>VHKM01000115.1:582500-915000 GCA_007210695.1 Neogobius melanostomus | reverse complement strand
GTCTGTCGTGTAACAGAGACGAGACTGGTTGACTGGTTCTTTTGGAAAAGAGGATCAGAGACGAATCTTTAGCCTAGTTGGTCTAGACTTCACATGTAAAGGTAGTGATTGTAACCGACCCCCATCTCTGCCGCAGGATTGAGGGGAGAGGTTACATCAGCGCGGCCCCCGGCTCCTCTGTGGAGACACTCACTGTGTCAGGCTGACATCACACCAGCCTTTCATCCCCTCAGAGCCAGCCTCCCCTGCACTGACCCCCCACACTCCCAGCCTCCCTTATACCACCTGATTGCTCTCTCCTTTGACTTTAAGGCTACCATATGTCAGCAATCATCTGCCCTTCAAACCCGGACTGGCCCATTGTTAACCAATTGGACCCACATGCCAGTAATCAGTCTTATAAGGAGGTGAATGTGGTTTGCTATTTGTTTCCCGTCTGATGCTAATCACCTGTTTGTTGTGAAAGTCCCTTGTCCCACTGTACGTGTGTAGCGTCAGGACTGGTAAAGGTCAGAGTCACACTGAATAGTTTCACGGCTTAGTTGTGTCCCAAGATAAAGACAAAGTTTTTAAACAGAAACCTTTTTTGTTGTGTTTTGTAAAATTGTACAACTTTATTAATGTGTTGGAACTGTAGTCAGTGTTTTGGAAGTTATACGTATGAATAAATAAATGTGTTTTATTAAAAGACTCTGAAATTATGATTATACCCTGTAACCACCTGCAGAGAAGTCAGTTGTCGGATTTTCTTTTAAGGATATTAGAAGAGATACTGCTTTGTTTGATTATGAACACTCACCTGTATACCTGTACCTTTTTCAAAGTGGTCTTTTTGACGATGATTTCCCTGCGACCCAGTTTAACGCACTGAATCTCCAGAATAAACCCCAATAACCAAACCCAGTTCTTATTCCCACAGTTTTTCCACACGGGAAATCTATTTTAGGCAAATTACTGCAGAGTGTTTCATACATGCAGAAAAAACACTTCTGTTTCTGCCCTCAAACCCACAGGTATTGAGCTCAAATATATCCCACTTGGCTGCCAACTAACCAACCTCAATGGTTACGTCATTAATGAGCTGGAGCGGCTGCCTGCGGCCCATGGAGCAAAATGACAAGGGTCAGATCAATTATTATTGTTAAAAGTATTAAAATAAAATAATTTGTTTTTTCCAAATTATGTTTAGGTTGTGTTGACGATTGCACATAGTATTTAGGCCTCAACAATGAAAAGACAACTATGAGCTTTCTGTTTTACAGCAACACCTATTTATGACATTTCTATGTGAATCATAGCACGTTGTCAAACCAAAGGCTCCTTACCCAATTTTGAAGGTTATGATTTTCCCACATTTCATAACAAGAGCCTGTTTAATTCTGCTGTTCAGTAATCACAGCAAGCATTGTGCCAAATGGGTAAGGCCGCAAATAATGAGGAAAGACTATTTGTAAACGTGGGCAAGCATCTGGGAGTTGTTGTGCAGGACGAGGCATCATCAAGGGGTCCCTGGCAGCGATTGCCATGCAGTGTTGGAAACATGTTCTTTCCAATATGCCGAGCAAAAACAAAACAAGGAGTTCCACCGGCTCACTGGGAAACACCATCATAAACAGTCACCTCAAAGAAATCACATGGAAACTTGCACTGTTACGACTTGACAAGCTGCCCAGGACTCCCCCGTTATGAGCTTTGTGCACGTAATAGTGGTCTATTCTTACTCGTCACACTATGACTATGACAATAGCAAGAGGTCTCACTGTGCAATTATTTATCTTATTATATATTTGACTGTACATTTTATGATAACTGTTATTAGCCAAACGGAATTGTCTTTACAATTAAATTTGTTTTCCTTAAACTGGGCATATACTGAGTATACACTTTCAGGCCAAATTTGACATGATTTAAGCTCATACAACAAGAAGCTAACTTTCATTTTTGCTAAAATTAGGTGTGTTTGGCACATGCTTGAGATACTTTCATACGGTGTGAGCATGTCAGTCACTTTACTACTTTGGACGTTCAAAATCCCACTACACATATATTATATACTTGTTCGCTCTTGAATCGGGATGTAACGATTCATCGAATATCAATTTAAAATCGATTTAATATGCGTAAAATGTGAATTGATGTAAAAAATAAAAGAATTGATGTTAAAGCCACCCTCAGCTACTCCATTTTGCCTGACTGGAATATCTTTATTCTCACATTTCATCGTTAGAAACAGCGAGCTAACTTTTTTCCCAAAACAAGCTCCACACCTCCCCCTCCTCACCCCACACATGCCACACCATGTAAACACAGACACGTGTAGGCATTGAAGCAGCGGACGCAGCTAAAGTTAGCGGCTACGAGATTAGCGTTAGCGGCTAATGCCGAGTTTAGCATTATGACAGAAGTTTACCAAAGATTGTAAACTGACAAACATCTGACCAACCTGCTCTGATTCTGCTGAAATCCTCATCAAATGTCCGTTTGTAAAATAATCCAATACCTACAGGGAGCTGTTATGTGATTTTCCTCCTTATGATTACAAAGGCTGCACCTGGAGGCAGTGAGGGTTCGAGGGTTGCGAAGAAAAAAACTGCACTGTAAAATTAGTTCTAAATGGTAGTATTATGTTCAAAAAGAAAAAAAAGTTTGGTAAAATAAATATAAGTCTCAAAATGTTGCTTTGCTACATATCTTATTTATGTTGAAAACATGTACATTTACAAGCACACATGTCAAAATGATTATAGTTCATTTTCATGTCTTATAATTCTTACTGAGACAGTTGCAGTTTGTTACAAGGACAAAAATGCAGATGTTAAACAAAAGAAACATTGGTATGAATGAGTCATATTCCTTTTCTTAAAGAAACCGGGAACTTAAAATGGGAAATCGAATCGAATCGGGGCTTGAGTGAAACGTTACATCCCTACTCTTGAACCTTTGTACTGTATAACTTTTTGATTCATTTCATTTCTCTTATTATTTTATTTTTCCATAAATGCTCTCCTCTGAAAATTCTGTTTTGTCACCTCACCGCGACAAGTCTGACTCTTAATCAACACGTCCCTCCCCTCATGTTAGATACTGCAGCTAAAAGCCCCCTAACAAAGGATAACATGAGTCCAGGGAAAGTGGTACCAGCAGATACCAGCAGGTACCAGCATTTTAGCCATGTGGCTAAAATGCTTTGTCCTATTCTTCAGCCAGTTCACACCCACAGCCTTGTTCTGTAGCTATGTGTGTTTCACACAAACGTGGAGGGGCCCTTCCACTGTATTATTTATTTATGCATTTGTGTTTTGGATTTTTATTTATCGAAACCGTCCACAGCCAACGTTGCAGATTGGCACTGGCACCTTTTCCGTTAGTCAGCTCCAGTGAAGCAATAATATATAAGGTAATATAGCATAGTGAAATGTGTTCTTTATTGGTTCTACACAAATAACTTGGATTTGTTGTTTTTGACACTGTTAATAGAGTACATGACGACATTGCTAATGAGCAGCATACTAATACTGCAATTTGGTGCTTCTGTTGTTGTGAGATTGAATTTGTACCAGTGTTGTGATACTGGGTGATAGAAATAAAATATTAATGTGGTTATATTTTATATTAAACATTTAGCCAATAGAACTCTGTGAAGCTGCCATGGCTTATAAACATTACATGCAGATTATTCACTGCTGACAAGAACGTGAAGGAAATCCAATACTGGTCCTGCAACGGCCTACTCCATCTTGTGTCGTAAAGCAGGATGGGGGGTGAGGTGAATGGCAGGGCACATGTGCATTAGAAAACCTCACATCATAAAAAGTAGGTGACAAAAATATAAGGTAGAAAGATTATTACAAACAATGGGCCCTTATTCACGACACCCTGGTACGCACAAATTGTTCTTAACATCTTAGTAACATTTATAGCATTCACAAAATTTGTTCTTAGATGAAAACGTTCCTCTGGAAGAACAAATCCTAAGAACAGTCAGGAGGACTCTTACTAACAAAAGAAATCTCCAGCTCTGTATCTCTGTTATATATATTGGTACGTATTAAATCTGGTAATAAACAATCCTATATCATTTGATGGAAAAAGCACCGTCTTGATTAATTCTAGGAAACATGTAAATATTATTATAATAAATTTGTTTAGAAATAATTTGCTAGTATCATTTGATAAAACTATAATTTTGTAATTAATGCTATTGCTTATACATAGTACTAAATGAGCACTGTGTTGACGTTATTTGATATAGACGAATGTCGGCTTCCATCCATCCATCCATCCATCCATTTTCTTCCGCTTTATCCGGGGCCGGGTCGCGGAGGCAGCAGTCTCAGCAGAGATGCCCAGATTTCCCGATCCACACACACCTCCTGCTGTTCTGGGGGGACCCCAAGGCGACACCAAGCCAGTTTGGAGACATAGTCCCACCAGCATGTCCTGGGCCTTCCACGAGGCCTCCTCCCAACAGGACATGCCTGGAGCACCTCCCGAGGGAGGCGACCAGGAGGCATCCGAAACAGATGCCCTAGCCACTTCAGCTGGCTCCTTTCGACATGAAGGAGCAACGACTCTACTCCGAGCTCCTCCCGGGTAACTGAGCTCCTCACCCGATCTCGAAGGGTGCACCCAGCCACCCTGCGAAGGAAGCTCATTTCGGCCACTTGTATCCGAGATCTTGTCCTTTCTGTCATTACCCAGATCTCATGACCGTAGGTGAGGGTGGGAACGTAGATCGATCGGTAAATCGAGAGGTGCAGATTATAAGAATGTGTCATGAATCTGCCGGATTTTATGAGGATTTTTAAGAAGATTTTCTTGAATGAAGCCCAATGGATCCTAGATTGTTGTATCATGAATATTCAACAGTACTGTATTTGGAGACCGCTATAAAATGAATGATCAAGTTAGAATCTTATTATTAAGTTAGAATCTTTATTGTTATTGGCCAATAATAGATAGTTTATTTTATTTTTTTTAGCTTTTCAATTGTTTAGGTTCTTGAGGCTTCTGCCGTAATCTGAAAGAATGGAATACATTGGTTTATTGGGGGAAAATGCAAAATGCTGACCCTGTAATAAACTAATCAAAGAGCTGGGTTCAAACATTGCATAAAGGCTCTTGGAAACAATGTTGACATTTAACAATTCACATTCAGTCAATGGCTAAGGATGTCAAAATGTACTATTGGGACATGTAAACATGGGAAGCTTCTCAAATGTCATCAGCTCTGGAGAGTGTTTCACATTTCCCCATTCATTCAATTATTTGCTCCATAGGTCTGTTTTATTTTATTTTATTTATTTAACTTCCAGAAATGGAAAAACCAACATGGAGGCCCTTGTCGTGTTCCAGATAGAAACGGCTTGGTCTTTCAGCAAGCATGAATGCTATCTTTCTGGAATGGCAAGTTTTATTTCTTTGTAGTCTTTAAACTATTCATGTAAGTTTTTATTCACTATCCAAAGATGTTGATAACTTGCCTGCAGTATAGAGTCTGCAAGCACAGAGGCTCTATATTGTATCCACCAGAACCTGATATCAGACACTACCTTAGACATGTCATCACCTGTGGACTCATGTAAAGTCTTGCTTTCTACATCATGAATGAGGTAATATTATTTTTAAGATAAAAAGACAGGTACAGCCTGGATAAAATTATAAGTCCTAAAATAAACTGGTTACTTGAGAAGAAATACTTTCACCCTGTGAAGGCTGCACATACAGTGTGTGCCATGAGCAATACGATGTGAGGCATTATTTAATTCATGGAACAGTTTAGTAAAACTGTCATTACTGAATTTAGATAGTTCGATATGTTATCTAGTGAATTAATGTAAATAACCTGACTAAATCTGCGTATGGGTCATCACATGTAAATGATCTAAAACTGATTTGAAGGCAGATGTGGCTCAGAGTAAATTGTGTTATACATGAAATATACAGTTAATGAGTGCTGCCTGGCAGATGCCTCAGACATTCTGGATCTTGTTTGGTGTAATTAGGATTCAGAAGCAAACCTACGACAAACTGACCATCCCACACATACAGTATATACTGCTACTGGGATGACTAAGCACAAACTATTTACAGTCTCTCAGGTTAGTCATCATTGGCCTCTTTGCAGGTAATGAGAGAAATCTGAGTGAATTTTCCTTTCAGCAGCAATAATGCTCCCACCTCTTACATACGACTCTCCCTGAACTTCCCTGGTGCTAAGTGGCTCAACATGCCCACATGTTTGGCTGTCTGAGGTCATATCCTCTAAGGAATTAAAAGCAGGCTCATGCCCTTACCCCAAACTAAACGCATTGATCTCACTTGGCCAAAGGCAACTGTCCGAGCTTGTGACAGAAAATGGCACGCATTTTCACAGTTTGCTCCAACAGTAATCACAAAGTGTTTAGACGTGTGTAAGCTTGTGCTAATAGAATGCATATGCCTTATCACGAGTGTCAGCAAAACACTATAAAAGTCTTCCTTCTTCATTGTACTAACTGTTCTTGAGCATGCATGTGGGAGGTTTAATTGGAACACGTCTTTCCTTGTTTTCCTAAATTTCCTCTTCTCATATGGTCCTATCAGCATTAGACAGTCACTAATTTGTGTGAATTGCTTTGTAATTTGGCTTATCTCTTCTAAGCCACGGTAACAGCTGCCTCTGTCTCCAAGCTACAGAATGTCCCTTTAAGACATTGTCGTCCTGTCAGCTGATTAGACCTGTTTGCCGCATTGTACCAAGGTGCACATCCCCCTTTTAATATTACTTACAAACACTCTGCTTCTGAGCTACTGTTTCTTTTTAAATCATTATGAGCTGAATGAGTTTCACTTCAAATAAGCAACATTGATTGGGCACACGCAGCAACACTATAAGCTGCTCACTGTTATGGTTGATTCATCCGATGAGGTACAATATAAACAGTATGGGTATGGGGAGCCAATATTGACAAAATTTGTCAATAGGAGTGAAATAATGTCTTTAAAATAATTGTGTAGGTTAAAATTAGCAATCCAAACAATAAAGAAACAAGAAGAGTAGGAAAATGTTTGGTGAAATACTACTAGTAAGTACTGAGTAACTGGCATGCATAAGAGTCTGAGAAATAGAAATAAGAACATTTGTAACCTTTAACCTTTATTGTCAACATGAAGGTTTTTCTCACAGGCTTATGCACTGTACTTAAAGTATGCAAACAGGTTTTATTCAAGTAAGAGTATTGAAACTTGACTGTGACAGAACATATAGCAGAAATGTTCTGCTATACAGTATGTGCCCATGAATTAAAATATAGGATACACAAGTGCAGGAATGATCTCCTCAGCCTCTCAGTGGAGCAACGTGGGATGTCATTCCCGAATGTGGGCATTATAGTAAAACTACTATAAAATAACAAAAAAGTTGCTTAAAATGTAATTAATTATTTAGACTCACCTTTATGCCTCAACGCCCTGCTATTATGGTTTTGTAACCTCCCTGCAGACTACATGAACTTTCATAGTATAGACAGACACTTCATGCGGATATATTACTGAAACATACTTACCATGTGCAAATTGACTCAGTTATTAATATAGCACTTCATTGCTCTTTTCACAACACAAACTTGATTTTACATTTGATATGGGAAATTAAAATTCACATTACCGTCAGTCGACTCTAACCTTGAACAAACATTCTCATTTATCTGTTCAAATATTTAAAACGATCACTACATCTTGTAATAAATTGTGTGGTTTTCCTCAAGTCATTGCCAGCTAAAATGCAGCTTTGATATTGTAGGAAATTTAGAGCACATCTTTTGGAATCACTATGACGTGCCATCCATAACTTCTTGGAAAATAACAATGGAAAGTTGAATGAGGAGGATGCTGCGTTCTGTCTCTTGATGTGATAAATACTGTGATTAAAGGATTTCCAATGCATTACGATAGGCAGAGCTTTAGATTAACATGGCATTATAGACATACTCATTAGAAAAGTAGAATAAACAAAAACATGCCCAACTGATTTTTGATTAAGACAACATTGAAATCACATTCAGTACACAAGTAACAGCACCTACCTTACTGTGGATTGAAGCTGTGTTGCAGCTTCAGCTTTAAGGCCTAAACGCATAGGATATGCATCACACCACAAGAACAAAATAACCTTCACATTTTGAACAGATCTTTAAGATCCGGGAGCCTCTGAATCGGAGAGCACACTGTATTGAATTTGCAAAGTGACACTCAGGAAAAGTGAGTGTGTTTTTACTGACCATTCTTAAAAGAATTCATTAGAGAGTGGATTTTCTCAATGGACAGTAGTTCATCATAAACCACAAAAATTGAGAATGAGATCAGGCTGACCTGAAGTTGATGATCATAAGTTGTAGGTTTGTCATGTGATTTACTGAGATATTTGTGGCACTGGGTTAGATGCGGTCAATCTTTGCCGACACATCTGTCTTCCCCTGCCTTTTGGTGGCTGTTGCATCATAAGTCACAGATTGTTTTGGCTGAGCTCTGTGCACTGTGTGGTTAATAAGCCCAAAGAATACTGCCTACTTAAGCTTTCAGGCAAGTGAAAAATGCAAAGCAAATAAAGGCTGGAAGCATAGTAGTCACACACTGATCTCACACTAATTTGATTGTGTTTTAAATAAATACTTGACTAGTAACATAGCAGGTGCTTATACTGTACCATGGCCAACAGTTTAGATGGCTTCAATGTGAGACTGTGGCTGTTTTACTGGCACACTTTTAAAGACTTGTGAAGGTCACATCATCAAATATCGAGTGGTCTGATGGTCATCTTCTCACCGCTGGATATTCTCCGATAAGGTATTCCACAACCACACTCTCTCTCACACACACTCCATTTGTAATGACAGTGTGCCACTGACAGATGTGGCTCGCTCTGTGTAAACCCGTGAAGCAAAAATAACTCATAAAGCCCTTTTCCAGTTTGTGGGAAGAGGAAACAGTCATCTAACGGTCACATTGTTGTCATGGCTTGCATTGGACTGAGCTAGTGGCTCTTATAACAACGTATTATATTATTGGACCCCATTGCAGAAACAAGGTATCACTTCGATTGTTGTTCAGTGATTTTTTGTGAATAGCAGAGCTGTTCATACACAAGTGAATGCACCAGTAATACACCATCAAATATTAAAGTAAGTGCAAACATGTGTTCATAAATAATTATATGATCTGGACGTATTAAAACACAGTAAGTACAATTTTGTTAACAGAAATTTGTGTTATCCAAATATTGATGCCTCTCCGAGGTCGAATGGATGCTAAATGACTGTCACCATTCTGTGGATGTTTTCACTAATGCCCTGAGAAACCACACAGGAGCGTGAAGGCTCATAAAGAGCATTCCCAGAACTGCAGAGAATAATAAGTGCGTCACTGATATTCAATTGTTTTGTGTATGATTGAAGCTGAAGCACTGTAAAGTATAGGCTACTCTATAACTGTTATTAGGTTTAGCTTCACTTGTGATACCATAGGTATAACATATGTACATTTTCAATGCAAGCTAATCAATATAACAGTTAATTTCTAATGTTCTTATTTGTGTTCTAAGAGATCTATCTGGAAGCTAAAAGAGGGATTCATTCAAGTGGTCTTGAGGTCTAACTGCATCCGAGAAGTAGATAGTGTTTACCGTACACTTTAGGCCACCAATGATTCCTTATATACTGAGGAAATAGAGTGATCAGTATCTTTAAACAATTAAAAGCATGTCCCATGAGTTATGGAAGTAGTATAACAGAACAAAACCTTGAGCCAAAGTAGTGTAATGTAAAAGGGGTACTGTTTCATATGTGAAACTGTTATCATTGGGCAATGGTTCCTTTAGCCCAAGCTTAACACTTGGCACACTCTCAATGGAGCACATTACATCAACGCACAGCATAGATCTGGATTCTGAGTGACCCGGGTGAAGCCAATTAACTTTCCCGTTGTTAATCCTGAACCTGGACTTCATATTTCATGAGCAATGTTCATGAGTCATGTGTCGTAACCGTGACATCCTTAAATATTTTTGTCTTAAGGAAATAGTAAAACAGTGGGTTGGAACGGGATAAGCATCTGACATAAAACCTTCACAAAATCATCATGTGAATCCGGTTTATTCTTGCCCTATAATAAAAATGATAATAACATTAGAAAAGTTATAATGTTAATATTCCCAAGGAACATAATCAGAGGCAAAGTCAAGACCACAAGGAAAGCGAGGATTTAAGATAGGCTTAAGTGGCTGGTGACTATTGCCCAGTGCGGTCTGCCGCATGTGTTTTAATACGGAGCTCTGAGGTTGAGAACAGCACACCTGGGACACAGTGCACACTGCAGGAGGAAGTGGTACTCCGCCAAAGAAAGCAATAGAAATTTCCAGCTAATTCCGTCAGACCCCCTCCAATGACTCCTGTTAAGTCACTTTGACTGTGAAACAATGTTACTAATTAGACAGTTCAATTCTGCAGAGAAAATAAAAACGCATGTGGTCCGTATAGTATATGGACCACATATGGCTGTTAATATGGCAGTTAATATTGCAGTTAAATATTTGCACTTTATGGTTAATGTTATTCTGCAATTAGCCAAAAAAGGCTGTTTAAAAGCATATCACGTACTATCAAAATGTTCAAGAAAAACACACAATGTGTTAATTTAGGGTTGTGTACTGACTTGATAAAGGATCACTCTGTAACTTCAGTTACATAAGGATCTTGATGTGATTTCACTCAGTTTCATTGCTTTTCCAACATAGTGGCCAACTAGATAGACAGAGAAAATGACTCTAGTGGCAATTGCGATGTGGTACTAAGTGGTGAAAAAACATAATAACAACTACCGCAGGCAGGTTACTTAGTGCAGAAACCAGATTGTTTTAAATGGAGCAATTCTGCACAATTATGATGGGTAATAGATTTGATATACAGTGCCTCTCGAAAGCACTAATACACCTTGAACTTTTGCACATTTTGTCTTGTTTACAACCATAAACATAAAGATTTACTTTGAATTTTTTTACTGAAAGTTCACACACAAGTAACAGACAACTGTGAAGTGAAAACAAAATGATACATGATTCTGTTATTTTTCAAAAAATAGAAAACTGAAAAGTCGGGCATGCATAAGTATTCATACAGCATGAATTCATACTTTGTGGAACCCCCTTTTGCTGCAATAACAGCAGCAAGTCTTCTGGGGTACAGTATGACTACAAGGTTTGCACATCTAGAGACTGACATTTTAGCCCACTCCTCTTTACAAAACAACTCAAGCTCTGTCAAATTAGAAGGAGAGCGTTAGTGAACAGCAGTTTTCAGGTCTTTCCACAGATTTTCAATAGGATTTAGGTCAGGACTTTGACTGGGCCATTCTAACACATTAATATGTTTTTTAAAACCATTCCATTGTAGATTTAGCTTTGAGTTTAGGGTCATTGTCCTGCTGGAAGGTGAATCTCCGCCACAGCCTCAATTCTTTTGCTGACTCCAGCAGGTTTTCCTCGAAAATGTCCCTGTATTTGGCTCCATCCATCTTCCCAACTATTCTTACAATCTTCCCAGTCCCCACTGAGGAAAAGCAGCCCCATAGCATGATGCTCCCCCCACCATATTTGACACTGGGGATAACGTCATAACGTTTTGCATTTGGGTTAAAAAGTTCAATTTTTGTCTCATCTGACCAAAGCACCTTCTTCCACATGGTAGCTGTGTCCTCCATATGACTTCTAGCAAACTTCAAATGGGATTTCTTATGGCCTCCTTTCAATAATGGCTTTCTTCTTGCCACTCGTCCATGAAAGCCAGATTTGTGAAGAGTACAACTTATAGTTGTCCCATGTACAGATTCCCCCAGCTCAGCGGCAGTACGTCGCAGCTCCTCCAGAGTTATCTTAGGGCACTTGGTTGCATTTCTGACCAGTGCTTTCCTTGTTCGGTCTGTTAGTTTAGGTGAACGGCCGTGTCTTGGTAAGTTCGCAGTGGTGCTATACTCTTTCCATTTCCGAATTATGGATTGAACAGTGCTCCGTGAGATGTTCAAATCTTGGGAAATCTTTGTATAACTTAACGCTGCTTTAAACTTCTCCACAGCTTTATCCCTGACCTCTCTGGTGTGCTCCTTGGCCTTCATGATGTTGTTTAGTGACCAATACACTCTGACCATAGCTCTGAGGCCCTCACAGAACAGCTGGAATTATACTGAGAGTAGATTACGCACAGGTAGACTCTATTTAATGGTTAGGGCAAGGTGTGAACATTTATAACATTCCTAATGCCCAGTCATTAGGAATGTTATAAAGGCAATTTAATACACTCAGAAAAATGCTGTATGAATACTTATGCATGCCCCACTTTTCACTTTTCTATTTTTTGAAAAATAACAGAATCATGTATCATTTTGCTTTCACTTCACAGTTGTCTGTTACTTGTGTGTGAACTTTCAGTAAAAAATTCAAAATAAAATCTTTATGTTTATGGTTGTAAACATGACAAAATGTGCAAAGTTCAAGGTGTATTAGTATTTCGAAAGGCACTGTAAAGCTGAGTCAAACTCAGTACATATTTCGTATATTTTATTATCCATAGAGTATTGTGCATCTGCACAGACCATGGTTTTAATGTCTGTGGCATTCCTCATGTATGCAACTTTTTGATGTGAGTTGTTTTGGCCTCACGGTTTACTCTGAAAAGAGAAATTTGATTTATTTTTATGTGTTTACATTTATTTAACCAGATAAGTCCCACTGAGATTAGGAATCTCTTATTCAGAGGAGTCCTAGCAAGCCAGCAATCAAGGAGGGTATAGGGCAACTGTAGTTTATTGCTGTTTAAATAGTCTATGGACAGTGGTCAGCTAGAAGTGCCAACAATGCCCAGACATAAAGAATTATATACTACAACCGAACAATGAATGAGAGTTCATTTACAATGGATAAGTTAGAGTTATCGATTCACCTACACGTTTGTCTCAAAAATGGCCAAAACACCCCAACATACTGCATGTAAAAAAAAATCGGTGTTGTGAAAAAATTACTGTCTTACTGTGCTAAGATTCAAGTTCTAAAACCGAGCGCATGCCTAATATAGACTCAATATTATAGTTTATTGCTTTTATACCGGAAACACAAAAGAGTGATTGGAAATATCTTTTAAAACATGACCTTATGAGATAAGAGTGTGTTTTGGGGGTTTCCATCAAAAACACAGCTGGTTCCCTTAAAGCCACCGCATCATCCTTGAACTGAATCACTGTATATTACGTGAGTGAGTATCGCTGTACAGGAAGCTGCTTGCTGTGACCCTTCCCTCCTGAGAGCTGACAGGAACACAGCTTAAGTCCACCGGGTCTCCTCCCAGCGACAAAGACCTACTTATCTGAGAGTTCAGTGTTTACCGGCACACTTTTCCTGAAGGTTTGGGTGGGAAGACTGCATCATAAACGCACTGATTAGCAGGAGGACAATAGTATTAGGGCTGTAGAGCTTAACAAAATGTGTATATTGTAACAGAACAAAACAGTCATCCAGGTCTGTTCCACAGTGTAGTTATTTGCACTATTTTCTTCTTCTTCTTCTTCTTCTTCTTCTTCTTCTTCTTCTTCTTCTTCTTCTTCTTCAGAAATCCTCAGTCCCAGACCACAATAGCAACCAGGCCATTCAGGACATACTTGAGCTGCAGGTGACCTAACTTTGAATCCTAGCCTGTTGGCTCAGATACAGTTTGTTTGAGGTGTAAATCCTGGTCCAGATGAAAACATGGGTCTCATTCCGCATAAAACAAACTCTGATTTTAATTGTAGACTAATGTTCTTAAGTCGCCATCTGTACTTTGTGGTTTAAACTACTTAATAAATCAACGCTGTCCTTTTGGGGAGTAACACCTCCCAGTATCGGTCCAGCCAGAACAATGGTGGGATTATGGCATTTAGGATGGACAATAAATAAATAATGCCTTCATTTCATCACATGCATACTGAATGACACTAACTCATGCAGAGCCCAGTGTAAAGAGGGTTGGATATGACAATAATTAGTGCAGAAATCCCAGAGAATCTCATATGGAAAAGTGAGTTGATACTGAACAGAGACCACTAGGAGGGGTTACACGAATGGTGTCCCGGCTCATAAGAGCTGATGGGACCACCTTGAGTTGGAGGGATAGGATGAAGTGGGTAATCTGTATAGGGGGCTTAGGGAATGTAATGTTTATTTCTGAACACCTTAATCGTGTGAAAAATAATGACACTGAATTTTCTTCTTTTCAAAATGAACAAACAACTGGGGATCCCCAATCCGTGTATTATTCGCTCAATCGATTTTCACTTGTAAACGTCTGCTATGAGCATTTTTTCGTTTTATATACTGAAACCAAATCACTCTAAAGGGCTTTAATTTTTAATTTTCAATATGACGCTTAAATCGAAAGATACATGTTAAAAGCACAGGCTCAGTGCAGGATTATATAATCAATTATGATTTATTCGTTTACAACAGCTGAAGTTTTCTCTCTTTCAGAAGTCATGGTGTAGCTTCTCGCCTCACAGAGAAGCGCCAGATGTTTTAGCAAAAATCCCGGGGCTGTGTCGGTACTGCGGGTCACAGGTCTAATGCCAATAAGAAGACAGGATAAACGGTAGCACAGTGGTTAGAGCACGTGCTTCACAGCTAGAAGGTACCGGGTTCGATTCCCACCTGGACGGGGCCTTTCTGTGTGGAGTTTGCATGTTCTCCCCGTGTCTGCGTAGGTTTCCTCCGGGTACTCCGGTTTCCCCTACCACTAAAAAACATGTACAATAGGCCAGGATGAATGATGTGTGAATGTATGGTGGTGGTCAGTGCTTCTGTCAGTCTCCCCAAGGGGAAACTGAAGCTACTAAAATAGCTTACCACATCTGAGTATGGAGTGAATGTACAATGCTCTCATGAAAAGCGCTTTGTGACCATGTCTGTGAAAGGCGCTATAAATAAAGATCTTCTTCTTCTAAATAAATTATTATACGAACAGCAGTCTAGCGAATGTCAGACTAGTCCAATGTCTCATTATTCCGAAAATTTACCATTGAGCAGAGGTGCCATTAGTCCGACCTCAAAAAACAGGCCCATTGGTCCGAAGTCCCGTTGGCCCGACCATAAACACCCTAACCCTAATATTAATTAGCATTACAAACAATCAAACGAGCTGCGGCAGTTCTACACTCACTGTAAATTCCGATTACGGTCGTAACATGAAATAAAGTGTTATAATTACTAGGAGACCTGACATTTTCAGCATTTACCCTCTATTCCATGTAAGAAGTACATTATCAAGAGAAAATTGTGATTAATTGCTTTTCCATTTTCCTGCAGCATGTTTCCGTTCCAATGACATGGTTTTGCAAGTATTTACTAACTTTACATGATGCCAGTAATGATTATTTGTAGTCCTGTTATGCTCACGCTCATTCTAAAGTATCCATTATAAGATTCTGTCCCATTTACAAGGATTTGCCCGTTTTTAATCAAATAGGCTTAACATTGTCTTTACTTGCTTTTCTCTTTATCGAGTACATGGTTTTAGTGACTCTCACTAACCTCCCCAGTGTCCTCTACTGAGCCCCTGTAACGGGAACTTGACTGTCTAGTAACCGTAACTGACAAAACTAAGCTATAACTTATGTTGCCTGGGATTGGTTCAGGTCATATGTCACATGTGCAGAATCAGCCAATCAGATTGCGCTGAACTGTTTTGAATTCAAAAGAGAAGTGTTCAACAGCCCTCAGTGTATCATCGAGCAGAAACAGCAGAAAACAGGTCCTTTCCTGTTTTATTTCTCATTAATCAACTTAAGGTAAGTGTGTCTTTGGATATATTTGTGATTGCTTTAAGAGTTTGATGTATTGTTACTATTTTCAATATTTTTTATATTTGAAAATTACAACAAAGCTCTTGCTCTACCTTATAACACATTTGTTATTTAATTTGGTGACCACACAGTGGTATGTCAAACATTTGTTGTACAAATGACAATAATACACACCATTTCAAATGTTAAATCAGGTGCAGCACGCTCTAAAAATAACATATTATATTTTTCAGTTTGCACTCACCATTTAACAACTCACTATATTAAATGAATGTGTATCTACTGTAATACTATTGGTTATGATTAAAGTTTTTTGTTTTCCCAGCCAGTGACTGCTGTATTTAGAGACTGACTCAGCATCAACGCTGAAGGTAAGACTGCACTGATCAGTTTTTTTAAACAACATGTCCTTTAGTAAAATAATCTTTTAAATGGTTTGTGTGTGTCCAGTGTCAGACTGAGGAGTCCAGCTGTGGAAAGACCTGATGAGATGGAGCTGAACACACTGAGGTGAGACAGGACTCAAATGTACAGAACTGGTTTAGTCTATGATATAATTTACCATACTATCATAAAACTCTGAGGACGTCTGTAATCTTTACTTTTTACGTATTTGTAATCCTGTGTGGATTTGGCTATAGTGTGCTTACTGATTGTATTTCTTTGTTTTACAGAAATCTGCACTACTGTGCATCCAGGCAGTAGGTAAGATGGCACTAATCGTAATATTTGGACACATTGGCCTTAAGTTGGATGTGAAATAACATTTGTGAATGGTTTTGTGTGTCCAGTGTCAGACTGGAGACTGCAGCTGTGGAAGGATCTGCTGAGACTGGAGCTGAACACACTGAGGTGAGACAGAGTCAGAGCTGAGATGTTTGGATGAGACAAAGCAACATTTAATCTGTAGGTTTTGGTTTAGTCTTGCCATAGGGACTCACAACTAAAGTATTTTTGTTCTTTATATGTCTTACAGAAATCTGACCACGCTGATGAAGACTTTGAGGAGTGAGCTTTGACAGTGATTTACAAAGATCCCCTTCCTCCTGCTGTGAGTCTGCTGAACCTGCTGCAGGTACAGAGTCTGTGGAACCTTCTGAGACACTTCAGCTCCTCGGCTTCATCGGTTCAGTACAGACTAATCCACCTGCTTGGACTGATGTAAACTATAACTGCAGAAATGGAAATGTTCTATCATTAATTGCACCTTAAAATGTGTTTTACACTGTTCAATGTTAAATAAATTGACTTTATAACTATACTTTTTCTTGCTTTTTTACAACATGTATTTCTTGTACTTCAAAGAAGGTACTTGAGTCATCTTCTGTACTTGGTAGTTGAGGTCTCCAAACGTTTCGCCTCTCATCCAAAAGGCTTCGTCAGTGAACAAGTTTACGCTAAGCACGCAGCGTAGATATACATTTGTATATGTTGTATATGTTGTACATTTTAGTTGTACATTTAGTTGTACATTTAGTTGTACATTTAGTTGTACATTTTAGTTGTACATTTTTCTTGTACTAAAAATGTACAACTTCATTAATGGGAATAAGAAATAAAACATAAAGGGAACAGGAATATTCCAGTAACCATTACTAAGAATAATAGTACAGGTTAAGACCGTATTTAAGAAACAAAAGTAATCAGTACTAGGAATTCCCAGTTGTCAGTACTAACATGTCTAGTAATCAGAACTTGTGTCATAGGTAATAAATACTGTGAAATCCCTCTTAATCATACTAGCGTTACTAGTAATCATGGCTTAACATGGGCTTAATAATTATGCATCGGGTTTACAACTTATTCCAAGTAAGCGCAATGAGTAACTTCCAACTCATTGCGCTTACTTGGAATAAGTTGTAAACCCGCTTAAGCCATGATTACTAGTAACGCTAGTATGATTAAGAGGGATTTCACAGTATTTATTACCTATGACACAAGTTCTGATTACTAGACATGTTAGTACTGACAACTGGGAATTCCTAGTACTGATTACTGTTGTTTCTTAAATACGGTCTTAACCTGTACTATTATTCTTAGTAATGGTTACTGGAATATTCCTGTTCCCTTTATGTTTTATTTCTTATTCCCATTAATGAAGTTGTACATTTTTAGTACAAGAAATAAATGTTGTAAAAAAGCAAGAAAAAGTATAGTTATAAAGTCAATTTATTTAACATTGAACAGTATAAAACCCTTACATTTTAAGGTGCAATTAATGATAGAACATTTCCATTTCTGCAGTTATAGTTTACATCAGTCCAAACAGGTGAATTAGTCTGTACTGAGCTGATGAAGCCGAGGAGCTGAAGTGTCTTAGAAGGTTCCACAGACTCTGTACATGCAGCAGGTTCTGCAGACTCACAGCAGGAGGAAGGGGATCTTTGTAAATCACTGTCAAAGCTCACTCCTCAGTCTTCATCAGTTTGGTCAGATTTCTGTAAGACATAAGAACAAAAATACTTTAGTCGTGAGTCCCTATGGCAAGACTAAACCAAAACCTACAGATAAAGTGTAACTTTGTCTCATCCAAACATCTCAGCTCTGACTCTGTCTCACCTCAGTGTGTTCAGCTCCAGCCTCAGCAGATCCTTCCACAGCTGCAGTCTCCAGTCTGACACTGGACACACAAACCATTCACAAATGTTATTTCACATCAAACTTAAGGCCAATTTGTCCAAATATAACGATTAGTGCCGTCTTACCTACTGTCTGGATGCTGAGATGGTCTCAAAGTTTTCACAGTAGTTCAGATTTCTGTAAAACAAAGAAATACAATCAGTAAGCACACTATAGCTAAATCCACACAGGATTACAATTACGTAAAAAGTAAAGATTACGAACGTCCTCAGAGTTTTATGATAGTAGGGTAAATTATATCATAGACTAAACCAGTTCTGTACATTTGAGTCTTGTCTCACCTCAGTGTGTTCAGCTCCATCTCATCAGGTCTTTCCACAGCTGGACTCCTCAGTCTGACACTGGACACACACAAACCATTTAAAAGATTATTTTACTAAAGGACATGTTGTTTAAAAAACTGATCAGTGCAGTCTTACCTTCAGCGTTGATGCTGAGTCAGTCTCTAAATCTTTACAGCAGTCACTGTCTGGGAAAACAAAACTTTAATACCAATAACCATACCATAACCAATAGTACATATTAGATACACATTCATTTAATATAGTGAGTTGTTAAATGGTGAGTGCAAATTGAAAAATATGTTGTTTTTTGAGCGTGCTGCACCTGATTTAACATTTGAAATGATGAGTATTATAGTAATTTGTATCATAAATGTTTGACGTACCACTGTGCGGTCACCAAATGAAATAACAAATGTGTTATAAGGTAGAGCAAGAGCTTTGTTGTACTTTTCAAATATAAAAAATATTGAAAATAGTAACAATACATCAAACTCTTAAAGCAATCACAAATATATCCAAAGACACACTCACCTTAAGTTGATTAATTAGAAATAAACAGGAAAGGACCTGTTTTCTGCTGTTTCTGCTCGATGATACACTGAGGGCTTTTGAACACTTCTCTTTTGAATTCAAAACAGTTCAGAGCAATCTGATTGGCTGATTCTGCACATATGACATAATGACCTGAACCAATCCCAGGCAACGTAGGTTATAGCTTAGTATTGTCAGTTACGGTTACTAGACAGTCAAGTTCCCGTTACAGAGGGGCAGTGGAGGACACTGGGGAGGTTAGTGAGAGTTACTAAAACCATGTACTGGATAAAGAGAAAAGCAAGTAAAGCCAATGTTACGCCTATTTTATTCAAAACTGGCAAATCCTAGTAAATGGGACAGAATCTTATAATGGATACTTTAAAATGAGCGTGAGCATAACAGGACTATAAATAATCATTACTGGCATCATGTAGAGTTAGTAAATACTTGCAAAACCCTGTCACTGGAACGGAAACATGCTGCAGGAAAATGGAAAAGCAATTAATCACAATTTTCTCTTGATAATGTACTTCTTACATGGAATAGAGGGTAAATGCTGAAAATTTCAGGTCTCCTAGTAATTATAACACTTTATTTCATGTTACGACCGTAATCAGAATTTACAGTGTAGTGTTAAATAAATGTCATGTGAAAGAGCTATTCTCTTCTCTTCAGCGGACTTGGAGCAGGCATAAACTCCGAGGATGCATGCGTAAATTCCGAGCACATCTCCACTGTTTATGGTCAGACTAACGGGACTTCGGACCAATGGGTCTGATTTTTTCTGACTAAAGAGATGTCGGACTAATGGCACCCCTACTCAATGGGACATTTTCGGAATAATGAGACGTCGGACTAATGGGTTGTTCGACTCCACATAGCGCATACTGTAGGCACACCTACTTTGACACAGTAGATCAGCGCACACGTCTGACACCAAAACAGAACAGCTTTTGCTAAACTTTTTTGTCATCAGTCGTTGTATTTATATCACACTAGCATGTCACGTTGTGGAGTCTTTGTAAGTTTGTGGCATTGTTTTAGAGCAATGGCTGGATTGGGCGCGGTGTAGCTACTGCGGTCTCTGGTGCACACTGGACACACGATTAGAACTGCAGGTGGAGTTTGGGATACGAGGGATGTCAGCGTTGTCTCTGGACTTGGTGCCTCACTTACCAGTGTTAGATGGGGCACATGAGCATGAGCTTTTGGGCTGGTATAGCTCAGAAGGAGAGGAGCGACCCGATTGTGACTGGGTACTGCAAGACCTGGACAAAAGATTTTATTTTATGTTTTTAACCCACTGGGGCTCTATGGAATGGGCATATGCCGACAGAGGCTAACCCAGGGATAGTTAGCCTAAGGGCAGGGGTACCGTGAAGGCATTTTCAGTCTGGCATTCTGCAGAAGTCATACTGTACTCACACAAGAAGTGTTAACACCTAGTAGGTTTAACAAAATAGTGTTCACTGTCCATAATGCAACTCGTGTAGGTGGGTAGGTTTCTACACGACTGCTACTACAGTACTAGACCCTTTGATAATGTACTTTTTTCCTTTCAGTTGTTTTGTTGTCAGCAATGATTCATGTATTGTATTCTCTTTCACTACTTTAACTTTAAAACTCCCTTGTCTTTCTCGACACCTGTCGTTCACAGACCATCTCCCACTTCCTAGATCAAGATCAAGTTAGGGCTAAACCAGGTCTGAAACAGATTTAAAGTGAACTAAATTATATCTAAACTAGGTGTAAACCATGTCTAAACCAGAAAGACATCTAATTTACAAGCATTACTGAAGCATAAATTAAATCATTAAGTCTTTGCAGAAAACCTTGAAATGTACAACTGGACTTACATTTTTTCTACACATGTGAATGTTTCGCTCTCCATCCAGACAATGGAAATTAATTAAATGAAATGATGATGTCATTGGACATCGCTGGAGAGGGCTTTAGACATGGACTGGAGTCACACCATGTCTGGGCATCCTCTGAACGGCTCTGTCCCAGGTGCGTGGCAGCTGGACCCTGGGTCCCCCATATCGGTTGATTGCCGGGTGCACTGATCTCTCATATGTGGTCTCCTTCAAAGCTCTCGAACCACCGCTGCTCTTTATCCAACCGGCACATGCTTCTGTCTTCAAAAGAGTGACTTGTGTCGTTCATTTTCTGATAAACTGAGTCCACACTAGTAGATGTTTTATGGCTGTGTTGGTAGAGACGCTTCTCCAGTGGTTGTGATGTTTCTCAATGTAGGTGTCAAGGGGTTTCAGTGACATACTGACACAATGTTTGGAGAATACACATCCAAGCAGTTCTGACAGGTTGGCCACATCAGGGAGGGTGTTCAGTGTTGGCTGCTTTTGGGAATCATGCACTGATTCTATTAGACGCAGCTTACACAGCGACAAAACCGCTGTACGTTAGTATCGGACGCACGTTTCTTTTAACGCACATCATATCGCCAGACACCCGGCTTCACTGAAAACTTTAGAGGAAGTAGTTCCATGTCTCAGCGGGAAGCCGTTTTTAGCAACTCTGCCTCATATAAACTCACGATCTCATGAAATTGTGAAGCTACTCACACTTATATTTAGTAAAATAACGGCCTGTAAATAATTTGTAATTACTTACTTTTATTTTAGAATGCTCCAGAGTTGCCTTTAAAAGCCACAACATTCAAGGAAGTAGAAAGTGATAAATTGTCTTCCTCTGTGCACTCACAGCGCATATAAAAGCGTGTGTTAGGAACACAGCGGCGTTTGCTGGACAAAGGCGTGCACTGCAATTTCAGTGGTTTTGCTGACACCTCTTCATTTTGAGATTCGTTGAGATTTTAGAAATTCAGTTACTAGCACATTAAAAGCATAGTAGCTGAGTGCACCAAACTAAAAGAAAGATGCCTTATGTCTCTCTTCCTGCCATAATATATCTCTCTGTCTGCCATAAGTGCTGTCAAAATATCTTTAAACCAGACCACACTTCTATGTCCTATATGCACATATGGTAATGATCAGAACTATGCCAGCCGGGCAAGCCTTGTGGTTAGCCTGTGCGCTGGTCAGTCACTGTGCCAACAGTGGTTAGCAACACAGCAGATGATGCAAACCTGGTGTATTTATGAATGGATGCTATGAGCTAGTTTCCCGTGAACTCTTACTTCACTGTTGCAGGATTCAAAGAGGAGCCGGCTGATGAGCTTACTGCTGCTGTCCGTTTTCCTGCCTCGACTTTGTGGTTCACCAAGAAAGCTGAAACCAGAGAGCATGATTTGCTTGCAATATGTGCTAAGACAAGTGACGTTAGATGAAACAACGCAGCCTGCCACATTAATCTGTGAGTACGTGCTGATTTGCAGTAGCACAAGTTGTTTCTTCAAATAACCTTTTGACTGAGACAAATGTCTAACCTTTAACTTCATGTCATGTCAGCAGCTAACGCTGTCACTCGCAAAATCTAAATCCCCACTAATGTTTTAAATATTAGCCTTTTATAGATCCAAGTTACCCTACTATTATTATTTCTATTCACCTTATTCCGCCCACTTTTGCCTCTTTTTGCCACGGATCGGCACTTCCATTGTATTGACAGTTGCGGTAGTGTACAAAGTCCGTTCAAGCGGAGAACAAGGGAAAATGTTCGCTGCTAAAATCTGATGCTTAGTAGATTGATTTGTGTAAAATGTCCAATGTTCATTTGCACCAACAAGTCAACACTGCACCTTTTCTCTGCACGTCCTAAAAACGGCTTTGTATTTGTGTAGTAACTGATTTTATCTTGAAGGGCGAGCACAATTTATGGCGGCCCCCACGCAAACTTCCAGAATAAGGTGAATAACTTTCCAAACTTGAGCTATAAAATGCAAATGACATACATTTTCTGCACTGGAAAACAACATAGGTGGTAGGTTGTCTTTTGTTTTTTCACTCATTGTCAGACTGTCCCATAAGTTGCTATTTGCAATAAATTGGAATGCTTATCAAATCTATGAATCTATGCACATAACACACAAGATGGTGCCAGAAGACACTGTTCAAATGCCTTACGGGATGTGCTTCATTATAAAAAGTAAAGCCACAACATTCCCACCCAGAACAAATCTACCTCAGATGACTCTGTAAACAGATGACATTTGAAGAATGGAGGCTTCATATAACCTCTGATTGTGGTGCATTTTTCCTTTCTATACATTTGTAAAACTTAATCACAAGCCATAAATTACAGTGACAGGCCCATTTGTGTCTTAATATGAAGAACTGTCAGTTTACGAGAGTTCTTCATATTAAACTTAAACTTTAATGTATTAACTTTTTGTTCTCGTTTAAAAAATGTGTCCTTTAACATTATTGCAGTGCTGCCCTATTTTATATCTTGCCCAAGGATCTGGTCAGGAGTACCTACTTGAGGGATTTGCATGTGGTCAATTTTTTGGCCAGCTAATTTTTTCTATGCAAAGAGTCTGCCTTATCCCACAGAGTTCAAATGGGCAGGAATGACCATCGGATTAAGTAGAGAAACACATGGTTCATCCGTATTAAAATAAAGATGGCAGCCTTCAAGAGTACTGCAAAGTGGTTGCAAAAGGACAAATCAAAAACATTGAAAGAAAAGCTGTGTGTACTTCTTCAGAATAATAAGGAAAAGCAATAAACACGATTTATTAATCTACTATTAAAGCATTTAAATATTGCACAATAGTAGTGTGCTAAGTGTGTTTCTCAAAACCAGAGCAGACTTACAGACGAGCAGGAGAATCCCCCTCCAGGAGAACAGGGCAGGGCAGGAGACAGCATGGCACTGGCAGAAGGAGCACTCCAAAAACATGCCCCATTACCTTGGAGTGGTATCACTCACTGGGTTGACAGGGCACTTCCCCACTGCAGCTACATAGGCTTTCTCTGGATAAGAATTAAGGACTTTAGGTCCAGCCTCCTGCAGAGTAAACAGTGCACACTTGAAGGAGAAGTAGTCAGACACGACAACAGTGCTACAAAACCACTATGAACACACCCGAGGGGGCTATATTAAGCCTGTCAAGAGCAAAGCAAACAGACTGCTTGCCAAAACAGACAGTGTTGCAGACCACACAAAATGCTAAAAGGATTGTAACTCATCACACTGTTCTCTTATTTTGCATATTATCATTGAAGTTATTATTGGGGTAAGTCCAAAGACTCCAAACACACTGTCTGGCAGCAAGAAAGTTTATCGGCTAATTGTCTTGTGAAGTTAACACTTCTCACTTAGAAATATCTTATCTTATCTTATCTTACAAATAAAACTGATTAGACTGTAACATACTTCTGCAATCACTTCATCTAATGCACACGTAAAGTCAGTATTTTAATTACTTCCTGAAAATATTTATATACTAAAATGAACAGTTAAACTATTTTTGCTGTGCTAAAGGTGTATTAGATGTTCACACTTAACCAAAATATCTTTTAGCTCCTGTCTCTCCAGCCAAAAGAAGGTTTAGGAAGCAATCCTCCTTGAGATGGCCAATCAGATTTGACCCTATTTACGGTCAGATTTGCCCAACTTCTTACAGACCACTTTTGCATCGTCCACTTCAACAAATGAACAAACACTTTAGGTCATGCTTACTGTGGCTCCAAATATTAGGTTAACTTAGGTAGTATTTCCATTACTGCCAGCTGATGTCATTTGACCCTCCAGTGAATGTAGATTGAACTTTTTCGCTTTTAAGACAAAAGCCAGATGTTAGTAGGTCCGTTGGCAAGCATCAAGCAGAGTTACAAAAGATGGCATGCCTAGTTCAACGCTGAGGTAAGAAAAACTAATATTAGCTCTAAAAGACAATTGGAGGAATACCGTCACCTAACTACTTTATAGGTAATTACCTGCTCAAGAATCATGACCTCTTTGGTGGTAACTCAGGCATCCGCTCATACATTGTTTTTGGAATAAAATGGGCATAATTGAGGACAAAAGCTCCGCCCAGAAGTGAGGGCAACTCAAGGTCTTAAGTGAAGAAGTCAACTTTTTTTTTACAACCACCCTTAACGTCTGCCCAATGGGTTCCCTTCCGATCCAGAAGTGTTGCTCATTTGTAAAACCTAAGAACGATTATCCAGGGCGACAGGGTGGCCTCGTGGTTGCAGTGACCATCCCATCATGTAAAGGACAAGGGTTCAATGGCAGTAACAGCCCCATGAGCTGGCCAACAGCCCTGCACCAAGATGTTAAAACCACTCACTCACTCCATCCAAAGATGACAGTTAGCCACATGTTAACATGCTCTGAATTAAGTGCGCTGCTTTCTACATTTTCATATTAAACCTAGAATGCCAAGTCCTTAAAAAAAAAAAAAGAAAGAAAGAAACAGTGAGTCATGAGGCAGGAAAACTGTCTTAATTATTCCCTCCTTTATTTCATAACACTTCATTTGTTTAAGCTTTACATGAGATTGTAACATCTGGATGATAACTAATGCTTGTAGTGCATGCATAAAAACATACTGTTATTAATTCTGCAATCACTTCAGTCTCAGATCTGGCACCAATATTATCAACCCGGATTTCCAAAATTCTACAAGTCACACTATAAACGACTGGCATGCTTTAAACAGTAAATAGTTGACAAGCTACAAGGCAACACCTTCTGTTCATTATGTAGGATATTCACCATTGCGCCACTAACTTGTAGTTTAAATAACCATATTCAATGTAAGCATTGTAAAAGTTTGTAAACAAGTAAAAAGCAGGTGGTTTACTCATGGAAGAACATGATGTATAAGTTGGCCAATTATGAACACGCAGTTAGTTTATGGAACATCCAGCGATTGTTATAGAAACAAATCCTGCAGATTAGATGATAATGAGCAAAACCTGACAGTGTCACTCTGAAAAGGGAACCAAACAAAGTGTCTATGGGAAGAGTGAGGTGGGCCTCCGCCCTCAGTCTGAGGCCTGAGACTTGTCCGTTCAGGTCATTACCAATCACTAATCTGATTCCATTGTACAACCAAGAGCAATCAGAGGCAGGCCAATGGAAAGACACTGCGCATGGTAACGTGGAGACAATGTAAAACAAACTTAAGAACAAATACACCTGCCTGAGCAGTAAGGGCACACCTTACACTATCTTCATGGGGACATCTACAATATGTCAATCTTCATAAACCTTAGAATATACGGAAAGTAGTTTCTCATCACATCACTGCTGCTGGGGCTGGTTTAACAGCTTTTCCATGGCAACACTTCTCTCTCACCAAGTGGTCAGAAACCAAGAGATGCGGGATTTGAATGAGGGCTCCAGTCTCTATTAAACCTGTGATCCCAGCATAATGATAAAGACCAGTGTGCTTCACTCCTTCCTATTTTAAAAGCTGGTTCATAGCTCACTGGAAGGGCACAGACAGACCCCTGACATGAAGGTAGTGGTCATTGCTGGTAATTACTGTATGCTTGTTGTCGTATTTTGACTTCACACATTTATTTCACCGTTCTTGTATTGTGTTGAAATTTTATTTGCTACGAAAATAATATATATAGTAATTCCTTGGAAGTCTTATTCCGTCCTAGGTCATCTAGTGTAGTGCTGCGCTGTGCTTCTCTCCTTCACTTACTGTAACTATTTACTCACCAACATCACAACAGAATAATGCCACAACAACAAAGCCTCGGCTACAATTGCACTCTCCTCTACCAGATCACTATTTCAGCAGCGTATATCCTTTGACCCCGATACACTAACTCTCCACAGAACCACCTTACTCGATTCCAACATGGCGGTGCAGTGGTTAAGACTCACATCAAGGAGGTCCTGGATTCCATTCACTGAACCATCTTTGTGAAAGTTACATGTTCTTCCTGTGTCTGCGGAGGATTTCTCCAGGTACTCAGGTCTATAAATGACTTACATAATTTAAATGATCTTGTATCAAATTGACAACAAAGTTAAGTTTGAAATCACCCAAATAGTAAAAATCACTAACAATAATAATAATAATAATGGCTTTCTACTTATCCTTGAGAATTCCTGATCTGATCGGCTCAGCCAAAGCTGCCCTGTCAGAGTCTAATCAGAATTGCCATGCTATGAAGCCTCTAAGCCACCGTTATATGAACCGTGTCTTTTCGCTGCCCAAGTCCACATCTCAGCAATATCTCACTGGATATCTCTGTGGCCATTCCTCCTGCACCATCATAAATAATATTGTATGTCATTCGTTTGTTTGCGTACACTGCCTTTGTCTTTTGAAAAAAGGAACCTTTTGTGACTGTTCTTTGTGAGTTGAAGACTATTGAGGGGGGGTCACGCTGAGGTTAAGTGCTGCACATTTACAGGCAGGCCGCGTGTGACAAGAGTTTATACGACCTGTTCTGAGCACTGAACAACACACTCTGGAGAACTCTTTTCATGTGGTGCTCTATGTCCCACTCATAGCACTTAGGTAACTGTCTCCTACCGTTACTCGTTTAGGACTCTGAGACTTCTGGGTGAAAAACGATCTTTATTGAATCATGTCCTGACTGTAAAGCTAACTGCAATCGGGATAAACATTTGAATCGCACACTGACCACTCTCTTATTGCCTTGTCAACATCTTTAAAGTATTTATTCTGCACAATTTTACATCCGCTCATATTATATTAAAATGAGTCAAAGCCAGACGTGAAGCTCTTTGAACGCATCGCCCTCCCCAACTCGGATTTGTCCCGCTGAAAACACACAAATTATGGAATATGCAAATCATGCACGTGCTGTAAATATATGAAGTCTGTATTTTGATCTGCGCTAACTTTTTCATTACTGACCTGTGTGGCCATTGCGCTGGTCTACCAAAGTTGACGTCAGAGATCAGCCACAAAAAAGAGGTTCAAATAGTTTTATTTGATTCAGGCTTGCATAGTCCGCACGCCACTTGACGAATGTTTCAAATTGGTGCTGTGACTATCACTGTGCACTTTTTATTGAAGCAAAGGCAAAGCTGCAATTGCATGTCATTCCAGTCAGCCAGAAAATTGACGTATTTTTCTTCAGCATTTGAGATTGCCCTCCTGGGACAATGGGCATCTTCTCTCGCTGATAACAGGATGTATAATCGTGTATACTTTCACTTTTGTAACAATGTATTTGTAACATGTATTTTTTATCAGTTTTGCGTAACTTGATTGGGATATTCCAAAATGTCTGTATCAACAATAACCGGACCAAGCTCTCAAGACTGATGCGCACAAAAAAACTACCTGATTCTTTTTCTAAAAAAAAGAGTGGTCAAAGCTATGGATAACAGGCTTAGGTTTACCTTATGGCCATTACTTACCATCACAGCATGTATCTCTGTATTGGTAAGGTCTGCATTTCAACGTCAGCTCCAGATTGAACAGATAATCATCCTTTTGTACCTCTATAAATCTGAGCCTTCTACACATTTGATCCCTGGTTCTGATTGGCACAAGAGCAATCTGTCAGCACCAGTCTAACGGCTGGTAAATGTGTTACAAATTCAAAGAGTAGCATATAATAATTTTTACAAATACGTGTTTAATTGTTTGATTAAAAGTTATGGGTTTGTTTTAGATTTATTTGATTAAATATACACCACATTTTGTCAACTAAAACTAGTCAAAAAACTGAAAATAAGACTAAACCTAAATACAGCAGTATTTTAGTCAAAAGATAAAGACTAAAAATAAATGAAATGTTCTTGCCTAAAGAGCACATGTTGATTGGATGAATAATGAATGTAAAGTATGTAAGGTTTGTGTTGGCCAGGATGAATGACCCACTGTGCACCCATAGAGTGCATGTGTTAGGTTGATCAGCAATGAGAACACCTGAAAGAACCCCCACCCAGAAAGGTCAAGGATTACAACTGGGGTTTTCTTCCTTTTAGATTAACATGTTTTTGTTAAAGACTTTGCCACATCTAAAGGCTGTATGAGAGAATCTTGTTTCAATGGGATTTATTATAATTTTTGCATATATGGGTAATTATGGAATTCTAAGCATGAGAACAACGGTGGAACAACCAGTAAAACGCCATGCATTATACCACTTGTGGCTTTGGGTTTTGTTTGGAGTTATGCATGAGCAACACTGAACAATGTCCAAAAGGGCTTCCACCACTTCACTTGACTGGTTGTCCTTTTAATAGGGAATATGAAATACTATTGAAGTTGAAAAGAATAATTTAAAGGCACTAAAATAGACTCAGAGTTTTAGAGAAATTAGTAATGGAAAATCTCAATATCACATATTTGTATTATCTTGCCTGCAAGCTAAATTTGCGGTATCCATCTTGAATCACTCACACCCTCACCATTTGGGCCCAAACCTAAAATGGTTTTAATAAATACAAATTAACAACGCAATGATGACAAAAAGAACATGAGGTGTGCTACACATAACACAAACACACATAACATTTTTCAAAACTAAATATTTAATGGATTTTGTTGCCAGATTGAAATTAAATTATTTATTTTTTATCAGCAACCTTAAATGATGAGTTAATAGTTGGTTGCATTTGAACTCAAGATGGCACTTGCAGATCTTGTATAAAGTACATTAAAAGTATTTAAGCAAAAGTCTTTTTTTTTAGGACAGTCATAGTTTGTCTTGTCCAAGCCCAAGGAACCCAAAAGACGATAAAAGCAGTGTCTAACCTTTGTGAGCTACTTTCTGGTACAAACCACACAGCTTTAAAAAGAGAGAAAACTCTTCATGCAATCTAAAATCACAAAAAAGTAAGCAGAATTTGTGGCATGGCGAGAAACAAGGGAAAGGGGGAAAGCAGAAGATGGTCTGTAACTTACATGAAGTCATTGGAAACAATGTGTAACTTTATTAAACTATGCAAAACAAGACACACTTGTGACATTTGTGGCATTAACAAAGAATGCGCCAGCTGCTTGTAAACTATAAATATAACAAATTTGTAAGCTGCTAAAAATTTCTGCCAAACACAAAAGTAAGGACAAGAGGTCAACAGAGTTTAAGCATAGGCCTATATATATATATATATATATATATATATATATATATATATATATATATATATATATATATATATATATGCTTACGCACACGTCCATGACTACATCTGTAGCAGTTCCTCTTAAAACCTCTCCGTATATCAGTGTAATGAAACTGTCTTTTTGGCACAGCAAATACTGCCACTCTGCGTCCCAACACAGACAGTGCTGCTAGACGCTCTGGTGCCTTTCTATCTGTCGCGTATCAACTGCCCTTTGGCCAAACCCTAACATTTATGTCCTATGAGAAGTAACTCAGTTTGAGATAGTGTTTTCTAATTCAGTTTAAGTATAAGTACAAGTTCTATATAAATATGACTATTTTACAAGCGTTATTAAGGCGTTGCGTGATGCCTGAACTGCCAGAGATCCTCGCACCCCCGCCCCCCCACCCCCCGCCTCAGTGGACCAAATGATTTTGATACACCTGTAGTTTCATGCGGACAGTCTCATCTAATTTTCGCAAAGCCTTTTCTCATTTAGCTGAGCGCGTGACACGATTAGAAGCAGTAAGCAGGTAGTGGGAAAGGGAGCTGGCGAGAAAGGAGGCATAACATTACGCAGGTTGTTATGACATCACCATGGGTTGGCTATAAAGCTGCGAACAAATTCTCAGAGTTAGAGAAGCACTTGAGGAGCCTGAGAGCGAGGGACGGACAACGGCATCCAAAGGTGAACACCTGATTGGCTGCTGCGCCCCACAGGAATCAATTTAACCAACTAAAAAACTCACCGGTCGTCAAAATGAACTTATCCTACGTAATAGTGTGTGGACTTATGGTCACCTTGCTTTCAGTGAAGATTGGAGCAAAACCTTTATCACAAGCGCAGCAAAAGGTAAGGAGCAATTTACACCGTTAGGATGCGCACCATAGGCTACTTTTCACGATGTTAACGATGCTCATCAGAACTAAAACATTTGGCAAATCAAAAGTTTAGTTTGCACAGAATTTGTGTGTCGTCAAAACTCCTGAATTTTCATAAGACTCGTCAAAGTTTACACTAAAACGTAACTAACCATACGCGTAAAATCGCATTTACGCTCAGCCTGACACAGTAGATCGTTAGAATTTAGTCTTTCAACAAATGTAGATGTTCCAACACAAACACATCATTACAAGTGCGCCGCTTTTTAATCGGCCGTTGTTAGTTAAACAGACAATTTTTATACGCACCTGCCGTTTGATCCTGATGAAATTCATGGAGCGACTTCAGCCTATATGCTCAATGAGTGGGGGTGAATTTCATCTCTGGACAATACTTCTCAAAATGAAACACGCCATCTTTATGAACCGTCTTAAAACAATTATGTTCATATTTTATTGGCTACTATGTTGATACAGCTCTAACCTATAGTTTTTGATGATAGCCCATCTTTGATCTTTTTCTGAATGTTTGCAGTCTCTTCGGAGTTTGCTGGGTGAGGAGCTCGCGGACTTTCTAGAGTCAGAGGAGAGAGAGAAGCAATTAGAGGCTGTGCGCTCTCGGATACGGTTACTGCGTGATTTACGCGTGGACACCAGGGCCAGGGGGATGTGGGCTCGGCTTCTGAACGATCATCCTGTGCCCAGAAGACACAAATCGGGAAATAAAAAGGCTGGCTCTTCGTCGAGGAGCGGCTGCTTCGGACACAAGATGGATAGAATAGGAACCCTAAGTGGAATGGGATGCTAGAGACCGGAGCGTTGCTGTGAAGGTAAGACCCCTGGCGCACAAGTGTAACAAGAAACGTTCAAGTAATATTATAGAGCGGCGAATTGATTACCATGCAGTATCATTCATCTTACGTATGATTTGCCATACTCAAATTATGCTATACAAAAGTTTATTGTGTCTGTGGAACTGAACCGACAGGGGAGCGGAAAGGTGGCATATGGTATAAATCCAGGAATACTGAAACATAAAAGAAAAATGCTTTCCTGAAAAACTTGTAGTATGCTGTTATGAGTGTTTAGGACATGATCCATCTCTATTATATGACAGTAAAAAGTTGTAACAGTGGTGGGTACAATAAAGTAGAGTATAACTTATCAGGCAACACCGAAAAAAGCGCTATACTGCATTTTTGGCCAGAAAAAGTCTTCTTTATTGACATTGTTAAGAACAGTCCCATCTGGGAGCAGACAGGATGTATCGAGTTTAAGATTAAAAGCCAAAGTGTGATGAAGGAGGGACACACACAAAAAACAAAGCGGCATGCTGTGGCAGTGGGGGATCTTTCTGGGAAATCCACTTCTTTAACTAAAGACATTTAGAGGCAGAACAGCGAGGGGGCCGCCATAATGAATGAAGGAGTGAGGAAGCTAAGGTGACGCATAATTAGTCCTGCAGCTCCAGGCTCCTGTGTGCATGCCTGTGTGTGGCTGTGGCACACTGTCAAGTCTTTAGTTCTAATTCTGTGAGTCAGTGTTTTTCATCACAGTGCACTTCATTAATGTCATGGTTCAGACAATATCATGCACACCTCACACTTCATACAACGTTTTATCTATTTGTTAATGTTTTTTTTTTTTTTTTTCCCCAACAGATTTGTGGACGATCGGTTTGGACAACTTGCTGTCTAGTTTGTTCTCGCCTGAGGAATTAAAAACAAAACTGAGCGTGTGACTGAGCTCCAGTACAAAGCCTTCACAACCAGCATATACACAGACTGAGATGACATTGCAGACATTACAGTATTTACTGTGCATACACGCAGTATGCAGACACAACATTGACAACAAAGCTTGACAGAGGTACAATGTACAAGATGGACGATGGTGTAAAAACGGCAAACCGCAAAGCTGTATATTGTTGCTGATGCTGCTGTACATTCATTTATTTCATCACCTGCATAAATGTATTTATGTTTAAAAAAAACTATTTATATGTTTATAAAAGAGATATTTATAAATATGTTTATTTATGTAACATTTTGAAACAAACTGCAGGTCTATTCTGTTTGTGACTTTTTTTGTTTTCATATAGTTGTAAATGATCTAAAATATATATAAAGATGACATTAAATGCACACTAGATTCCCTCTGCCTCCATTTGATTATTATTTGAAGATTATTGACCTTCATTGCCTTGAAGCATGCTCTTGTGCATAAAGCAACATAAAGCATTTACCATTTGTGGCAATGGTTTTAATAAGCAAGTCAACAATTTACACCCATCAAAACAAGAACATTACTGATATAATACATGTCACTTAAAAAGGTATTTATACATAAATATAATGCACATTGATGTGAAAGTATTGTAAATATTCAGAATACAGTACTCTGATTGGACAAAGTAACAGAGTATACGCTACAAAATACATTTTAATGCAAGTATAAAGTAGTGCGTAATTAAATACAATTTCAAAGTACCTCAACTCTGTCCATAAACTGTTAGGACTCCTCAGGGAGTTTCCGAAAACAATCCAACTCCATCCATCTGTCCAAATAGGCTCAGTTTGGCCTCTTGGACTTTACCTTTGAAAATTTAAAAAGGAGAGGCCTGTTGGCTATGTGGCACAGCACTCACACGCGGGGTTCTTGAAGTGCCAGGTGGGATCTCCATAATACAACACTAGAGGGCAGAGTGGAGCTGATCCAAACACCTGTAGAGCATCCTCAACTACGACATCCATGTCTGTTATGCTTGTGAAAGTGAATTAACCCAGGACCTTCTGCTTCACAGCTAGAAGGTCTCGGGTTCGATCCCCAGCCGGAGGGGGCCTTTCTGTGTAGAGTTTGCATGTTCTCCACGTGTCTGCGACTGCATTTCCTTCTGGTACTCCAGTTTCCCCTACCACTAAAAAAATGTACAATAGGCCTGAATTAATGTAGTGTGTGAGTGGCTGGTGGTGGTCGGAGGGGTCGATGTCACAGACTCGCTTTCGTCATTCTACCCCAGGGCAGCTGTGGCTTACCATCACCGAAACTTGGGCCAGTTCTGTAGGCTGCCCACTGGACTCTGTGGAGGAGGTGGATGAGAGGAGGATGATAGCCGAGCTCGCATCAAATCATGCCCAAAACCTCTCACCCACTGCATGAGACTGTAGAGGAGCTGAGCAGCTCTTTCAGTGGAGAGATGGAGCCATTCTTTGTGAAGGAGCTCTACCACAGGTCCTTCATCCCCACCACTGTCAGATCGTATCCTCGAATCATGTGCAATAACCTCTATGCAAAACTATTGTATTTACAATAACCTCTGTATCTGCAAATGAGCTGCAATACCTGCATATATATAAATGTAAATGACTATTCTAGCTGGAAAGGGGTGATTTCTACCAACATAGGTGTACAGAGACACATATTATGTTCTACTTTGATTGTTTATATATTTTTCCCCTTTAAAGTTTCGTATTCACTATAAATAAGATAGTTTTATTTACCACTTGTTTGCACATTACTTTGTTCTTCTTTCACTGCACATCTAATCCATGACCTCGATTAAATGTTCCCACTCAGACCCCGGACAAACCTAAAAGTGTGCAATGCATGATGAAAATAAACCTAGGTTAAAAAGAAAACACGTCGTCATTGCGGAGGGTGTCAGTATTCAACACACACAACACGAGTGATATAGTATAGCGTATCAATCGTGTGTGTTGACTAGGCTACTACTACTAGTCGTAGTAGCCTAGGTAGTAGTAGTAGTCGTAATAATAATAATAATTATAATAATAATAATAATAATAATAATAATAATAATAATAATAATAATAATAAAGCTTATTTTGTGTTTGTAGGGTATAGGTGTTTGTAGGTAACTTGATTAGTTGTCCGGAAGCCATGACTTACATGATGTTGCGTCTATATTTGCTCCAGTCCACACAGTAATACACATTTGCAATAATCCCCGTGAAGGTTTGTCGAATGTGGTGGTAGTAGTGCATATAATTCAATGTAGTAGTGTCGCAAACTTTGGGCACGATCATAGATCTAAAATAACAGCACGATGTAAACCAAGCACTTCGCTGCGATCACTGGTGGGCGGGGCATGTGGGAGGGCGCTGTGAACGCGCAGAGGGAGAGAAGCAGCGCTCTCCCTCCATCTGTCTTTTCTGTCTAATGTCTCACTGAGCAGGCTGACCCACGTGCATGCTCTAGTACCTACATTACTTCCCTCTTTTCATGCAGTAACGTGTTTCAAAGAAACACATCGACATCATGGTGAAGCTAGCGAAGGTAAGGTCTGTTTTTATCTTTAAATAGCGTGATAAAAATCTCTTGTTTCATAGAGAAATAAATAGTGTATACATTTGGGGCCCTGTCGTGCTACATGTGCGCAACACACGTTACGGTAGGCTAAACCCGAAGAGAATACCAAATTAATGTTATGGTCATTCTGCTCTCATGTGGTCATGTAATGAGAAGAGACAAGTCGAGATCAGTTTAAATGAACAGTTGGCTTTCTGTTTGCAGCAGCCATGTTTGGTTCTTCGTCGTGTCTGTTGCAGGCCTACAAACGGCTCAAAATGGCACACATGCGCGTTCGCGATTTCATCGAGTGAAACAACGGGCTTTTCCATTGAATCTCGCCTGCAGCAGCTTAAGATTTATCAGACAGCATTTTGCCGAGTCGTACTACATCTGTGTCCTCATGTTTTCCAAGACTAACATGTGGCTACGCCATGCATTGTTAGCATTAGCAAACAACAGCAGGCTAACTGTAGGTATAGTTCGACCGACATAGGGTTTTGGTGTGTAACCTATTATTTCTAGGTGGATTTGCCACCATTTTTTTCAACAAACGTTAACGCGGCGAGTCAACGTTAGTTTTGTATTGGAATTACGAAACTAGTCATGTGCACATGTTGCTGATAAGCCACATGCTAACAGCCCGACCTCTTGAGCCCCCACGTGGGTTTTGCGTGTTCTATGACACACGAGGTGAGCGCTATATGACTGCGTAGTCTATTTGATGGATGATTCATCCAAAAGAAAACCTTAACGGATACATTGTGTTTCGTATAAAGTTACAATTGTTATAATTTTGGACACTTTCAGGCAGCAATAAACAAGTCTCACAGAAGAAAAAAGCACCTCCACCGCCCAAGGAAGTGGAGGATGAGTCCAGTGAGGAGGACAGCAGTGAAGCGGAAGAGCAGGTACGGTGTATTTTGTGGTAAATGTACTTGTTTCAATTCAGAGTGATTTATTGTGATGTGTACATTTCAGGCTCCACCACCTAAGGTGAAAAAGGCCACACCTGCCAAGGCTGCACCAGTCAAGAATGGTGCTGCTAAAAAAGCAGAAAGCAGTGATGATGAGGAGTCCGGTATGTCAAATATTTCTCCTACCTAAAAGTATTTAACTTTTGAATACATTTGTGAATGAAAAAAAACAAAAGTTGTTAAACAACTTTTAACAAGGTTGCACACATTTTACCAAAGGTAAAGTTTAACGTGCATAATTCATCTACAGATTAGCATTTATCTTTTCTGTTTTGTATGCTTATTTGAGGTTTGTCATCGTTGACAACTAATGTTCTTAATGCTTGATCCTGCAGATTCTGAAGAGGAAGCTCCCCCACCACCCAAAGCTAAGAAAGTAAAAGCTGCTCCGGTTAAGGCAGCCCCAAAGAAGAAGAAGGAGGAGGAGTCAGATGAGGAGGATGAGGAGGATGACGACGACGATGACGGTAAGGATCTTTTGGACTGGTGAACAATATGGAGAATTGTATTTATATTGACTTCCTATATAACGGTGAACCCTCCATTTCTTGGCATGCATGTAGTTGTACTGTACTCATGTGTGTAATGTACGGAGGAAAATGAAATGCAGTGCTATGTCTTCGGTACTGGTGTGTTTTTAATGTCTGCCAGTTCTATCCTCAATCACTGCGACATTGTGGAATTTTAAAGAGATGGATTTTCCACTAAATGGTTATGTTTTATGTTGGGTTGCTTTATTTTTTATTATAAATAAGCTTTTAACATAAATTATCCATTAAACATATTTCTTACAACAAAAGTTGATCAGTTGTGACTTTGATAAGCACATGTAAATTACAGATTACATCGTCATTGTTCACAATTTTAGAGCTTGAACTTTCACTTCTTGGAACTTCTGGAATGACCAGGAGCAGGGACATCTCCAGAGTCCAGCAGTAATTGGTTCCAACGGTGGTTTTGTCTTTACTTTGGGGAAGAGGGGATCATGTAGCTTAAAAACCCCAAAGGGGGTGCGATGCGTCGTATAGTTGCTGTGCAAGATAGATTACTCAATGCGTGTGTTAATGATATTAGATGATTCAATACAACATCAAGGTATGCCCTAAAGAGAAATAATTGTAAAATGGCTTTACTTTTGATGGTACCCCATAAATATTTACCGTTGATCTTTGGTATTGTAGATGAAGAAGAGGCTCCACCACCACCAAAGAAGGGAGCTGCTAAACCTGCCAAGCCCGCAGTGAAGGCCTCAGCGAAGGCCCCTGCAGCTGCAGAATCATCCGATGATGACGATGACGAAGATGATTCGGAAGAGGAGGCACCGCCGGTAAAAAAGGTGGCTAAAGCTGCAGCCAAACCTGCAGCCAAATCAAAGGCCCCAGCCCCCAAAGAAGAGTCATCTGAAGAAGATGATGGTGAGAACCTTTCCAGGCTAGTGTAAGCATTTGCTTTAGTTCAAGCAATCCTCAGCATTAATGTTTTTTCTTTACAGACTCTGAAGAAGAAATGGACACAACTCCTGCTCCTGCCAAAGGTAAAAAGGCAGGCATGGTGAAGGCCAAGGAGGAGTCGGATGATGATGAGGAGGAGGATGATGATGATGACGAAGAAGACGACGACGAGGATGATGAAGATGGTAATATAATTGCCCAAAGTAGCTTTTCAGTTAAACTGTACTTTTAAGGTTGATTGTGAAACTAAATCAACAACGTTTTCAGCCCCAGTAACCCCTGCAAAGAGGAAGGCAGAGGGCAAAAAGGAAACTCCACCTGCGAAAAAGGCAAAGACAGAAGAAGGTATCTATACCCCTCAATCCTGTTTTATGTTGAAGTGTTTAATAATGATGAGCACAAGGGACTTAATACTGATATTATGATGTTACCTTATCATTTCTGAATTGTGTAATGTTACCAAATCTTCCAAAGCTTATCGGAATATGTTTTAAAGATTTTGCCTGTGCCCCTCAGGATTTTGTTTGTTCGTTGGCAATTTAAATCCAGCTAAAGACTTTGATGAACTTAAAGCGGCTCTGAAGACATTTTTTGGCAAAAACGACCTGGAGGTTATTGAGGTCCGGTTAGGGGCATCCAAGTGAGTGTTAAAAATATGCTGTTGGTTATTTCTTGTCAAACTTATGTCGTCGTGGTTCTATGTACATTTTACAAATTTCCCTTCTCCCTTTGCTAGGAGGTTTGGTTATGCAGAGTTTTCCTCTGAAGAGGACTTGCTGAAGGGATTGGAGCTCAACGGCAAAAAGTTTATGGGTCAGGAACTGAAGCTAGATAGAGCTCGTAGTAAAGAGAACTCACAGGAGGGAAGGAAAGGTAAGGGCTCTGTCTGAATGTCCTATCGAAGGGCCATGTAGGCCAACTATATGCTGACTATTAACATTGTTTACAGAGAGGGACTCCCGCACCTTATTTGTGAAGAATCTTTCCTTCTCTGTTACGGTTGACGATCTGAAGACAATTTTTGAAGATGCTGTGGATATTCGGTTACCCCCTGGTCAAAACGGTTCAAACAGAGGGTAGGACAAATGCTTGACATTGATAAAAAAAATTCTCTAAATTGTATAGGACACGCGCATTTACTCTTGTCTTTTTGACAGCATTGCATACATTGAATTCAAAACGGAGACTGAAGCAGAGAAAATGCTGGAGGAAACTCAGGGAACAGATCTACATGGAAGAGCCATCATGGTTGATTATGTCGGTGATAAAAGCCAGAAAGGAGGTAGAATGGGAGGTAAGTGGTAATAATTGGGTGCTTTGATAGATAGATTTTTGAAGACAAGACGGTTTAACGTTTTTTTTTTTCCCCCAATAGGAGCGCCAACAGCCTCTAAGACTTTGGTGGTAAATAATCTGGCCTTCAGTGCCACTGAGGAAATTCTACAATCCACATTTGAGAAAGCAGTTTCCATAAGAATTCCACAAAATAATGGAAGGTCTAAAGGGTAAGATGTCCATAAGTACTTTTTTTTTTTTTTTTTTTTTTTTTTTTCTTCTTCCAGGATCAAATTAATTTGGTATATATATACCTTCTCATGAGCTCCTCTGAGTCTTTGCAATGATTCTGTGGATTCGCACGAGAAGAACAGTCAATGCACAGTTAAACGGGTCCATTCTGATGTCTATGCGAATGCGATCTATGTCTGTTGTGCTACAAGAAGCAAAATGTTCACGGCTGAAGTGCTCTATTGTGAACAAGATGTAATTAAACCAATTTTTTTTCCTCAGATTTGCATTTATTGAGTTTGAAAGCACAGATGATGCGAAGGATGCCCTTGAGAATCTGAACAGCACAGAGATCGAGGGACGGTCGGTCAGACTGGAGTACAGCCAGAATGCTGGAAATCGAGCCGATGGGGGCAGAGGGAATTCCGGTAGGTGTCAATGTTATCCTGGAGCTGCATGACTATTGTATCGCCAGATGTGATGAATTCAACTTCTGATTAATTTCTGAAGAATTCAAAGATAGTCAAGTACTGATCTGGCTTGAGTATGAAGTGGTTGTTTACAAATGACAATGCATTTTGATTTAACAATTGTTTTTTTTCCACCCGTAGGTCCAACCAAGACTTTGTTTGTAAAAGGTCTTTCTGAGGACACAACAGATCAGACACTTAAGGAGTCATTTGAAGGAGCTGTTGGAGCCAGGATAGTGACAGACCGTGAAACAGGGGCTTCTAAAGGGTAGGTTCATACTCTTACAAGCACAATGTCCAGCAAAGACTGCAATTCACTGAGTATTTTTGTTCCACAGTTTTGGTTTTGTGGACTTTGACAATGAGGGTGACTGCAAGGCGGCAAAAGAGGCCATGGATGATGGAGAGATTGATGGCAGCAAAGTGACCCTGGATTATGCCAAACCAAAGGGTGAGGGTGGATTTCGTGGGGTCGAGGAGGCGGTCGTGGTGGAGGAAGAGGAGGATTTGGAGGATTTGGTGGCCGTGGCGGCGGCGGCAGGGGAGGTAGAGGCGGCTTTGGCGGACGTGGGGGTGGACGTGGTGGCGGACGAGGAGGCTTTGGAGGTGGCTTTGGAGGTAAATGTAACCCTTAACCCTCTATTACACCCAGGCACAGTTTTGTGCTTTGGGGCTTTTATTTTTTGCACCTACCTTTAAAAAAAAAAAAGAATGCCAATTGAGTGAAATTGTCCCAGGGAGTGTATTTTTGGGTGGTCTAAAATGTCATTTGGATTTTATCCCATTGTAAACAAAAACCTTTACTTGCGTTAAGGGTGACACAAAAATGTGCTTGAAACTTTAGAAATCCATAAAACAATGAAGGATTATCTTTCGAAATTTTTATTTTGAAGGGTTAACTCTCGTTCCCTACTTTTTTTTTTTAAACTTAACCCGTTAATTGCCAACTTGCTGACCCAAAGTTACTATAGTGCATGTTCAAAAACACAAATTAAATATTTTCAAAGGCAAAATGGGAAATTTCTGATGTCGCCTGATGTCTGTAAGATGACCCGAAGGATTTGTTTCCAAGTTAAAATTTGTTTATGTAGTGGCAGTTTTAATAAAACACCCGTTGTGGGCGCTTCAACACAAAAAAATGTGTTTGTAAGCTATAAAGGAACAATATTTTTTAAAACTTTATTTCATTTTGAAGGTCTAACTCTCCTTGTCATACATATAAAAATAATATAACTATTTATTTGAACACCTTTTATGGCCAGCTTTCTGTCACTAAAATGCATTTCCATTGTGGGCCCCTTAACTCCAAAGACTTGCGAGGAGAAGTATTTCATAACTTTGTGTGTGCAGCAGATGGGCTTCAATGGGAAGTCGCTGATTGTTCAGAAAGGGCAAAAAACAAACAGGCATTTTCTTCTTGCCACACTAGATAAAAATGACATCATGGTGGAAAAACAAGAGCTTATATATAAAAGAAAGTTTTAAGAAATATTTTATTTTATAGCTTACACTTTATTTTATTTTTCTCGACGCTCCTACAACGGGAGTCAAGCTGAGGACCAAACGCAAAGATATTTTATCAATCCAGTGTATCATCCATACGAGCTCAGCGTTTTGGGGGTCTGTAAACGAACATTTTCCAAACTAGGTCCCAGAGTGGAAAGATCTCAAAACGCTGTTTACGTGGCGCCGTTGTTGGGTCTCCGCAACTCTTACTAAAACGATGACATCACAGCACCAGAGTGGTGTCTGTTATCCATAATCTACTGACCTTATAATGAGTGTTACTCATGGATCTATGGTTTTACTCCGCTCCTCTTTGCTCCACTGCGGTCCGCACGCCACAGGTGACGAGAAGAAAAACACGGCCGAGTCGGTCTGTGTTTTTGGACGGACAGTCAAAGTCCGGTCACTGACAGATTTTTCTGCTTTTAGTCCCGTTACGCCTGAAGAATAAACTCGCCTCATCTGTTCTGTAAATCCTTGAATCCATTTCATTTTCATTGTTTACATTCCACAAACGTTAACGGCGCATGCGCCCTCTACATCTTGTTCTATTATCTGTGTTAGCGTCACGGCGCCACACACAGGCCTGGCAGATGAATCACGCCGTTTCACAGACCTGAGTCAACCCATGTGGATCCACATATTTACTAAGCTGGCGTCGTGCTTACAAAGAAAGTTTCTGAAAATATAAGCGTTTTGTCTTGTGGCTATAGCCTAAAACTGCAGGACAACATAAACACATTTTACCTTAGAAACAAATCCTTCGGGTCATCTTACAGACACCAGGTCACATCAGCCAGAACAAAAACTTCCCATTTTGCACTTAAAATTGTAAAAAAATATTTAACTTTTTGTGGTTTTCGAACATGCATTATAGTGCTTTGGGTCAGAAAGTTGGCAATTAAAGGTTTAAAAAAAAATGTATGTATGAAAAGTTGTACATTCAAAATAAGTGTTTTTATATTTTTATAGCCGTCTAAAGTTTCAAGCACATTTCTGTTTCTGTGCCGCTACATAAACACATTTTAATTTAGAAACTAATCCTTCAGGTCATCTTAGCCAGAACAGAAATTTTGCATTTGAAAATATGTAATTTTTGTAGTTTTTGGACCATGGACTATAGTAACTTCTGGTCAGAAAGTTGACAAAAGGTCAAACATTTTTGAAAGTAATATTTTTATATGTATGAAAAAAGGAGTCTGACCTTAAAATAAAAAGTTTTGAAAAATATAAATCCTTGAGTTACCCACAACGTAATGAAAGGTGTGATTGAGGGTTAAACATTCAAATTTACCCATAATATTGTAATTCTAAATGGCTGTTTTTCAGGAGGAAGAGGTGGTGGAGGATTTGGCAAGCCACAGGGGAAGAAGATCAAGTTTGATGACTAAATCCTTTAGTCTTTTTACTTTATTGAATGGACTCTGGTTTCGTTGTTTTCAGAGCTTATGGACATTCCAGAAGTGTCGATGTTATTTAACTTTAAATGGGCATTTTATGCCTATCTTGTACCCCACTTCACCATCCTGCCCTCTGTGTTGTACTCTATTTTGAGTACTGAATGTTCCAATGAACTCGTTCACTCTCCAGAGGAGGGAAAATGCAAGTCTGGCTGAATGGTTTGCTGTGAACATGTTTTTTCTTTTTTTTTTTTTTTCTGTCCAATTCATGTATAAAAAAATTTATTTTACCTTTTGTAAAAATGATACTCTTGTAACAGTTTGTCTTTAGTTTGCTTTAGTTGCCAAGTTTTACTTGTACTGTGTAAAGCATATTTTGATTATTTGATGCAGTGTGCTAAGTGAGTATGTACTTTGCGCTATTCTATCTCTAAGATGGAATGCGATCAGTGTAAGTCGAGATGAATCCTTACCACAATATTTGTAGTGCATTGACTAATTCTTAATGAAAATAAAACCAATAGGTGGTGACTTTTTTTTACATGTCACTCATTTATTGACTTTTAAAAGCCTTGGGAAATGATGCTTAAAGGTCTGCAGAGCCTAAAGGAGAAATGCAAATCTAGCTATTATGCTGTAAAATGGGTGCGTGCCACCACATGGTGGCAGCATGGTAACCGAACAGCTCAAGAACCATTTTCGATAGTTATCCCACCAGTAATGACTGCATTGATGGGAAAGTACTGTTTTGTTGGACAAAAGTTACACAGTTATACTTAGTCCCCCACAGAAACATTTGTTCTCTGTATTATTTTGACCCAGTCAATGCCGCTGGGGCAACCTGTAAGAGCAGTGAGCAGCCAGCATGGGCTGGAGCTCGGGGACCCATCTCCACATATTAAACCAGGTCAAACACCTGGCTGGAGGATTAACCTATTCTGAAAGACCTCCTAAATCCTTCCACCTTCCAGAGACAACATGAATGATAAAGAATTAATGCGCAGGCATTGATTTGTTCATATATATTGTACTTTTTACTTTCCACCACTGCAAATGCAACCTTCCAAATCGCAAATCTAAGAGGGAACTGTCTTGTGAATCATGTTTGGAAATTCGAGCTGTAAAACATGGTTAGGAAGTGATCGTAAAGTCAGTACAGTACTATCTGTTTAGCGAATAGCGCTCCTGTTGAACGCAGGAATAATTCTCTTCACAATGGATCTTTGTGACAGACCTTGTGTCCTAGAGCACACAATGTTCTAAGTCACATTGCATTTGCCCTTGATATAAAATTGTCACTTGTTTACTCAATGGACATGTACAAAGATTTTCAACAACTTTTATTACAAAAAATCCACTGTAACAATAGTTAAAGGGAAGGACCATTTCAAAACTTTTGATATGTGACGTCCTGCAATATTAAAGGTTCTCTGAACTTTGGGCCTATTGTACACTGGAATATTCTTAACCAATGAGTCAAATGTGTTTTGTTTTTGTAGATTTTGGTTAATTTCAGTTAACTGACCAGTCTTTTTAAAGCATAATAAGCATAATCCATCCCAGCACAAATCATGGAATGCTCTTTTTAGTTTGAGCCCTGCCCTATCACATTCCCATGTTCGGTCATGCCATCAATGGTTCTTAGAGGGCTTTTAAGAAAATAGAGGGTTAGTGTGAAAGCCTGCAGCCTCTTCTACCAACCCATTGACCGCATTGACATCAAAAGCTACCTCCAATTAGTGTCAACAAATACGCAGTTGCCTATCCACCGGCAAGTTAAAATGCTGGGTAGTACCTCCTCGCTCGAGTGGGACATTTGCACTAAAGTTCAATGTAGGTTCGTCCCGGTCTTCCCGGGAGCTTAGTTTTTTCCATTCTTGGCATACCAGTTGTCTATGATTTTTTTTAATAGTAACTAGGATACACTGTATGCTACAGCGCTATCCTTCAAAGAAGCTCCCACAGTCTAATTTTCTTCCCTATAGTCTCTAAAAATTCAATTCAATTCATAGGTTTTATTGTCAATACATTGATATGAATCGAAAAACAGCGGAATGAAAAATAAATTGACAGAACAGCCACCACTCACCCTCAGAGATAGGGGTGTGAATCTCAGTTATACGAGCCAAGCTCAGAGTAGAGTTGCTGCCCCTTCACATTGAGATGAACCAGCTGGGGTGGTTTGGGCATCTGTTTCAGAACACATGCAGGAGGGATCATGTAAATGGACTCAACTTCATCTGGCCCAAGGCGCTTTACAGGACATAACCAGTCACCCATTCATTCATACTGTACGATAGCTAGTGTACACAGACACCGGAGGCAAGGAGGGTGAAGTGTCTTGCCCAAGGACACGACAGTGTACACCTTCAGGAGGCAAACCCTCGACCTCCCAATCATGAGACAACCCAAGTCTGGTCTGGTAATGCCTCAGTATCACCCCTGACAAGTGGGAGGAAGCTGGATGGATGAATCGTTTTCATAAACCCCTAAAAGTGACAATGCTCTTCATAAACAGCTGCAGGATCATTATGTGACACGACACAGTGGCACAGCGGTTAGCTTCACAGCAACAAGGTTCCATGTTCTATCCCCGGGCCAGACAGAGCCCTTATGTGTGGAGTTTGCATGTTCTCTGTGTCTACGTAGGTTTCTTTCCCCCCACCACTAAAAACATGTACAGTAGGCCAGAAAGAATGATGTCTGGGTGTCCGTGACTGAATGGTGGTGTTTGGAGGGTCCGTTGGCGCTGTTGTGTGTAGCTGCGCTCCTATCGGTCTGCCCAGGAGCGCAGCTACGGTCTCCTCAGAAGACCGTAGCTTACCACCACTGTATATGGAGTGAATGTAAATTATCCCATATAAAGTGCTTTGTGACCCTGCCTGCGAAAGGTGCTATACAAATAAATCCTTTAACTCCAAAAGTTGTTTTAAATGAAAGAAAAACTAATCTTAAGGATTGCATGTGCCACTACCAGTCCCAGCATGAACTGTGATAAACATTGACGCTACACAGTTTATGTGAATATCCCAAAGCATTTACTTAAAATATGTTCACTCATAACAGTATAGTATTGATTTGTGACACTTGGAATATTTTGGTTTGAGGCATTGTCTTTCTCCATAATTGAATCATACAAATGTATCATTGTGTCACTTTATAAAGCTGTGGAGTAATGCTTGGATTGTTTTACACACTATTTGTACTTTGTCGTAAGGAAGAAAGCTTCATAGAGAACTAAACACCTCTTCAGTCATGCTTCTATGTTTTAGAGCACTGGTTCCCAAAGTGGGGGTCGGGACCCCTCGGGGGTCGCGAGGCATTGGGTGGGGGTCCCCAGATGATTTTAGGATGAAATAAAAAGAAAAAGGCAACTGTTTTTTATATATTTTTGAGTGTAAAACAGCATATCATTTGTGAAATCCATTCATATAAATAAAATAAACAGTTTAAATAGATGTTAACTTGATTTTAAAATGTGTTTTCTTCCCTAAAGTAGTGTAAGAGGCAATAACTTTATACAATGGGGGTCCCGAGTTGTTTACGTGTCAATTTTTGGGGTCCCAGCCAAAAAAGTTTGGGAACCCCTGTTTTAGAGTACACCTCAGGGAACACAAAACACAGACTATCCAGTTTCTCAGAGCCTTTTTTTTCTCATATGAAATAGAGAAGAACAACAGAAAAGCATTTCTTTTGTATTGAGATGCCTTTGTTTTCTTGAGAGTACTTTAAACCGCTAAACAATATCTCCACTGTTAGTTGGCTCAATCTGCCCCATCTCTGGTGTGCTAAAAGATGCACATGACTAATACAAGTATATTATGGGTAAAGTACATAGTGTGAAATGCCACACTAGTAACCAACATGCACCAATGAGTCATAGAAATTAATTTATGTCTATAACAAAATGTCCTATTGTAAACAAATTGGCCGGGTTGCAAAATTACATGTTTGATATAATTAGCAGACATAATGTGATAAAAAGACAAACATATCCTTGTGTTATAGTACAGGCACATTGAGTTGCCTTGTGTACAAAATGCGCGGTATAAATAAAGTTGCCTTGCCTATTTATTAAAAAAGAAAGAGTCAGGAATCAAGTTTAATTTCAACTTTTTTTGTCTCAGTTTTACAGCCATCTGCATTATGGCACATACATGTTCCCAACTCTGGAGTAAGTGATACCCATCTAAACATTTTGCTATTGTCTTTTGACCTAAAACCGAATTTCACATTGATGCATAAAGAAGATAAGGCCACGTAAACCTAGCAGATCTAGGACGCATTACTATTGTTTGCACTATATCACAGGCTCAAGGTTAATTTATAAAGGCATTTATTTACAAATATTTACATTTTTACATAAACCGATTTAGACATAATCACCACCCATTCTAACAAAATCATTGAACTTTATAAGAACAAATACTATGATCTTATTCTATATTGGCCACTTGTAATTAAATAATCTCGTACCAGCAGTTTCACAGTGTTAATGGTAAACCCACTACCAAATACATGTCAAGTATTTCAGCACATTCACATACATATAGCTTCAGACAGAAAACATAAAAAGCAGTTAATCAGTCCAATTCAAATTAAATTAACAAGTGCAAGAAAAGTATATAAAAAAGTCACCTTTGAAGCAGTTGCCCAGTGTCCCAACACTTAAAATATTGAAGTTTTGACCACTTTATTGAGGTAGACTGTTTCGTATCTTATCTGTGTGACACTTTGTGCAGCCTCACGTTACAATACGTTGTACGTATCGCGCAAACTAAAAAGGCACAAATGTGTTTTTAATATAATATGTAACACACACGTATGCTTTCTTGTACCACTTGTCCACAGTATCAATTGGGGTGCACGATATGAGAAAAAAATATATATTATTGCAATATTTTTTCAAACCTTTTCATAAATCTAAATGGAGCCAATTTGAGAAAATCATGACTACAACCTAAACTTTGTTAGCAAAATGTGTAAATCTCAGGCCATAATACACCACAAAACCACTAAGGTCATTCATCTGACTTGCGCAATAGGGATATTGACTCATCTAATATTGCAACAGTAGTTTGGCAATTTATTGTATAGCCCTAGGATGAATTATTCTCCTGGATTAACATTGTTGGATTCATATGGATTTGTTTCTTTAACTGCAGGTGTACATTAGTTTGTCAAATTTCAAAAATGACATACAACTTATAAAGTATATTGAGAATTTGTAAATTAAGATTCCGGATGCAACAGGGTGGAGACTTATCAAAAATACTTGGCATTAACCCAGAATGTCCAGTGTCACGCAACTGAATAAGCGGCACTTGTAAAACATTCTCCTTACTCATCTATCTAGATCAGATTTTGTTTAAGAGTCCTTCAATTCCCAAAAAGTCATTCAATCATTTGCTTTCATGGAAGCTCCTTAAAACGGTCCACTTAGACAACAGTTTTAAATGAAATCATTGTCCATGCACATTCAAAGGGAGAGGTTCCATCTTAAGTCCCAATGTTCTCTTAAAGCTATAGTATTTGTGCTTTCTGGGAGCATACCAGATTGCTATTGACCAGATTCCACATGCGGATGAGGTCCGTCGGTAGCAGCTTGTGCACTACAATCATGCTTTTAAACAAACAAGGTTCTTTGTTCAACTTACTGCTCTTGTTTTTCACCAAGCCAAACGTCTTAAAGGCATTGTGCTTGATGGGGGTTACCTTAAGCACCTCCAGGCACATGCCCAGGAACACGTCATCAATGGGATAGAGCTCCAAGGTATCTGCCGCAACATGAAGCCTCTTCACCAGGGGCCCATCCATCAGAAACCCCCCACCTCCTGCGTACGGAGGGTAGTAGGTCTTGTTGTACAAAGCATGGGGGATGTAGTATTTGTTCTCCCTTTTGCGGATGGGCTTGGCTTTGAAAATGACGTCTCCCACGAAAAGGTCTTTCACCTGGCTGCTCATTTCGAGATACTCAAATATATTCTGAACGCTCACAAATACATCGTCATCCCCTTTAAAAACGTAGCGGACATTCGGGCAGTACATGTGAAACCATTTAAGAAAGTGTGTTTCTTTCAGGGTCAGGTTAAAGAAACTATCCAGGAAGTCCCACTGGAGGATGTCTCCATAGATGTAGTCCTCATACTCCAGTAGCTTCTGATGGTTGGCCTTCTCCACCTCATTAGAAGGTTTACCAAGGAGGAAAAGCGTTTTTATCCGCTTGCCATCCACCACCTGTTCCTTACCCCACGTTTTACGGATCACTTCTCTGCGGTCATGCTGCGTTGCAACCGATTTGATAACCATGAGTAGATAGATGTCCCCTGAGCACTTTTCTGGATGATTGAGGGTAATTGGAAAGTAGCGACAGTGGCGGTACTGCAAAAACTGCTTGAAGTTCACCTCAAGCCCCTTGAACCACTCTTGGCGAGACAGGTTCAGGTTGGCGCTACAATTGGTGCTGGTGATATCCCAGGTGGTTGGCCCATTCTCGTGGGTAATTCTGGGACTCTCAATGGTGGAGGGGAGGGGTTTGCTTGATTTCCAGAATGATTTCGCACCATAGTCCGGTTTGTCTTCGTAGTCGGTCGGTGGGTGCATGCGAGCCTGCCTCTCCAGTTCAAAGGGAGCACCCATGTTGCTGGTCCCACGCTGGACAACAGTCAGCGCCAGCAGAGCCAAGAGGGACATGAGGCTCATCCTTTTGTACACCCTCCAGCGATCCCGGTTGTTAATCCTATGATGCAATAAACACCAATAATTAGTCTGACACAAATAAAAGATTTCATGCAATCAATTTCATGCATCAAACAATTGCGTGTAGCCTTAAGGAATACGTTTTAATTAACACCTTATGGAAAAGATAAGAAATAATTACTCTTTGGCGAGCTGAAACCTATTCATCAACTGATTTATACACAACAGTTGAAGTTTTTTCATTCAACAAAGCCCTGAGGCAGAGTATTATCAGGAGACGTGATAAGGAGATATGCGTCTTTAACCCTTTCATGCACAAGTTATGATCAGCTGCTTCAGGATTTTTTCACTAAGTGTTTTTATTACTCTTTAGGCATGAAAAGAAAATAATCATTTACATCTTTTTTCAACATGCATTCTTCAAGGAGTTTGAACAACTGATAAAATGTGTTTTTAAGAAAAAATTATTAAGAATAAATATTGTTAACACTATAAAATCATGTTTAGCATTGTGTTTACATATATTTTGAACATATTCCAACATTTAACTAAAGAAAAATAAACGTTTTGAAGCTGATAGTACAGTCTGAATCAGTTGTTGCCCAACTTTTTTCCTCCTGGCCCCTCCCCAGTGCATTTTTTTTTTTTTGTCAATGAGCTGAAGCCAGTGTCTCCAAGACCATTTGGAGCCAAAATGTTACTGCAGATGAAGTATTTTCAAAAACCAAAAAGTTGCAACAATACTATGAACTGTAGTCAAAATGTAGCTTGCGATGCACGATGTCCAATTTAGTGGACACATGATTAATCACAATTTCCTCAGATCACAAAATCAATACTTGTTTATTTTAACAATTATATTAGTCCTTAGGTGTTGTTTGATGTCCCCATATTTTGTTCACCTGCAAGGATCTCCTAGAATAGAAGGGCTGGACAGAAATTCCTCCCCTGTGAGGCACACCTGTTTTTCTGTCAGCCATCTTGTTTTTGAGGGGGGGGAAATGAACTTGCAAAAGCAGACCAGAGAGTGGCAGTGTTTGGTAGAATACACAAGAGTCCACTGACTGATGCGCAACTGTGACATTAAGACTCATTCAAATAGGAGAAAACAATTGAATATTCCACTGTAGTGTCCCTGAAAGGGTTAATGCGTAAATCTTGTGCGTAAAATGTGATTTCCGACCATGTGTGTGTGTGTGTGTGTTTTTTTTAATGAACTCTTTTAGAGGGACGTAAGCCCTTAAGTTTCCATCATATCATGCCTGGGCCAGTGGCGCCACCAGGGGGTGGCCGTGGCCACCCCTGGCCAACTCCTGGCCACCCCATTGGCCACCCCACTGGCCAGTGTTAATTGTAGTACTGTAGTATCAGTTATGAATGTTATTGGATCATTAGTAACATTAAATATAAAAAAACAAAACAAAGTATAGCAGTAGACGTTTCCTTAAGTCTTTCTGATACTTTTCTACAGGCCAGTTTACTACAACAGTAAATACAATTGTGAAATTATGGCTGATAGTTTTGGTTTGCCACCCCAAGATTTTAAGTGGCCCCATCTGGCCACCCCTATGAACTATTTCTGGAGGCGCCACTGGCCGGGGCTCGTTCCTCCGCGACCCCGTGGGGCACTCCCATGTTAGCTCTCATTCTACCACAAGACAGCGAGTTTTACCCCATCGTTTTACCCTAATTGTGAAGTGGGGCTCTGTCAACAGTGCTTGAAAATAGTCACGCTGAGCGCACTCCAAATTCTAACACTATTTCTTCTCTGTACATAACGGGTTTTCTTCAAATTGGCGATCGCAAATGTATATTTCCATGTGCGTAAAATGAGACCAAGGCATATACTGCATTTCTACGACTAGCTACAAGCCTCTTTAGTGTTAAAAAGTAGCTACTTACATTTTGCCTTCTGTAAAGTGCGTTAGGAAAAGCTTCCAACAAAAGGTAAAGTGCCAACTCCAATAAAAAGATGATGCGTAAATGTCTGTCGTAAAATATATGTTACAGGTTACGTTAAGAGTGTTAAATTGAGAAAAAAAAATTCACAGGACCCTGCCAGGACAAGCGTTGGGAGCTGTTGAGTAGTGCCGCTGACACAATCCCCGTTGCATGTCCCCTTTATAAAGCCGCGAGGGCTCATACGTAGCTACACCACGTAGAGGGGACGTGAAGGGAGATTGGCGCGCGTCCTGTACCACCCGCACTGTCGTGTCCATAAAAGCCTGAACTCATTCGAATGGGCTAATAATTCCAAAAATAAAAAGTTGTTGCTGAAAATATAACTTAACTGAAACTCAAAACTTAAGTTGTGATGAAAACAGTCTGACAAAGTGATGTGGTAATATCCAAACAAGTAGCCTGTAGCCCTTTCATTGCGCGTATCATGGATTAGAAATATTATGAGTAAATCAAGGTAAGAGAGGTGTGATATAATGAAACTGTAATAGAAAACTTGCTGAAATTTTACAATCTTCACGTGTTTTCGTTTTGTAAACGGTGTACGACTTTCGGCATATTCTGGATTATAATAACATAGCGATGTCTTTCACATTTTGCATGTAAACATTTGAAAGGTTTAAGTCATGTATGTCTCCATATCAAGCAGTTCTTTGTCAGCTGACAAGGACAATCTGAACACAGATACAGTTGCACAATGACACATTGTCCGGGTGGAGATTAGGAGGTTGTAATTATAGCCAGCTGCTCTGAAGAGATTTAAGCACATTGATTGTTGCTTGGATAAAACGTGACAGAGCATCTTGTTGTCACACGTTTAAAACAACATTGATCATTTGCTTCATCTTCTGCTTATGCCATCTATATGTGAGTCAACTTCGAGCCTGAGACAAGTGTTCTCATAAAGATGATACAAAAAATGTATGAGGGTTTTTTATAACACTGATTAAATCGGCTGGTTTAAGATACTCAAATATACACGCCACACACAATACAAGACTTTCATGGACAGATGATGGTTATATGTTTCTTCTCATCATGCGATGTTCCCAAGCAAACTCAGCTCTCCCATAATCCAGTCTGCTCTTCTTTATATTACCAAGAGATAAGGTTTGGCATCTGCTCTTTATTCAGACATGTAGAATATAGAATTAAAGCCAAGGTACATTAACAATGGTGCTTATAAGGATTAATACTGTATTCAATATAAAGATGACCTTCTGCAGCTAAATTAACCTTAGACTTGGGTTTCAAGTTAGCACGCCCAGCTTGAGGTATGTTTTGTTACAATACTGTACCTAAGATAAAGTGTAATAATAGTTCCACTGGTGGATTACAGCATTAACTATTTGTTTGCTGGAGATTGTGCTTACATTTTTTCTTTAAGAAATTTGTAATTTAGGTTTGAATACACATTTGAAAATATCCTCTGGACATTTATTGCAAATTTAGTTTGTTTATCTGTACAAGCATATTATGCATGGCCTATTAATTACTCATACTTATTAATATCTTATTAATACTTAACAAGCACGTAATATAAAGCGTTACCAGAGTTTTCATCAGAGTTTTATAAGTTAAATGTTGCAAATTCTTAAGTCACCTGCGTTTTATCTCTGTCACCTGCCTAGAGACTACAGATGGAACCTAGCATCTTTGCGATAATCTGGCATATTTACATTGTAAACGTTATAGATGTTCATTGTCCCTATCAAATAAATAAATGACACAATAATAGTATCCCATTGTTTAAGGACAAATAGACCTTGCTCCCAGATTAATGTGGCTGGATTGTGGACCCAAACCTGGCCAACAATTATACAGTGTAACATTTGATTTTTTTTTGTTTCTTCCAAAAAAAAAAAAAAACACAATGAATTGCCCATAATAAAATAACAGCATGACATAAATTCTAGAACGTTGTGAATGCAATTTTTTGGCTTGTGTTATTGATGTCCTCTGCTCTTGTTCCTGGAAATTGCCACTCTATTAACTAAAGTGACACTATACTTTTTCTGCTAGGTTAGCTGATAGTTGTACTGTATTAAACATTACACTCCGGTATGTCTGGTGTGTCTGGTGTGCCTCTTACGTCAGCACCAGGTCCTGGTGTTAATGGGCCCTCACTGAGCAAACTCCACTCTCCTTTTTATCAGTTCGCTGCCTTTCATATTTTGTTTGTCAAAGCTTTTGCGTGTTTGAGTGGTCAGATCCTTCAGATTAGCATCAATCAATCAATCTTTATTTATATAGCGCTTTTCATACATTTCATGTAGTAGACCAGAAATGTTAAATTATAAATTGGTTCTAAAACGTATCAGATGTACCGCTGTTACAACCAAGAGCTGTGCACCTTTCAATTGTTTTTATGCCAGTACTTTAACGATACTGGGTTTACCATGCCAGTACCTGAAAGATACTTATTTCCGATACCTGCAATACATTATTTGTCATCTAAAACCATACAACAGAACAATAATGTTCTTGTATTCCAAAAAGAAATATCTCCGTTTTGGAATTTTTGATTCAAAACCGTTAGATGTTTGTTACTGTTCTACAGGTGACACTTGTGAAATAAAGCTGTGTAGATTTGATTAACCAGGACTAAACAAGTTCAATAAAATTTAACTTGAAATTGAATTGCATTGGCTCCCCGTGTGTTTCAGGATCGACTTTAAAGTTCTTTTAATGGTTTTTAAATGTCTTAATGGTCTTGGTCCTTCTTATCTTTCAGAACTGCTTTTACCTTATGAACCTTCACGGCCCCTTCGCTCCTCTGGCAGGGGTCTCCTAGTTATTCCTAAAGTCAACAGAAAGACTCACGGCGAGGCGTCTTTCCAATATTACGGCCCTCGCCTCTGGAACGACCTGCCGGAGGATCGCAGAGATCATTCATGTATTTAAGAGCAGGCACAAGACCCTTCTTTTTAGCTTAGCTTTTAACTGACATCTATTTATTTAGTCCTAATTATATATAATGATGCCGGGCATATTGTTTTAAATGTTGTAATCTCTAAAGCAGAGATTCAGAAGCCCCTTTTGAGAGACCAACAGGCCCGGTTAGAATCGTGAGGCCGTCCTCCCGTGGACCCACCAACTGCAGGAGGAGCCATAAGGGGCTGGTGCAATGTGATTTGGGCAGCTCCAACTGCTGCTCCCACGACCCGGCAACGGACAAGTGGAAGAAGATGGATGGATGGATGGAATCTCTAAAGCACTTTGTGATACCTTTCGGTATGAAAAGTGCTTTATAAATAAAGTTTGATTGATTTATTTATTGATAAAAGGTTGCATCTGTACAGAAAGTGGGACTAAACAAAATGGCAAGACTTAAACTATGACAAAACCAGGACATCTTTATCAAATTAAGATTATCTACATTTGGACTATTACGCCACAGCTACAAGGTCCTGGGTTTGTGTCAGCGTATCATAGGGCTGGGTACTCTGCTCTTCAGTGGTAACAAAACATATTTTTCTTTAGATCTTTATTTGAGCAGCTGAGTACTCAGTAGACGACATGACAAAAACAAAGAACAGGTATGACGCTCAAAATGAGTCAGCAGAAGCAAAGAGCTTGTAAGGGACTCTAAGATTGGATGCCCGGTGGATCCTGAGAAATTACTTGGTTGTTCCAACTCAAATAAAAGATAAGATTTGAAAAAAACAAACCTAGAAAAAAGAAGAGTTCATTTGCAAAAACAAAAAGTGCCATTGGAGAAGGAAAAAAAATGAAGGTATGCTTTTAATATTTGTTATCAAGTCACTCATTGTTAAGCTCTCAAAAGTTAGACCTCAGCAATGTTGTGCTACTATTGATGCTGCTTTAAAGCAGTTTTAAGATCATGTTTGTGAATACAATATTTACTCAAGGCTAGTACATGGTATGTCCTGCTTCATGCTGTTCAAAACATTTATCACAATCTCTGTCCCCATTTCAACCACAACGACAGCCCACTTCTTCCGCCTCGGCATATCCGATGGGAAAGAACAACATGATTTTTTCTTCTTTGTCTTACAGTGCACAGCTGTGATCCAATCTCCTCTTCCTCTTCTTTCTCTCCATTTCCTGTCTGCACCAGTTATCCTTCTCAGGGCCATGTGCATCCTGTTGCCTGGCTCCCATGTTTTTTCCCGTTTAGACTTTTTTGTTCCTTCGTGTGCCGGTGGTGGATGTGGAGCAGGGTGCCGATAGACAGTGTGCTCCCATACCTTTGTGTGCAGGCCTGAAAAGTTGTCACACACAGAGGGAGGGGGGGGGACAGTGACACACGAGGACAGGATGCAGATTGTCGCTGGTCTACTCCTAATAATTTGCGCACGTCAAACTGAAACTGAAATACAATACTATTGCAGTATTTAATGGTTTTCAAGGTAAAAGGTTTTATTTCGTGTCTACTGTGTGACATAGGTTAAAAAACAAATAAAATACATAATACTTCTCCTTGTTCTTTGCGTTGTGTATGTAAAAAGTAGGTTATTGGACTTTTATTGGAGTTTATTTTTCCCAATGATGATCTATACTGAATTCCCGACTGTACAAAGGTTACTCGGCGACAGACGCCACACATTCATCCCGCTCTTTCTCACATAGGCCTACTGTATCATTGTGTGTTGTCCACCATCTCTGAGTTGTGTCCACCCTAAGCCCCATTGAGATAGTGTAACGTGACCCACCGAGACCTTGACCTGTGCTAAGCTATTGTGCCGGAAATAAAAAGGTCCAAAGATCGAGACCGAGATTTTAACCAGTTAATATACTATACTGAACGCTTCACTGACTAAACCCACCAGGAAACTTTCACTCCATAAGAACCTGTTACAGGAAAGCATGAGTGTTGTGAAATGGGCGTGCTTGGCAGGTGACCTAACTTGGCTCACCGGCATCACGGCTTCAGTCCCGCCTCCAGAAGTGTTACCGACAATTATCTCTGTTGTTTGTGTTGACTAGAAGAAGCTGCACAATGGCCGCCTTGTATCTGTATCACAGAATCCACGGCAGAGTCGAGAGGAAGTTTTCCATCCGTTGTTGACTTAGGAACACCCGTGGGGCTGTGGAGAGGATTACCAAGTGGTGAAAGAAGTGTCCCAACTATGTAGTTTAGGTGGAGGGACGGTTGCTTCAGAACAAAGTAACTCAAGTAAAAGTGCCTGGAAAAATGTAGTGTAAAGTGTAAAGATGGCTTGAGCAGAAATTACAGGACAAAGGGTTCCCAACCTTTGATGTCTTGAGCTTCCCCAAGTTTTGTGTCACACCGCAAATCTCCCCAAAGTCAAATGTGTGTGATGTTTATTTTTATTTTATTTTCATTGTCATCATCATCAGGAAGATATCCGTTGTCAGACTGTGGGAAGTGTAGTTTTACCACTGGTTGTACTCAGGCATCTTCGGGTGGTATTCAGGGTCATCCGCAATTTCAGATGATTTCATTGATGCTTTTGTAATGCATTTAATTTACGAGTTTTTACACACAGATTAAATGGGGGGGGGGGGGGGGGGTCACATATTTTATGAGGCTGTAAGCTATGATTTGTATAGCATAATTCCAACAGCATACATGAACTCATTAGAGCTGGAAACTTGTATTTGCCCCTTCAAATTGACTGATACAGAGATCAATCGAGATCTTCACATTTCCTATTTCATTACATTTTTATATATTTATGTAAAACTAAAATATGGCCTTTTCTAATACGGCTTATGAGATAGACATTTCAAAACAAACCGTCAGTGCAACAACAAGGTTTTCAACTCACATTTTAATTTAGTGGCTTTCCCCTTTATTATTTGCGATAAAAAAAAATCTGGTATAGAGCCTGTAGACTGTAGTCAACTATGAGCCCGAGGCAGGTAAACGTGTGGACAGTTCAAAAGGTAGGCAGCCATTCATTCATAAACTGTGAGACAAGTTGGTTTTACCCTACTGACGGTAATCCCAAAACCCCAATACATCTACTCTACTCTACTCTACACTGCCTACCATCTATCTGTTACCTGCCTGGAATAGGAGTGTCAGAATGTCCCACCTCCATTACAGATAAGTGCGTGCTGCTGGTGGTGGGGGGTTTGGCTTGTTCCTCAGTCACCATGAAGGAATTTACAGCCCTCCGAAGAATAGAGTGGCTGGAGGGGATCTTTGTCTACCTCCCAGTTTCTTCTTTTACACCTCTCCCCCCCCTCCCCCCCTCCCTTGTTTCCACCCAGCTGTCAAGTGAGTATGCTGCTCTCTGAAAGGGCCCTAGGAACAAAGGGGATGTGAGCAGGTCTGTTATGAATGCCCGCCGAAGCTGAAGCTGACAGTAAACACCCACCTTTCTCATCTACCCTATGTTTAGTAAACAGTCTTTTAAGGTCACCATTACGCCTTCCAGTAGGGGTTTGGACAAAATACACTGGCTTCAGGTGATAGTACATTACAGCTCAGAAAGGTATATAAGTAACAGATGAGCATCTTAAAAGAAGAAATAAGTGGTTTGTGAAATTGCCATGTAACCAATGAAAATGTAATAATTAATCTTCAAAGAAGGTACTTGAGTCATCTTCTGTACTTGGTAGTTGAGGTCTCCAAACGTTTCGCCTCTCATCCAAAAGGCTTCGTCAGTGAACAAGATTGCACTCAGCACGCAGCGTAGATAAAGACCAGTTGGGAGGAGTTGGGGTAGGCCCGGCTCCTCCCCTCTAATAACAGCTACTCTCACCTGTGGGTAAACACCTTTGAAGTAGAGCGTCTGTAACGACCTGCTCCCCCAGTATCGGTCAGTCCTGTCCTATTCATAGATGATCACTGCTAATTACCTGCCTATTGTTCTTTTGTAGCTGAGGTATCGTCTTCTTGGACTGGCCGTGTCCTGTCGGTTTTCCCCGAAGCAGATTGGAGTAAAAAGCAGAAAGATTAAATCTGAGTCCACCATTTCGGTTCATGGAGGGATTTTCTTTTCTGACAAAAATAGCTTCTTTTACTCCTCTTTCAAACCAACGTTCTTCTTTAGCTAAAATTTTGACCTCCCCGTCCTCAAAAGAGTGATTGGAGGCTTTGAGGTGGAGGTGCACAGCCGACTGAGGGCCGCTTGTGCTTTCTCTTCGGTGTTGATAAAGTCTCTTCTGTAAGACTTGTTTGGTTTCTCCAATATAATGTTCTTTGCATTCTTCTTCTTTGCATCGAATAGAATAAACCAAATTGCTTTGTTTGTGGCTCGGAGTTTTGTCTTTGGGATGAACTAATTTTTGTCTCAGTGTGTTTACCGGTTTGTGGTACACTGGAATCCTGTGCTGCCTAAAGATTCTCTGAAGTTTCTCTGATACCCCGGCTACATACGGCACCACAACTCCCTTTCTTCTGGGTTCTGTAGTCTGTCTGTCCTGCTCTTTGGGTCTTCCTGCCCTTTGTGCTTTAGTGAAGGACCAGTTAGTAATAATTAATCTACAACTCAATTTCCAGTTATACGACTACTTACTGTGACAACTTCCCCCTAGTTTTAATAGTGTGTTATTCCAGCATTGGAATGTGCCTGTGTACATAGTGTAAAGATGAGCAGCATTATGTTGAAAGGTTAATAGGTAAGCCACTGGAGGAAAAAAAATAAATACATTTTGTGATGTAGCTGTCTCTATGAAAGAGGCTTGAAAATGTTTTGTTGTGAATAGAAACTAATTAGACATTTGAATGTAATACAGTAACAGAACATTTCAAGTATTATCTTTGTCCATGTTTAGGGTCAAAACTGTATAAATTGTGTGTGATGTGCTGCCAACATAGGTTGTAAAGTAAAAACAAAACAAAAAATGTGTAAAAGCAGCTAATACAAGTAGATTTGGTATTTGGGGTATCTAAGTTGCATTTGTTCTTGGAGAAGTCATTATTGTACCGTAACACTTTGTCATTGAGGAAGTGCAAAAAATATACACTGCACTGCCTCCCAAAATGTGCATCTTAGATTTAACAGCATGTGCAGCATGTGCCCAAAGAATGAGCTCAAGTGATCTGATCTTCATTAAAATCATAAGAATGAATAAACAGTGTCTGCTTAAGCTAATGCCACCCAAACAATTACATGTTATCATATTTTATTTGTATTTATTTTTAAAGGACCAAGGACAGAGAGGAAAAAGTAAGTGAACCCAGAAATCTCGTTGAACTGCAGAAAAACCTGAGACATTCACAACAGTAATTGTATTAAATAGCTGGCTGACCCTTCTTTTGTTGCAATAACTGCTTTTCTGTAGTTGCAGATTAGACACAGGATGAATCTTGGAACATTCCTCTTTACAAAACTGTTGCAGTTCAGCGAGATTCCTGGGTTCACTTACTTATTCCACGCTCTCCTGTGAATGTTTACATGTTATGGCCAATAAAAATATGGTAACATTTAAATGTTTGGGTGGTATTAGGTCAAGCAGACACTGTTCACTCATTCTTATGATTCTGATGAAGATCAGACAACATTTTATGACCAATTTAGGCAGAAATGCACATGCTATTATCATTTATTTGTTTGTTTTGTATATTCATACATCCATATGGATGCTATTTATGTTTCCCCCCCCCTATAAATGGCTACTCTAAAGTGCTAAATAAAAAATAAATAAATAAAAATAAATTAATAAATAAAAAAATGTGAGAAATTCTAAAGTGTTCACAAACATTTTCCTCCCACTGTATACTGAATGATCGATCAATAGATTATCTTTTCCTACCTTGGCACGAGCATATTCCATAATGACTCACCACTGGATGGAAATCAATATTGTGACTTTGCAAAAGCTTATTGAAACAAAGCCACAGTGAATGATTATCAGAGCTAACGATGGTCTTACAAAAGTGTTAATTTTGGGAGGGCTGGATATTCGTTTTCTGATCTATGGTATTTCATCAGGTTAAAATACAACATTATAAATAAATATTTCCACACATATATTTTATGACTACCAAAATCTGTCTACAAAGGATCATTTGAGGGATTCAGGCCTGGTAAACAGGAAATGTGTCCTCTGCGCTGGCGTCACCTATTATCAGTCATGCACATGGTTGTCTCCTGATAAACCTATCAGAGTGGTACTTGTGTCTCCCGGTAACTATAAGCCACTTCTGTTTGACACTTTGGGGGACAGATTCCAGCTTGGTGGTGTATTAAAACTTTACAGCCTTCTAAATACTCATAAAGGGTCAGCTCATTGTGCTAAATGGTGCTTCAAGTGGTGTTTTCCCATGCCTCCGAGCACCATCTCCTAGCCCGTATCTGCTGTTGTTTGAATAGGGCTCCAGTTTCCTACAGCTGGACAGAGCGTATGTGGCTAAAGGGTTAAACTCCCACCTGGGCCCAAGTGCGTCAGTCCTGTCATGTGCATGCGGTTTCCTTTTATTGTATCAGTGCTCCCAGGCATCATCCTCAAATGCTTCATGCTAAAAATGTCATACCTTGAGGGACAAAATCAGTGAGGAAGATGGCCCGAGTGTAACTGTAAAGGTTGACTACAATTTCCTTTGAGCGATGAAATGAGCAGACAATGTTCGTTGGCTCCGTGGACCATTCAAGTTGTTTTGTGCCTTCAGGCATGTCTCAAATTTGGGCAAAAATACATTTGTAATCATGAACATTTTTTGTTATATTGAATTTGAATTGATCTAACTGTAACCCGGTGGTTCCCAAAACCTATATTTTTCTGCTGAGTGCTGACGGTAGAGAGCGCATGGCAATAGGGAGGCGGGCTTAGCTGTATCGACCCATGAGGAATCATGGAAAGGAAGAGTGTAGTTAATGCGTTCAATGACTATTTTGTCAATATTGGGCCTCATCTGGCATCAAAAATAGCCAAAACAAACAGTGACGTCTCTCAACATAAAAACATGAATGTTTACTCCTTTCTCATGGCAACGAATGAAAATGAAATCATCTATTAGACCTTTTTCACGACAACCGGAAGTAGCGCGTACTAGCGCCCAGTCACTTCCTGTCTTCGCGGGTCTAAGGGAAAATAGCACCTGTTTTTTCAACAAAGTCGCTTAATTTGCCCACTTTTCGTTCGCTGATGCGGAGGTAATCGCTGTCACAGTCAGGTGGGCAGGCTGTGAGAATGGGCTCTAATTATATTCATGTTTTGTACCTGGAAACAACGTAAAAGGCGCTGGTGTTGGACTGACTAAAGGGACACAGCTAGCCTGAACTGCGTCAGTGAGATGGGCTGATATAATTGCTCAGCACACCCACAGATGTCCTCAAGTAACGGCTCACTCAATGTTCTACTGGTAAGTGTCTGACAGCTGTTTTGCAGTTTTAGTTCAGATATGTATTTCATGTTTAGGTCTTGTTTTTAGCCCTTGTTTTGCTCATGGCAACAGCTGCTAAGGCTAAGGCTGTTAGCTTCAAGCTACGTGACATTTAATACATACTGTTCCTCAATCTATCACCTCCAAATCTTTGTCTCACTGTGACTCACGTAACTATCATTTTTTTGAGACAGTATTGAGAGAAAAAAAAAGAAGTTAAGCCACAGAACACATGGGTAATTATGCATAATGACAAAGTCTGTGCTAAGTCACTAGCTCCATTCCGTGAAAGTCCTGCTTCCAGTCAATTGTACATTTATCCTAAATGAAGGAATCACAAAGATAACTCAAGTATGTCCTCAACCATGTTTAGAGGTTTAGTTTTAGCACCTGTATAGGTCCAGAGCCTCCTCACCACTACCCGCAGGCATATTTTTTTCCTGTTTGAAAACAGTTTTGTATTGAAATAACCAATTGTTTCTTAATCACTATAAGATGCAGGTTATTCTTACTAAGGTAATAATTATTTGTTATTCTTGCAGGTCAATCAGCAAAGGAAATCGATGCATTTGGGGTCACTTTGAAGAGCAGAAGTGGAGAGCAACACAATGTTAAACACTAAATCGTAAGTCTGTCACCACCGGTACCACATATTGACACCATTCAATCAAATATATATGTTTTAATATTATTTGAGTAAAGAGAGCAGGCGCGCACATCCAAGTACCTGAACGAGCGTGCTGGACCCAAGAAGATAAATGAACAAAGAAAAAAGCGAGTGCCTCAGACACGTCTGAGGAAGGGCTGGTTTGACGCCCGAAACGTTACACGACTTTGGTGCAAGCATTAATAAATTTTGGGAGCAAACGTGAGCTGTGCGGCACTCGCTTTTTCTTTGTTCATTTTTAATATTATTTGAGACCTCAACATTTACCATGTGTATAGGGCTGGGCGATATGGACCAAAAGTCATATCCCGATATATTTAGGTTGAATATCGATATACGATATATATCCCGATATTTTTTCCACAAAGTGAGAGCTGTGAAATTAAATGTTAAGTCATATACAAGTGATGATTTCAAGTGTGATTTCGATTTTATTTTGAAATCAAGTAATATAAGGTTACTGTTAATAACGTCTGTGTAAGTTCTCAGTCGTACAGGAGTTGTCCATCTTCAAAGAAGGTACTTGAGTCATCTTCTGTACTTGGTAGTTGAGGTCTCCAAACGTTTCGCCTCTCATCCAAAAGGCTTCGTCAGTGAACAAGGTTACACTCTTAGCACGCAGTGTATATAAAGACCAGTTGGGAGGAGTTGGGGTAGACCCGGCTCCTCCCCTCTAATCACAGCTACTCTCACCTGTGGGTAAACACCTTTGAAGTAGAGCGTCTGTAACGACCTGCTCCCCCAGTATCGGTCAGCCCTGTCCTATTCATGGCTGATCACTGCTAATTACCTGCCTATTGTTCTTTTGTTAGCTGAGGTATCGTCTTCTTGGACTGATCGTGTCCTTTCGGTTTCCCCCGAAGCAGATTGGAGTAAAAAGCATCTTAATCTTTCTGCTTTTTACTCCAATCTGCTTCGGGGGAAACCGAAAGGACACGATCAGTCCAAGAAGACGATACCTCAGCTAACAAAAGAACAATAGGCAGGTAATTAGCAGTGATCAGCCATGAATAGGACAGGGCTGACCGATACTGGGGGAGCAGGTCGTTACAGACGCTCTACTTCAAAGGTGTTTACCCACAGGTGAGAGTAGCTGTGATTAGAGGGGAGGAGCCGGGTCTACCCCAACTCCTCCCAACTGGTCTTTATATACACTGCGTGCTAAGAGTGTAACCTTGTTCACTGACGAAGCCTTTTGGATGAGAGGCGAAACGTTTGGAGACCTCAACTACCAAGTACAGAAGATGACTCAAGTACCTTCTTTGAAGTTACTGTTAATAACTTTATATTGCATATAACTATAGCAGAGACAATGAAATAGGACTTATTAAAGTATTACTTACTTTTTAGTCCTTAATTATGAAATATAATTCAAAATAGTCCACATGTCCATTTACATAATTTACAATAAGCTTATACTGATATATATATATATATATTTTTTTTGAAAGCCCAAATAATTTCTTTATATTTGCTCTTCATTTAATTGTGTTTTAATCAGTGGTTGTGAGATAAGTTCTTATCTTTATCCAAAACATTCCCAAACATAAGCCTCCTAAACTAAGCTACAAACGACTCTTTACCAGCTGCACGTTGAGCCTGTGCAGCTGGTAAAGAGTAAAGAGTCGCTTGTGGAGAAAGAGACGTGTGAATCCGGAGTTGAGGGAGTTTATGATCAGTGTATCGGAGCGGGTATCAGCGAGGGAATGGTGATTAGCGTTGCGGCTAACGTGCTGCTAACGGGGAAAAAGCAATGGCCCTTCGCGGTGGCAGCATTACAAACGCTGATATTTTCACAGTACAACCACGATCTACCGCAAACCTTAACTAGACTGAGAGATAAACAAAAGCACACCATATCTCACCGCTACATTCACTATGGGCCGTGGCCATCAGCGGCATGGGCCAAAATCGCGTGCCTCCCTACATAAGCGTGGTTTTGTTGCTATCTGATCATTTGTATCCGAACCATCTCCAAATGATTGAGCCACTGTTTTTTCTTTTACCAACCAAGGGGCTCTCCTCTGCACGCTTCACAGACATTGTTGCTTTCTCCATGTTTGTTGAAGAGTGTCAGAGTGTCTGAGGAGGGGCGGCGCTGGGAGCAGTGCAGAGAGCTCTGCTCAGCGGCTTGCCTGAAGCAAGTATTACAGCGCAAATTTGAACTATATCGATATATACGATATGGTCTAATTCCATATCTCTTTTAAAAATATATCGATATATCTTAAATATCGATATATCGCCCAGCCCTACATGTGTACTTTAATTACACACAGTGACATTTGTTAACCAATGATCTAACTGCAGTGGTGAAAATAATGTAACAGTGCAATTTTTATGTGCTTTTACTATTTTTACTCTGCAACATTTCAAGCAAATATCTGTACAGTGTACTGTATTTTGTCAAACTGAAATTTTTAATCTAAAAGTATATTTTAAGCTGGTTGCACTATTATTTGTAGACAAAGGTGGAACAAAATAAAAAACTTAAAGTAGTTTTGATCAGAAACTAAAAACTCCCAACAACAAATCTCAGTGATGTTTCAAAGTATGATTTTCATCTGATAACTGAGCAGCATCAAAATTATTAAGGAAACCAATTGTGTACTAGGGCAGGGCGATATGGCCTAAAATCTATATCATGATATAAAAAAGAAATATCACGATAACGATATATTTGACGATATAATTGACAATGGACAAATTTCTTTAAAATCTCAGCCTTCACCTTGGGAAGATTAATTCAGTGATATATATCTTTTTTTAATGACAAACTAATTTCCTTGCAAATATGATCTACTCAAGAAGCTTACATCTTTCATTTAATTTTACTTTTTAAGCACCTGTCCCTGTGTTCTACAGTCAGTGTTTATGCTGCTCTGATGGAGCTGAGCATAAAATTATATCGTGTCAACAACGATATCAAAAATTACAACGATATCAAAAAATATATCACGATAACGATATGCGATATGATATGGCCCACCCCTATTGTGTACTTCTGTTATCACTGCCTGACAGTGTTGTGACAACATGGTGATGTATCAGAAGAACCAATACAATGCATTATTGCTTCAGGTTTATTTGGTACATTTAGAAAAAATTTGTCAATTGTCGTCGTGTAGGATTTAATTGCATTGTAAATGTTTTCTTAACAGACTTTTAAGATGGAGTTGTAGAGCATGAAGGCGAGGCCACAGCAGAAGGACGAGCGATGAAGAACTGGGAGAAGACCTACACCAGCAAGTGGTGAAGGCTGTGGACAAGACCGTGTTGAAGAAATGGAAGTCGTACTTTTAAATACAGGATGACATTTGTGCAAAAAAGAAAAGCTTAATAAAACATTTGTAAAGAGTCTCATTCATCTAAATATTTCAAATGAAGTTCTGGATGTAATTCAGTGTTAAACGTATACTAGCATTACATATTTAAGTAGAAAGATTCACAGAGAAATTGAACACCTCTAAAACTGTGATATTTTTTCATTCTTGACAAACCCAGTGTTGTAGCAGCAGCGTTTGAGCCACGGTCCTTCCATTTAGCTGGCAGAGTTTTTGGTACAAGTCTTCTCATAGTTGGCTTCAATGGAAATGCTGTTTTTTTAGTACAGAGGCTTCTTGTGAGCAGTTGAAGATTTGTACTCACTCATTTATAGTCAATGTTTGGGTTAAAATTAAACCCAGATTAAAAAACAAGTCTACTGCAGTCTGATAGTCTTCATGTTTCAGACACACGACTTTGGCTTCTACTTTGAAGAAAAGAGATGAACCATTGGTGCAGGTGTCTCTGGTCACACAATGGACACGTTCAGTCAGTCTTTGAATGCATAATCTATACACAAACAAAGGGAATAACATGGAATTTAATGTTGGGGGAAAAACGCAAATGTAATGTCAAATAACTATTATAGCTATATTCTTATTCTTTTACTTTGATGGAAAATCTTTTTGGAATTGTCCACATGACGAGGCTAGTATTAGCAACTGTAAATCAGCTACAATTGTGCCACTGAGATGGTGGTAATTAAGGCTTTTGGGATAAATTACATGAAATAAGTAACAAGTGTACCTTCATGTGTGTTCGTGTCCGTGGAATTGTTGAAAGAGTTGTTGATTTGAGCCGAAGTCTCCCCCTGCGATTAGTGAAGTGCTGGCTGCATACAAAAGTCCCTAGCTTTATGCAGATGTCTGGACCCTCTAACTGCTTCAATTCACTGCCTCCTTTGGTCCGAGTCCGTCGGAAAAGCGTGATAAGAGAGAGGTATAGTTGTTTTCTTGCCCCACAAGAGCAAACGGGAACAGAACCAAAGCAAAGGCACCGAAAACTGAGCCATTTTCTTCGAGGTCTAATGCTAAACTATAGCCACCGGATGTTGTAGCGCGTTACTTCCGGTTTAAAATGCGGAAGTGTGAAAAAGGTCTCAGATGCGGCGCTTCTGTAGACGACTTATTAACTTTTCTCAACAAAGAAACGGACTAACAGAGGAGCTTCTGAAACAGGTGGGAGACTGTCAGAACATGAGGGAGAAACTTTAGCTGTTCAGCTAAACATGTGCTGGAAAAGTTACAGCACTGCAGCATGACAAAAAGCACCTTTACCATCTTTACCTTTATGACTTTGCAAAGTGAACACATCGTAATTAGTGTTTAAAAGCGTCTCAACAGTAAAGTGAGGAGCCTTTTCTCTCCAACTCTCTCTCAGAGCTAGCCTGGCTAACGCCAGACTGCTGTGTGCGCTCGAATCCTTTCGAACTTCACAACAGCCTGGGGACCATGGCCGACATTTTTCCATGGATTTGGGCACCAATCACAGAACGAGGAGGGACGGTAAGACGATGACGCGCTATTTGACATACGGAAGCTTGTAGTTTGTTTAGGGATAAAAAAATAAAAAATATTTGCGGATCCAACATGACAGCAGCAGACGCGATGCCATCTTTCGATCAAGCTTTAGAACGTGTTCTAAATAGTTTAGCTCAAAAGTTTACAGCAGGTACGTCATATGTCATCTGATACCATGATACGATTGGCTATGGCTACGTGCAGACGCATGATAGACATTCGTAGCGCCCAATAAACGGCTATGGACAATCGTAAACCACACCTCTCCTACGAGAAAATGAATTGGTGGTCCCCAGACTAAATATCACTTGTGATTTTAGTCTGGCGTTAGCCAGGCTATCTCACTATCATGTCAATTAATTTAATCTTTATTTGGGACACATGTGTGAACACATGATCCATAGTTACATTAAAACTAGAGAATATGGAAATGTATAAAAATACTGCAAACAATTACAACATTGATAGTAAAAAATATAAGCACCATCCATTATCTAACTGTAGGTCACAAAAAGCCTGAGGCCACTGACTCCACATTATTTACATGAGGTGAAGCTTATTGCTAGTGCTCTATATGCTCCAGTCCCTGGTTGGGCCTTTCTACATTTGAATGACATTTTGCATTTCCTTCTAAATATGCTAACAGACAGAAACTGGACCTGACTCCTGAAAGATCATTCACTGATGCCCTGAACCAATTTACCTGAACCAAAATTAGATTAATTACAAAAACACTAATTGTCTAAGTCTGTAATTTCTAATCTAGAAGCTCAGCAAATGTTTAGGCGATTGGAAACCTCTGGAAGCTTAAAAATGTGCAGATAGTTAATGTACAGTCTATTTTAAGGTTTATTATAGCAAACAATAAAAAGTTGCTAAATCATAATTGACTTAATAAAAAAGGCTTTGTCTGTTGCGGCCCCCGACCAACACTGGGTTTGCATTTGTGGCCCCCAGTCCAAATGAGTTCGAGACCCCTGATATAAAGTCATTCAAGTGTCTTGAATAGGAACACCGTATAGTCTTGCTAGCCACAATGCCACCTGTCGCATCCATGCATCACTAATTCTCTTGTCTACAGCCACTTACTGATATGGAAGAGTATTACTCTGCCGATCACTAGACAGCACAGACACTCAACATATATTGAGTGTCTGGGTATATATTGGGTATATTCATAGACCTCCAGAAAGCCTTTGACACTATAGATCATGAAATACCTTTAAATAAACTAAATTACAATGGGATCAGAGGGATTGCAAACAATTGGTTGAAGTCATACTTGTCCGAAAGAAAGCAGTACGTACAAATTGATGAACATGTATCAGGACGAAGGAACATAGTATGCGGAGTCCCCCAGGGGTTTATATTAGGACCTAAATTGTTTTTGTTGTACATAAATGATCTGTGTAAAGTCTCAACAAAGTTAAAATGTATATTATTTGCGGACGACACAACAATTCTGGGTTCCGGCAAAGATCTACAACTGCTTGTCTCAGAGGTCACAACAGAATTCTACAAATTCAAAGAATGGTTTAATAGAAATAAACTTTCGCTTAAATATCGAAAACAAAAATGATTTTATTTGGTAAAAGGAATAGATGTGCAGATTCAAATCGATATTGACAAGGCTCCAATTGAACAAGTAAAGGAATACTAATTGGCCACATTCCACCCTGGCTTTTTAAAGGCACCTCACTAAACAAGGCAAACAACAAAACTAAAACAAAAACTAATAAAACTAACAATAAAACAATCACAACTAATATTTTTATGGTGGAAATGGGAATGTCAATAATAATGGGTCATGTTGATTATGTAATACTTAATAATAACTAAGTCAATGTTCAATTACTAGAATGGTGACTGGTGTTTATAAGTAAAGATTGGTTATCGTTATTAAGTGAATGGGAAAGAGGAAAAGAAAAGAAAAGTACAAATTGTAAATAAAATAAAATAAAATAAATGCTTATACATATTGGTAAACTGCAGATTTCTAACTTTGTGTTGTCTTATAAAACTAAGTAAATACACTCATAATACACACTTATAAGCTTTCTTGCTTCGGCCTACTCCTTTTGAGTTATTTATTTTTCTTGTTTGTTTTTTGTGATAATGTAAACGAAATGATGTAGATATTTTAAATGCACTGTAAATAATAGCTCAAATAAATCTTAAATCTTCTTTAAGCTTTGATTTTGGCAGTCCACCTTTTCCTGAAGACTGGAAACAAAGAATGACAGTAACGCTGAACACTTTCTCTGATGTATTCTCTGAAAACGACCTTGATTTTGGACATGCTACACACATAAAACATCACATCAATCTGAAAGACGAAACCCCATTCAAACAGAGATCCCGCCCGATTCACCCACTTGACTACGAGGCAGTCAAGAAGCACTTACAAGCCCTCTTAGACGCAGGCATAATCCGCGAATCTGAATCTCCTTTCTCATCACCGATAGTGGTAGAACGTCGATGTGCGGTTATGCATAGACTACCGCAAGCTTAACCTGCAAATTATCCGCGATGCTTATGCCTTGCGTAATCTAGAGGACTCTTTCTCTGCTCTTGTGGGTTCTCAATGGTTCTCTGTGATGGACCTCAAATTGGGGTATTATCAAATAGATTATGTGTGACACTGACAAACCAAAGACTGCCTTTGTGTGCCCCTTTGGGTTTTATCAATTTAATCGTATGCCCCAAGGAATCACAAATGCCCCGAGCACTTTCCAAAGGCTCATGGAAAAATGTATGAAAGACATAAACCTTAAAGAAGTCTTAGTCTTTCTTGATCATGAAACCCGACTCATTCATGTACTTGAGCGTCTTTGAGAGTATGGTCTCAAACTCTCGGCTGATAAGTGGCATTTTTTCCAGTCCTCCGTCTGTTATCTTGGGCACATAGGATCCAAAGATGGTGTAAAAACGAATCCTGAGAAAACAGAAGCCCTCAAAACCTGGCCGAGGCCCCAAACTTTGAAAGAGCTCCAGTCATTTCATTTCCAGTGTCTGCGTACATTGGTGTATGAATGGGTGAGTGGATCCTTGCTGTAAAGCGCTTTGAGTGCCTAATGTAGGTGGAAAAGCGCTATATACTGTAAGTTGAGACCATTTACCATTTACCATTTCTGGGTTTCACCGGCTATTACCGGAGATTTGTGAAAGATTACTCAAAAATCGTCAAGCCACTCACGTCTCTCACTGCTGGTTACCCTCCAAAAAGAAAAGGCTATAAAAACACCCAAGTATCTCAACCCCAAAGAACCCTTCGGTGAACGCTGGAGCACAGATTGTCAAAAGTCCATCCATCCATCCATTTTCTTCCGCTTTATCCGGGGCCGGGTCGCGGAGGCAGCAGTCTCAGCAGAGATGCCCAGACTTCCCGATCCACGCACACCTCCTCCAGCTGTTCTGGGGGGACCCCGAGGCGACACCAGGCCAGCTCGGAGACATAGTCCCACCAGCGTGTCCTGGGCCTTCCACGAGGCCTCCTCCCAATAGGACATGCCTGGAGCACCTCCGAGGGAGGCGACCAGGAGGCATCCGGAACAGATGCCCTAGCCACCTCAGCTGGCTCCTTTCGACGTGAAGGAGCAGCGACTCTACCCCGAGCTCCTCCCGGGTAACTGAGCTCCTCACCCGATCTCGGAGGGTGCGCCCAGCCACCCTGCGAAGGAAACTCATTTCGGCCGCTTGTATTCGCGATCTTGTCCTTTCGGTCATTACCCAAATCTCATGACCATAGGTGAGGGTGGGAACGTAGATCGATCGGTAAATCGAGAGCTTTGCCCCCTGACTCAGCTCCCTCTTCACCACAACAGTCCGATACAGCGACCGCATCACTGCCGATGCTGCACCGATCCGTCTATCGATCTCACGCTCCATCCGTCCCTCACTCGTGAACAAGACCCCGAGATACTTGAACTCCTCCACTTGAGGTAAGGACTCCCCACCGACCTGAAGCGGGGAAACCACCTTTTTCCGGTGGAGAACCATGGCCTCAGATTTGGAGGTGCTGATCCTCATCCCGGCTGCTTCACACTCGGCTGCAAACCGCCCCAGTGCGCGCTGAAGGTGCTGATTTGATGAAGCCAACAGAACAACATCGTCTGCAAACAGCAGAGATGAGATCCTGAGGTTCCCAAACCGGACACCCTCCGGCCCCTGGCTGCGCCTAGAAATTCTGTCCATAAAGGTAAGTATGAACAGAACCGGTGACATAGGGCAGCCCTGGCGGAGAAAAAACACGCACCGGAAACAAGTCTGACTTACTGCCGGCAATGCGAACCAAGCTCCTGCTACGGTCATACAGGGAACGGACAGCCCTTAGCAGAGGGCCCCGGACCCCATACTCCCGGAGCACCCCCACAGGGCACCACGAGGGACACGGTCGAACGCTTTCTCCAGATCCACAAAGCACATGTGGACTGGTTGGGCGAACTCCCACGAACCCTCGAGCACCCGATGAAGGGTATAGAGCTGGTCCAGTGTGCCACGACCGGGATGAAAACCGCATTGTTCCTCCTGGATCCGAGGTTCGACTATCGGCCGGATCCTCCTCTCCAGCACCCTGGAGTAGACCTTACCGGGGAGGCTGAGAAGTGTGATCCCTCTGTAATTGGAGCACACCCTCCGATCCCCCTTCTTAAAGAGAGGGACCACCACCCCGGTCTGCCAATCCAGAAGCACTGTCCCCGACCGCCACGCGATGTTGCAGAGACGTGTCAGCCAAGACAGCCCTACAACATCCAGAGACTTAAGGTACTCGGGACGAATCTCATCCACCCCCGGGGCCTTGCCACCGAGGAGCTTTCTAACCACCTCGGTGACTTCAGCCTGGGTGATGGACGAACCCCCCTCCGAGTCCCCAGACTCTGCCTCCTCATCGGAAGACGTGACAGTGGGATTGAGGAGATCCTCGAAGTACTCCTTCCACCGCCCGACCACATCCCCAGTCGAGGTCAACAGCTCCCCGCCCGCACTGTAAACAGTGTTGGTGAAGCACTGCTTCCCCCTCCTGAGGCGCCGGATGGTTTGCCAGAATCTCTTCGAGGCCGACCGATAGTCCTCCTCCATGGCTTCTCCGAACTCCTCCCAGACCCGAGTTTTTGCCTCTGTGACCACACAAGCTGCAGCACGCTTGGCCTGCCGGTACCTCTCAGCTGCCTCCGGAGTCCCACAAGCCAACAAGGCCAGGTAGGACTCCTTCTTCAGCTTGACGGCATCCCTTACTTCCGGGCTCCACCACCGGGTCCTGGGATTGCCGCCGCGACAGGCACCAGAGACCTTACGGCCACAACTGCGAGCAGCCGCATCGACAATGGAGGAGGAGAACATGGTCCACTCGGACTCCATGTCTCCAACCTCCCTCGGAATCTGGGTGAAGCTCTTCCGGAGGTGGGAGTTGAAGACCCTACTGACAGAGGGATCCACCAAACGTTCCCAACAGACCCTCACAACACGTTTGGGCCTGCCAGGTCTGACTGGCTTCCTCCCCTGCCAGTGGATCCAGCTCACCACCAGGTGGTGATCGGTTGACAGCTCAGCCCCTCTCTTCACCCGAGTGTCCGAGACACGCGGCCGGAGATCAGATGACACAACTACAAAGTCGATCATCGACCTCCTGCCTAGGGTGTCCTGGTGCCACGTGCACTTATGGACACCCTTGTGCTCGAACATGGTGTTCGTTATGGACAAACTGTAACTAGCACAGAAGTCCAATAACAGAACACCACTCGGGTTCAGATCGGGGAGGCCGTTCTTCCCCATCACCCCCGTCCAGGTCTCACTGTCGTTACCCACGTGGGCGTTGAAGTCCCCCAGTAGAACAATGGAGTCCCCAGTCGGAGCACTATCTTGTACCCCTCCCAGGGAGAAGGCCGGGTACTCTGCACCGATGTTGGGCCCATAGGCCGAGACAACGGTGAGAGACCTGTCCCCAACCCGAAGGCGTAGGGACGCGACCCTCTCGTTCACCGGGGTGAACTCCAACACGTGGCGGCTGAGCTGGGGGGCTATGAGCAAACCCACCCCAGCCCGCCGTCTCTCCCCGCGGGCAATTCCAGAAAAATGGAGCGTCCAGCCTCTCTCCAGGAGTTGGGATCCGGAACCCAGGCTGTGCGTGGAGGTGAGCCCGACTATATCTAGCCGGTATCTCTCAACCTCCCGCACAAGCTCAGGCTCCTTCCCCCCCAGCGAAGTGACGTTCCATGTCCCGAACGCCAGAAGCTGCGCACGCGGACCAGGTCGTCGAGGCACCCGCCTTTGACTGCCACCTAGTCCTCTCTGCACCCGACCCCTACGGATCCCTCTGCGGGTGGTGGGTCCACAGGAGGGCGGGCCCACGTCGTCCCTTCAGGCTGTGCCCGGCCGGGCCCCGTGGGCAGAGGCCTGACCACCAGACGCTCGCATTCGAGCCCCAACCCCAGGCCTGGCTCCAGGGTGGGGCCCCGGCTGCGCCATACCGGGCGACGTCACGGTCCTTGCTATTACACTGTCCATAGGAGTTTTCGAACTGCATTTCGTCTGACCCGTCACCTAAGACCTGTTTGCCATGGGAGACCCTACCAGGGGCATGAAGCCCCAGACAACATAGCTCCTCGGATCATTCGGGCACTCAAACAACCCCACCACGTTAAGGTAGCAGTTCACGGTAGTGCTGGGCGATATGGAAAAAACTTATATCACGATATGGATTATTTTATATCACGATAACGATACATATCACGATATACCACAATAAAGTCAGTTTTCAGTTATTCTTTGAAAAGTTTGACAAAAATATCATTGCTTACTTTTTTCAACTTTATTTTGAAGCAGTGGTTTTGCTATGGATAATTTATATAGCATATATTGTCAATGTCAGGAAAAATGTGAGACTGCAGGATAAATGGGCTAAACATGATCTGACCAGAGTCAACACGAATTTAACAACAGAAATGTGTAAACTCGTGCGTAGAGAACGACTTACTCAGAGCATCATCTGCTCCTCAATATCAACGCTCATATTACACTAAAACAAATGTAATTGGAGCTTATTATCGCCATTTTCTCAACTTTAATGTAATGTTTAAGAAACAGTGGGCGAGCAGTTTGTATTGTACGTCTTTAGCTGCTCTACGCGCTGCCCGATCCGTCTCTTACCTCCTGCACCACGCCTCTCCTCTCTTCTCTCTCGTGTGTTTAATCCAGATCCACGCGCTAAAAAGATCCATCACTAAAAAGCTGTTTAGTTGCCGTGCGTAAAGCAGAGTGAAACCACGCGGTGTTTAACAGGGAGAGAGAGCCCCGCGTGTACGTCCATTAGATGTCGCCGTTGCTACAGCAGGTGTGGCGGCGGACAGAGATATCGTAAAGCAGGGTGGTGTCGCAAAACCACAAGGCAGAGTTTCTTTGCGAAAAAGTTCTTTTTTATTCTTGTTTATAATCACTTAATATAAACTTAGACGATGTATAGTGACAAGACAACACCAATACATTCTTGTGGCCTATTTAATGAAATATTTGCTTTAATAATTGATTAAATTAGGTTAGAAACGATAGAAACGATAGAAGAGAAATGGCACGATAGGCACTTTTCTATCGTCCCCACGATATGTATCGTCATATCGCCCAGCACTAGTTCACGGGGTTGTCAAAAGTCCTTTGAAACCATAATTGAGAAACTTACCAGCTCACCCGTACTTGGCTATGCTGATCCAAAACTCCCCTACCTGTTACACACGGACGCCAGTACAACTGGGCTTGGCGCAGCACTTTATCAAGTACAAAATGGAACAACTCAAGTCCTCGCTTGCGCAAGCCGTGGTCTATCTCGCAGTGAAGCGTGATACCCTGCCAACAAATTAGAATTCTTAGCCTTGAAATGGGCCATAATCGACAAATTTCATGATTATCTCTATGGAAACACGTTTACGGTTATCACAGATAACAACCCGTTGACATATCTGCTCATGACAGCTAAGCTTGACGCCACAAGTTATCGTTGGCTTGCCGCATTGTCCACTTACAGCTTTAACATTAAGTACAGAGCAGGAACACAAAATATTGATGCTGACGGGCTATCTAGAAAACCCCATGACAAATTTGAAGAAGATCCTGCCTTCATTGAGTAATGAAGCTTGAGCGCAAATTCAACCTGAAGACGTACCTGCAGCCTTCACTCATCTTTCACGGCTGCCTTCACCAGCATCCAATCACGGCCCCATCGCAAGCGCGCTTTCGCATCAGCAATCAGCGCAGCGCTGTCCCGCTCAGCCATTCACAGTCCAGGATCCCCTTCATAAGCTCCCCGGTCAATCACTCAGAGTTTCACAGCGTGCAGCGACCCTCCTCCAGCCCTCCTCCTCCCGGGCTTTGCCCGTCACATCTACACGCATCGGGTCCCGTTATACCACCACCAGGTCCAGGCTCCGGGGAAGATGCTGGCCATCATCATCAACACCAGGCAGTCCGTATCGTTCGGCCATCTTCCGCCCGGGGTCTGAGCCCCAATCTCAATTAAGTTCGATAAAACTTTCTAACGCAACACGTCTCTGAGTCTTTTCAGGTTGAAATGTAAGTGTATCGATAAGTTCAGATCTCATCTTTGTTCAGGTGCCAGTGAAGAGATTAATAGTTCCATAAACAGATATTACTGCTACAGAGTTAGCCCAAACAAAAATAAATTAATGGTTTGCTGTGGCAGAAAAAACAAGTTAGAAGACATAAGAATCCATTTGACAAGAGCGCTCTTTTTGATCTTATACTTAACCTTTGCATTGTTCACTCCATCTCATTTTAAACAGATAACGTTCCTCGTGCTTGTCATAACCTGTGCAAAATGTGTGGAATCACTGCCAATTTGCCAAAGGGTTACATTTTATCCCCTATTCTGCCCGTAGAACATCGTGTAATGCTCTAGTTTAAAGTCCTAAAGCACTTTTAGCAACTGGAGTGATTTAGTGCATTGCACAACAAATGTATGACTCTATTGTAGACATAGACAGCTAGACAGACGGCTTTGTTTTTGTGGCATGAATTTATTGAAATCCACAATTAACAATACAAAATGGCAGGATTTATGTAGTAAAAGACTATACTATACACAGCAACAAAGTGCAAACATTAAATATCAACCATAACTGTTCTTCAAGTCTTTTTTTTTTTTGCATTTTGATACAAACTAATAAGCAGCATTTGATTACTAAAATCCATTAGTCAGTGCAGACCTGTGTCATTTGTAAACATTCCAACTTAATAAGTAAAACAAAATAACTTACAAGTCACCATATTATGTACAAGAATATATATAAGAAAAATATTGAAATTCCCTTTTTTCCCCAGCTAAATAAGACAAACATCGATCATCAAGACATCAATCCTTGGCATGCTTACGAATAAATAGTTTAAAGTTTGAAAATAATATACAGTACATAATAATGTGGCCACTTGGCATCTAAAAAAAAGAGGGGGAAAATAAGAAAGTAATGATTTAGCACACGGGCAGATTAGCCAGAAAATATCCTGGTGAATGGAGATGCTGGGGCGAATGAATACTCAAGGTGCAAGGGGGAGGGACAGCTCCAAACTGTGATTATTGTTTGAGCCACTATAAAGTTACAGAACAGGTCTGACAGGGTGAAAAAAAAAATGCAATCCCCACAATCCTTTGCATTGTTCCGGCGCCACCCCCCTCTACCTCCCTCTTGGTGCTGTCGATCGCCACTGGCCGGGGATGAGGTTACAGGAAGGCCCCGATGCTGTGGGGGAGATAGTGGTGGTCCATGGTGACAGGCCCCTCTTCACCTCCTCTTGGACCGACTGCCTGCGGGATTAGGGCAAGGAGGGGTGGAGGGGTGCGTGGTGGAGGGGTGCAAAGTGGACAGAAAGGGAGATTATGGGAAGCCATTACAAGATGCATCAGGTGGCCGTTACATAATGTGAAGTATGTAACGGCACAGGACAATGCTTTTTCAGTAACTTTGAATTGCAATGTTGGTACAGTAATATAATGACCTGTGTAAAACAAGTCAGAAGATTTTAGTGAAAGTGATAGTGAAGTTCCTCTCCTTCTGATTGGACCATAAAGCCACTCCAAGTTTGCAAAATGAGGAGGGCGAGAACAAACTTTCAAAAATGGACGACCAAACTCCTCCCCCTCCCCTCCTGATAGGACCCGACATGCAGGTTTACAGGAAAGCTCGTCTCATTGGTCAAAGTGATAGCCCAGGGATTCGGATTAGTTGCAGAAATCAGCAACAGGAGGGACTTTAGAAAAAAATATTCTTATTTAATATTACGTTATGTCAAATTTTACAGACCCAGACGGTCAATTCTACGCAATCTACTCAATTTGTAAAACATTTAAACTTACAGACTATCACTTTAAGATCAACTTGTATTTAATACACCAAGGTTCTAGCTGAGGACACAAATGTTCCCTTTTAACAGGAATGACCCAAGTGCAATTTGTTGAAAAAGCACAAACTGACAGTGCGTCCTCTAGGACATTGTCCTGTTCTAATAGGACAATGTCAGAGTGGTACTTGCCGTACATTAATGGAACTTCTTTGACTTGTTGGACTCTGGACCCTTGCCAATATCTAAGCTAGTTGTGTCCAAACTGGATTACATGACGACTGCATAATGAAAAATATATGAAGTAGAGCAGTGGTTCTTAACTGGTGGGTCATTTTCAGTGTCGTAGGTCTTTGCCTAAAATAACTTTGAGGCGTTAATAGTTTTTGATCGTCAGTCCACCTTTTAATCAGTGCTTGACTTTATTTATTGGTTTATTTGGTCGGGACAGTGCATGTTAATGAACATACATGGGTCTCATGCATGTAAACAAGCCATACTGCATTGTAGCCTTGGGCTAATTTGCATCCGTTGTCCCCCATGCGCACTCTCAAACACACTCATTCATCCTGGCCAATCTCTGAGGAGATACTGTATTTGGAAATTTAATATATTTGTATTAGTTTTATTACAAGATTATGAAGGTGTGACTTGACAGGCTATAGTTTTGACAATCCTCATTTAAATTCATAAAAGAGATATTATTATTTTTTATATTTTGGGTCATTTTAGAAGTATTGTGAAAGGAATTATTTCACTTTTACAATTTTCATACAAAAAAAACAACAACAACAACACTAAAATTGTAAGACCTTGTACAGATGTAACCTTCCAACTTTGTATTTGTCCTGTGACATTTTTGCTAATATTGGTAAAACTGTACTAGTAAAGTTGATAGTCTAACTTGGGAACCTGGTTGTACTGCACAGCCATTTAGATAATGTTGCACTTTTTCCATATTTGCCAAGTAATTAGTATTAAAAAAGTTTGATTTACGAAGGACAAGATATCCATCCTAGCATAATATTGGGTAATACCTTCTCGAAATATTTTGTGACCTTAAGCTACTGATTGTGTCTTTTGTGTCTCAAACAACAAATAAAATGGCTTTTACCTAATGAGTTCCTTTTTCAAGTCTGTCCCTTTAACAATTTGTCCCACTTTTAGTTCTTTTTGAGGTGGTCATCCTATGTCTTACTATCTATTTATCTTGCAAGCATGCATTCATTATGTTTTGTTGTTACTTTTCCGCCTAAAACCTGGATTCGTAAAAGAAAAAAAAAGGGGGGGGAAAGACCATGAACACATATTGACACAAATACTGTATAACATTTTATATTTTTCTGTTTTGTTGTACAGCTGCTTCCTCCTCCTCTCCTTTTCAGCGCCTGTGTGGGTGGCCCAGTCAGCTACACATGCAGTGCGAGCGTCTGCCTCGAGTCACATACGAGCTTCCGTCACTGTCTATGGATGCACTTGACAAAAGCGGAGCGCTTTCCCCTACAGCCAGACGCCACCAAGCAGAAAACATTACACTTAATCGCACATGACAGTTGGCAGGACTAAAATCTACAAACTGCATTAAAATAAATCTATGAAACAAACCAATAGAAAAAGTCTTTGGAAATCACATTTGTTTGGGTCATGTGACCAAATGCATTTTGAGTTGAGCTTGGATTAAGTGACTTCCCGGTGTGTCCATAGATGTCTGACACTTGCCAGACCTAAGAAGTACTGCACACACTCAGGAGGAAGTGGTGGTTCTGACTGACCATTACAGGCTTTATGGTTAGAGGCACTGCAGCCAGAATAAGAGCCGGAGGTAATAATACAATTAAAATGCATGAGTGCATAGAGAGATGGTATCATTCAGCTAAAAGCAAAAGCATCAATTAAAAAAAAAAATTGCATCCGGCTACAACATAATATTAGGTTATGATCTTAAATTGGATACAGCTTTGATTTGGAAATATCACGGCAAGGCATTTTTTTCTGCACAACTGTTTTTGGCCAATAAGATATCGTAATCTGAACTCAAACCAGTACGAACACACACATCAACTTTGAGAATGTTTAGTGCAAGAACAATGACGGTTATAACATTATGCATCAGGCTTATCTGATGACAAAATGTCTGTCGCAGCAGGAGCAAAGCCGAGTCTGAATAAATAAAGCTTTACATTTTTGATCTTGATGAATCAATTTTGTCCAGTTACAGAAGAAGCTGCAGATAGCTGTTAAATGTCAGCGTGTCTAGTCACTTGCTCTGCTCTTCTGCTTTTGTTCAGAGAAGGGAAGCGGGTTATTCAATAAAAGCATCACAAAACAATAATTCCAGTATAACATTGCAGAAGTTCCGCAAAGCCCTATGTATTCTAATTTTATGGTTGGAAAATGGACCTTAAATGTAAAAAACTAGATCAACATTCAAGATCCACATTGATTTTTAGTTTTAAATCAGTCAGCATTTTCTCCAGATTTTGTTTTCAAGCATACCAGTATACTACAAGTACTACAAAGTTTTCTAAGATAAGTTGACAGTATTTCCAAATATCAGTAAACTTTTGCACAACATTGTACAGAGTTTATTTGTCAACCTATTTAGAAATACCATAAACAGGGCTGTTTTGGCGTATGCTAATGATATTAGCACTTTAGATATTTTTTCCCACGATGCTAGAGTGCTTACTTCCACTGTTCTGTGACTTGTCTCCATCAGAGGCCACAGAGCCGGGTCTGCTGGTCTGCTGTGGCTCACTATGAGAAAACTGAGGTGCCAGGACTCGACTATGACTGGATCCTCTCTGGCTCACTGTGCCATCAGGTGTCCGGGGGATCTTCGGCTGGCTTGCAAATGCTGGAACATACTCACTGTGGAAAAAGAGGAAGAAAGATAAAAGGCTGCTTTTTGGGAAACATGTTATCAGTTGGTTCCAGTACACTGTTGACATTTCATCCTTGTTTACGGTTAGAAGGGCCATTGAGAAAGGTGTAATCCCATAAAGAGTTCTAAAACCTGATAGGACCGAGCACAATAGTCATGAGAGCTTTTTTTTTTTCCACCAACATGTGGCACAGATAACATGTGTCTCACTTTTCCATAGTGTTACATTTCAAAAGGGAAAAGAATGTTGGACGAATGCCTTTAAGTGCAGGTTGAGATTGAGAATAATTGTATAAGATTGTACAATAAACACTATAAGATTGTATAATAAACACATCAGGCATAACAACAGCACTACTTGCCAAATACTGTGAATTAAAATAAGACCTCTGGTTTGCGATTGGTCCTCAATCAATGGTTTAAGTCATGTTCTAAGATGTAACACCTTTGTATTTTTTCTTTTTGTCACATAATACTTGTAAGTTATCAGAAATTAAAGAGTCTGAAAGAGTTTGAATGACACAGTTTCAAGATAAGCCCCTATTCCACATTAAGAACAAGAACAAACTAAGATGCACTGTAATGTACCTGCCTTATTTGATGACATAATGACAAAGTTGTTCTTTGAAATTAGGAAATAAAAAATAAAATTATTATAAAACAGAACATATCTCTGTCTAATCAAACCTGGCAAAATCACTTTGGTGGCAACACCTACTTTCAGGATTCATTTCAGGAATACTCATTCATTGCTTTGTCATACAAGTCATTCCAAAACTCACTGGCTCCAAAATTTGAGATAGAATCTGGTAAACCGAGCGTTCTGAGTTGTAAGAAGGCAGGCGCCCTACGCACAGTTTTGTATGAAGACGGAAGTCTGTGTCATTGTGACACATACTCCAATATACCGGGTTTTATTACAGATTCCATCCATCCCTCCATTTTCTTCCGCTTTATCCGGGGCAGGGTCGCGGAGGCAGCAGTCTCAGCAAAGATGCCCAGACTACCCGATCCACGCACACCTCCTCCAGCTGTTCTGGGGGACCCCGAGGCGACACCCGGCCAGCTCGGAGACATAGTCCCACCAGCGTGTCCTGGGCCTTCCACGAGGCCTCCTCCCAATAGGACAGGCCTGGAACACTTTCCGAGGGAGGCGACCAGGAGACATCCGGAACAGATGCCCTAGCCACCTCAGCTGCTCCTTTCGACGTGAAGGAGCAGCGACTGTACTCCGAGCTACTCCCAGGAAACTGAGCTCCTCACCTGCGAAGGAAACTCATTTCAGCCGCTTGTATTCGCGATCTTGTCCTTTCGGTTATTACCCAAATCTCATGACCGTAGGTGAGGGTGGGAACGTAGATCGACCGGTAAATCGAGAGCTTTGCCCCCGACTCAGTTCCCTCTTCACCACAACAGTCCGATACAGCGACCGCATCACTGCTGACGCCGCACCGATCAGTCTATCGATATCACGCTCCATCCGTCCCTCACTCGTGAACACGACCCCGAGATTTATTACAGATTGAATGACAAAAATGGGCCAGGAAGAGATATCATTTTCAGTTAATAGTAAATGCTTGATAAGGTTTTAAAAGCTAAAATATAGTTAGAATTTCAGAATGCAAAGGTTGTGAATATATTCATGACAATACACTGCGATAACCTTCATATGGCATCCATTAGAACTTTACATGGAACCCTTGCATTTGAAAATACAGAGGGGCCAGTAAGATTGAGTCATAAATATTGATGCACAAGTTCTCAGGAAGGGCAGAGCCACATCTATTTCCTTACATGCCCTAATGTAAGTGCTGCTTTGCATCGTCAAGCAGATATTCCCATTAACTCTTATAATCAGTCTTCCGGAAAGGAGGGAGAGCACGGGATACAAAGAGTTGACAAGGCCGAGGCTGTGGAACACAACAGGAGTAGGACTGGATGCGTCATCGCTTCTCTTCACGGTGCAAAGCAAATACACTCACAATGGGCATGAAATTCATTGCGATCTTACATAAGGATGGGATTTTAACATCAACTGCCAAGCCTTCCTCCTCCTCCCCAATTGCCTTCAACTTTTGATGGAGGAAAATAACCTGGCTGCTTCTCCAGGTGTGTGTACCGTGTAACCAAAGGAACAGCTGTGTTTTTGCTAAGAAGCACAAAGAAGTAGTTCCTGAGACTTTGGCCAAATTGCAGTGTTTCTAGGGCTCCATTGATTCCTTTGTTGATCACATTGAAGTCCCCGTCACTCAATCCTGGGGTGAAATCAGGCAACTGAATTCAGAGCGAGCCAAGCTGTATGGCAGAGGTGTCTTGCGTTCCTGGGGTATCGGCGAAGGGATGACTGAAGCACTTTCCTGGGACTCATTACTCTCTGCGAGATTGAGGAGTCAAGTTCCTTTGGGATTTGACTGAGGGCCGGAGCCAGGGAGGTCCGCCTCAATGGGCCTCTTTGTGGGCGCTGCTGGTTTGAACGCATGTCACAGGCGTACGGATCAGCATGGTGGAGCTGAGTCACCCATCAGGGAGTGTGCCTGCCAACACTCTCCCTCTCCTGAGCCACAAATAACACTGACCCAAATAGAAAGATACAGACAGAAAATATGCGCAGGTTCATGGTGTATACACCAGTAGATGGTATGGCATGAGGCAATAGCTAGTTAAATTTTTCAGGCCACTGTTTGATTAGTTTAGACCAGGGATCTCCAACCAGTAGCTCGGGAGCTACCAGTAGCTCGCCAAGCCTCTCCAGGTAGCTCGCCAAAGACTTTCTACATCTGTCGCTTGATAACTCAAATTTTAGATGCATGTACTGTTTGTTCTGAACATGCTGGACACAATCTGTGAACAGTTGTTTCAATATTGTAAAGTACAAGGACTAAACTCAAGTCACTTTCTTTGAAATACTATCTTGGCAAGTAATTCTTCTGCGTAAACGCTGCCTAAGTTGCATTTTACTTTTCAAGTGTTTTTGAAGCATAAGTAGCTCTCTGATGTTCACGTTGTGTAAAAGTAGCTCGCCGGGTAAAAAAAGGTTGGAGACCCCTGGTTTAGACCATAGATAGAAGACAGAAGAGATAACCGGTGTTCCATTCAGCCCCATTCATAGTAATGATCCCGAGTGGTTCAGTCTCCTCCTACAAAACATGTTCCTTAAAAGGGAAAAAAGGCAGGAAGCCCCGGCTACGAGCCCCCACAGTGCTCCAGAGCCTGTCAATCATAGATTTAGGCTTCCACTTTTTATTGCTAATGTACAAAACCCAACATGGTTAAAAATATGACCCCAGCGTTGTCACATGGGTCCTAGCAATTTTTAGAAAAGAAAAACTCTTTGGGAGCCAGGCTTTTAAGCAGTGCAAACAAGGTTAAAGTCTTCATAGAAACGCTGTTTGCCAAGTGTCTTTTGGAGTCGCCACTGGCCACCAGGGAGTGGTATTACAGCAATGTCAGCTCTTGCCATGAGGACCAAAGAGAAACGCTTTCCTCGACCATTGGTTTAGGTAATTTTGTATGTAATATTGAGTTTGTGCTTTTTACAGTTCTTTTTGTAGACCAGTGAAGTGAAGTGGACCAAAAAACAACCTATATTAAATTACAGTACCATAAAGTGTCTTCAATTTATGCAAAGTAAGTCTTACTTTCTCAAACTAAAATAGAACAAAGAATATTGCCTCTAGATAATACATGCTTTATATATCCTTTACAAAGACTGGAACCGTGTCTTATCTCCTATTTATCTGATCGAATCAGAGAAATGCATGGTATCAAAGCAAACATGGGAGCTTATGTATGAGTGAATAATAATCACATGAGGACTTTGTAAGCATCTGAGTTTGGATCGACATTCGACACCAAATGTATCTATTAAGAAATACTTTAGGGTCATTAAACGACATGAAATTTGGGAGAATGTTTTTCTGGTTTACCTTTGCGAATGTCCATTGTCCAATGTCACAATTTCTGTGTCTGAAAATAAATAAATAAAACATTTCATTGACGATTTAATTTCCGCTAGACTTCTAAATGAACTTGAAAAAGCTTAGGCTGTCTTGTAATCTAGTTATCTATCTATAAGATTGTAGATAATTTTACACACAAAGTACTGACCGGTGCTTAGATGTAATGAATCAGCGGTCATGGGGCGGCTGCCGGTGCGAGTGGGAGGTCGAGAGTTGCACTGAGATGGAGGGAGGCTGTCCTGACCTCCATCACTCCCACGGCTGCAAGGTCTGGAATCCCTATCAATCATGTTTAGTCATATATTTGACAGGGACAGTACACATTGTCTGTACTGTAAATGTGTCAGTATAAAGCTTATGCGTGTGATGTCAACAAAATTGAGTGGCTATCTCTGCAATGTTATTCTTATATTATTGTTTGATACGTCCATTCATTTGAGGTTCCATTTCTATTCGACTTGAATAGAAATATAATCTGCATAACCTCCATTAGGTACAGAGCTAGTTTTCAACTGTAATCACCTTTGGACTATTATATCAATGACTGTTTTTACTCGATTATAAGTACATCTATTTTAATTAGTGGCTCAGTTTGCAGCTTGTCTTACGTTACTTCTGAAATCTGCAGATTACACAGTCACCATACACACAATTGCATTATGATTGTATTACTGTGAAATTAGTTGCTATCAGGTTCAATCATACTTGTGTTACCCACAATAATACAGTTTGTATTATTTTGTCATCAAGTAAAAAGTGTAGAACTTGTATGTTTCTTTTGCATGTTTTCATGTGACTCTCTGATTAACAAATATGTAGTTTAACAGTTTTCAGGTGTCACACTTTACACTCCTCCCCCTTTGACCTACTGCCCTATTTTCTCCAGGCATCTCAAAGTTATTTTACATGAAATACTGAGACCAAACAGAACAATGGCCGATCGGGCATTGTCTCCAGTGCCAGCACAAGTACAAGTACAAGCTAACAATGTTATCTGCACCTGTTAACTGATAGCCCATAAAATTCAGGAAAACAATGTATAATGTATCCAACATCCTTATGGAAATGGCTTTTCTTTGCTAAAATCAGGACACATACCCGCAGTTGGAATTTCTTGGAAATCTAGGAGTAACCGGGCGCTGCAGGGGTTCATCACCCTCCGACTGCGGCTGTGGAGATCTCTTTTTGGCTTTTGCCATGTTGGTCATAATCTGCACAACACACACAACAACAAAGTATCTACTTAGACAAAGACCGTTTTTCTGAGTCTGTGCCGCTGTCATGATGAGAAAAATCCTATATAACATCTAACAACCATGAATAATAGAAAGACCGTAGGGACACTGCAATATCCATTTACATAGCATATTCTCTAAGCATTATACAATATCAATGTCCGGGCCTGTGCTTGGTTCAAGGTCAACAAGTGCAAAAGTATAATTTCTGCAGCCAAATATACGCATCCAGAATGTAGGATTATTGGATTTGATGAATAGCTCTTACTCCTAGGTACTCTGTAGTGAGCAGGCTCTCTCCAGACAACTCCCGCGGCTGTGGCTGGAGAACTTCCTCTCTGTCCAGGTCGGGCTCCATCAGATCCTCCTGGGATGAAAAGAACAAAAACGAAATAAACACAAACATCAGTTTTACAGGCATCATGAAGCCCAGGAATTCAAATTTTTATTTTAAATGCTTTTACCAATTAATTTTTATTTCTTCCCTCCTAAAGTAAAAAATCAGGAGACGCCTAGAAAGTTGGTTAATTAAAGACAAAATGCTTACTTCATTGTCATCCTCTTCTTCCTCATCATCCGACTCTGGTCCCTCTACTTCAGCTACGGTAAACAGAACTGTTAAATCTAGATCAGTTGTCAGTGTAATTTCAATAAAGCCACACAGCGGAACATTCCAGTTTAGAAGTTGCAATTCTTATTGAATGATCACTAATACACAAATAAACGAAAGTCACTTGTAAATGTAAGAACTGGATGAAAAAAGAAAAGAAAATTACATACTTGCATTTAGTTGTTTGACGATAAACTGGATTTGTCTGTTCAGGTCTGGATCGTCGTCTTTGCAGTAACACCAGAGAATCTCCTCGACACTCTAGTCAAATAAAATACAAAACAGAAGGAAAGAGAATCTCAGAAGGCTGACATGGTTCAATAATGTGAGATAAGCGACTGTAAAGTATATATGATTATGCAATAAACTGCTTATTGCAGGTGGAATATCTGATTCCGTCAGATCTCGGAAGCTAAGGAGGGAAGGGCCTGGCTGGTACTTGGATGGGAGACCGTTTGGGAACACACGCGAGTGAGTGAGTGGTTGGTGGTGGTCGGAGGGGCCGATGGCAGGGACTGGTAGCAGAGTATGTCGTGAATGAATAATGACTACAGTGTAGCGCTTTGAGAAACTTGGTAAAACAGGCCTGTAAAGCGCAATACAAGTGTACACCATTATTATTAGGTGTAATCTTAGCTTTTAATGTGTGCAATATAATACAACTCTTTTCATAGCGTTTCTAGATCATGTACTAGATCGTATACTCTTTCATTGTGTGCGCTGGCCATAGTGTGGTGACAAACAGGAGGATAAATTCAGAGCGGGTTATTGCTTATCTTACCATTTCTTTGGCTTCCTGTCTCACAGAGGGAATGGAAAGAATACTGTACAAGGCTCCATTGACATACGGGCGAATCTGAAAGACAATGTGACATAAACATCACTGTCATCACTGTCACTTGGATTATAGTGAGACAAAACCGTAAGCCTGGCACTTGATTTAAGTTTTGTATGATGTCTGCAGTACCTCGTGGTTCTCATGTCCCAGTAAGTCTGTAAGAACCTTAAGCACATGTTTGGCCTTTTCAGCACACTTCCTTTTACCTGAATCATAAGACACATAAAGGTAACATTTCAATCATGGCGTCAGACTAGTGGCAAAAATCCCAAGGACCCCTGAACGTCCCTCACTCCTGATCGTTGTGATGTTATGATTAATTCAGGAGTTTAAAACCAGATTCAAGTGAGGGTTAATTATTCTGAGTATGGTTTAATGACCTTGTTACGTCCATAAAGAATCATTAACATTCAACATTAGGTAATTAGATCAAACCTGTTGTTTAAATTATTATCAGTGAATTTTACTTTTGAGAATAGTGGCAGTAGATCATTGGTAAATTTGGTATCACACACTTCTCATATCTAGCAGCTAATGATAAAATACCAGATTTGAATAGTTGAATGATATGCAGCACTGGTATGGTGATGCTAAATTGGTCAATGGCTGTAATATGGATATAAAATGTGACCACTGTATGTATACCCTTTGTTCTTAGGCAGAGGTTCATCAGTAGCGCTGCAGAGTACTCCAAAGTATAGTCACTCAGACAGTCTGAGTCCTGCAACTCGTCCACCAGCCAACCAATCAGACCGTCTTCGATCATGGCTGTCTGCTGGCTCCTTCTACAACAAAGAATAAACCAAAATAATCCTGGTGTATAATTATTTATGCAAATGACAATTCAAGAGTAATACATTTTAGAAATGTATTACTATTAGTAGAAATTTCAGGTGAGGAATGGTCAAAAGCTTGTAAGAAGATCCACTATTATACTGCAAATTCACGATTAATTTTACTTCAGTATAAATGGTTAATGAGAGTATATTTCACACCAGTGAGAATGAATAAGATAGACCCCAAAAACTCTGTTTTGTGTTATAGATGTACAAAAGAAAAGGGAACTCTGGTCCATTGCTTGTGGAGCTGTCCCTATATAAGGGATTTCTGGAAACAAGTCGTTGTTTTTCTGCAGGACATTTTGAAAGTTTCAATTCCCCTTGTTCCCAAATCATTCCTTTTAGGTATTCTACCGGACAATCTAACTATTGGGCATGTCAAAATTATGTTTTTAAATCTAAGCATTATCTACGCAAAAAAGGTTATAGCATCAACCTGGAAAAAAAGGGGCGAACTTCATGTTCAATATTGGATTAAGGAAATGTCTGAAAAACTACCTCTTGAAAAAATCTCTTTTACACTAAAAGACAAAATGCATGTTTCTCACCAGTTGTGGGACCCATTTATAAACTATTGTAAGAATTCTGATTTTTCCCACTTGTTGGTTGAAGGCACGCATTGCTAGTATTGGTGCTGAGTAATACAGATGTAGTCCCTTCACACCTAAATTATGTCCACTTCGAGCTTTAACACTGCGTCAGCATGGCTTGCTGGAACGATGGAATCATATTTATACATCTATATATGTGTATGTGTGTACTACTGGTTTTGTTTATAACAAGGATAGAAATATGTAAGCTTGGGGCTAGGGTGACTCTTTGGGAGAAGAAAATGTGTAGATCTCTGTTTTTTGTTTTGTTGTTTTTTTGTTAGATACTGTAGTGCTTGAATTCAAATGTAGTGTGTGTGTGTGAGGGCTTGGTGGCGGTGGCTGATGAGCGCAGATTGGTTGTCTCGCCTATCATCACCGAGTATATAGTGAATGAATAATGCACTAAATTGTAAAAGTGACTTTGAGCGTCTGGAGAAGCTCTGTAAAAGATTAATGCATTATTACTATTATTATTATTATTGTTAATTCGCAAGCCTGTTACCTTAATTATGGACTGTGGACCCTTTGGAATGCTGTGGTGTCATGTGAACGCAACCTAATGATACACCCCATATTTCTTTTCTTTTTTTTTTTTTAATTTAATTGTTTTTTTTTTCTTTTTCTTCGCTCTCATTTTTATTATTATTATATATATATTTTTTTTTTGTTTGTTTAATTTTTGCTTTATTTTTTTTCTTTTATTTTTTATTCAAGAAAAAACAAAAGAGGCTGTCTCTTAAAGTGTCTTTGGCTCTACTAATGTTATGTTGGGCAACCTGTGAATAAATATATTAAAAAATTTTTAAAAAAAAATCTTACCTGAGACTAAGTTTCTGTAGTGCTATTAGAACATGTTCTCTCGTCACCGGGTCGTTTCCCTCCCTCTTGAGCGTCTCGGTCATGATTTTAAGAAGAACAGGGATCTGGGAGAGGTAGACTCGGCCTAAAAAGATGACATTGGAAAACATCTAGGATTATCAGTTGGGTAAATGGATGAATCGAAGGCCGTTTGGAAAAGAGTTTAGTCACACAATAAGCCATTAAATAGGTTATAGTGAAAGGACCAAAGCCACTGGCCACTTACCCTCTGAGAGAGAAGCAAAGGCATTTATCAGGCGAGCCATGTACTGACGGACAATATCATTCCGTGACCACATAAAGTGAAGCACGGCTTTCTGAGGGAATAAGAAAAAGCAGAGAGAGAGAAAAGGCCTAAGAGGCAATTCACTTCACAGACACACAGCCAGAAGGCATGACTGAAGTCCGACACCGAACACATGCATTGTTATTTTCAATTGTGCACATTTCTATGTGCTATTAGGGCTATAAGACTTTGAGTGTTGCTGTAAGAACTCAAACAAAGAGTTGAGCTGGAAGATGGAGATCGTTTACTCTTCTGTTCAGGGATTATGTACCCTGTATCAAAAGCCTTAGTGAACACACAGGCAGGAGGCTATACACGTGAGAGAACTTAAGCATATTGAGAGAATACTGAAATAGGATGAAAAAATTAAGGGTCTTGCATTTTGATTGATAAATGTTTACTTTTAATATCTCAATACCGCAGTTCAGAAAATGTCTTAAGGCTGACAGTAATTTCTATTCCATTGGTCTCACCTGGGTATTGCTGAAGCGGTCAAGCAGATCATTGCTGATGTAAGCTTGAAGCACTGTGTCTCTCTGCTCACCAGGAAGTGAACGAGTGAGTCTCTAAAACAACAAGTTTGCTTTAGAAACTCAAACAGCAATGAATATACTTATTAAATAAAAAACACAGCCATCATCAAGATAACTTCAGTTATATCAGCAAGCTATAGGGTATGATTGTATATTAATGGAGCATGATTTACCCAGCGCAGTGCCTGCAGCAGCAGAGCCCGGAGCCTGTCTGTACCCTCCAACAGATCTTTCTTCAGCTTGTCATAGTCCAGTGAGGGCAACATTGGCACCTCCTTGGGTCTTCTGGGAAACAGCAAAATGTCAGATGGACAGTGACATCCGATGACACACTCTCAAATCGTAAGATTCTGTTAAAAAATATAGTATATACTTACTGGGGTGCAAGGGAGGCTCTGAGGATTGAGGAGGCCTGTGGTAAAAAATCATCAGAAGGCATATTTGACATAGTTGTTAATAATTTACACGATAAATTAAGTGAAGAAATGTTTAGTTGGGGTATTTGTTGTTGTATTGAAGAAACATGGTATAAACTGTATATTGCATGCATTCCAATTGTACATGCACAATCCCCTAAGTGCATCCCCATGCTGTAAGTCACTACAATATTAGCATTTGCAATAGGATGTTACACCTTATTAGTCAAGATTATACCACAAAACAAAAAACAACCCATGGGCTTAGTTTGAAGATTGTCCTTTTGCAAATAAAATAGTAAAATATGGGGCTTTGATGGAGTTGTAATTTGTTATTTTTAATCCTGAAATTCAACCTACAGCCCTGCTTTTAGCTTGGCTTGTGAAAGGTCTTGCTAGTGATCCATGTCCTCTCAGGTGTCTTGTGGACAGACCACATATTTGCACTACAGGGGATTTTAGAGGAGGCCTTTGATACCTGTATTCTTCTCAAATTCTTTGATTCTAAACATTCTTCCTTTCCTGAAGCATACTGAAGGGCAATGGGGCACGTTTCACTGACTCGGGAGGATGACAAGTGCCAACCAGCCATCAGCACAACATCTTGTATGACCTTAAACAATACAAGGTTTGACCTCAATATTTCAACAATATACTGTTTACATATAGTAAGTGCTGTCTATACTCCACTCCCCTCTGGATGTCCTCTCACTATTCACTCTTTTATGAACATGGGGCCATCCATTGTTGATCTGTCTTTATCTAGAGAGACTGAGTTTCACCTGACTCAAAGGTTTGATTACTCCACACTGATAAACAAAACTTGATATAATCTATTCTATAGCATCTCATTCAGGTCCTTGTACAATATAAGAAAAAAATGTTATGGTGCATCAAGTTGAAATGTCTACAACTAGTCTTACACACAAACACATAGTCTACCAGATAGAATTTGTAACCCAAATGTATAATTTGAACTTAATTTAAGCTTCCCTGACAACAATAAAAGCCAATTTCTTTTCACAAACTTGAAATAATGAGATTCTGATTAGTAGCCGCATTTACATTTAAAAATTATCAAAGAATGAACTAGGAAAATGGCTCAAATTTAGGATAGGTGATAAAAACAATATCCAGATGACCTGGACTATCTAAAGAACGGGTTTCTTCTAAAGTGACGGATAGAGATGCTGGCACAGAACAGGAGAGGAACACTGAGAGTAAACAAGCAGGCAAATGCAGAGGGAGACAGAGTGACCTGGATGATAACAGGACGTAGAGATGAAAACATAATAAACTTACATAGCCATCATCATAAGGACTCATAGAGTAATATCCCTTCGTGGGTTAAGCAAACACACAAACACAGCACACAGACACACAGAAAGAAGTTCAGTAAAGCAACAAAAACAAAACTCACACAGCAGAGTTCCATATGAGCAACTAATGGATAGCGTGACTGCTAAGGGCTAAGTAAGGTAAATTAAGTTGTAGGTTGATTATTTATTTTAAATTGCGTGTTCCCGACAAATGCCAAATTAAGTTAAGAGTTACAGGTACATTTAGCTTGCATCGTAAACAGAAGCTTTTGACTTCACTGACACAGGAAAGAGATACTGTTATACTGTAATGAGTAACAGTTTATTATAATGCTTTTTATATGACGTCTTTTCAACAGTTTGAATTTCTGCTTCAGTAACAGATGTGATTGATATCAGATGCAAATGCTTACATGTAATGTTACTTTTTTTTTTATAGCCAGACCTTAGTGTTAGTTTCGTACCTGACGGTTTCGGCTACAACTGTGGCCTTCCTCAGAGGTTGTCACGTGGTGTTGCTGTGACCTGTCTGATCAGCTGATTTATACAGTTTTTGGCACTGTCTTCCTGCTTGTAGTAGTAGCAGGCTGACAGTGCCATCTGCAGTGGGACTTCTTCAGAACTGCGTCCCAGGTGTGGGAAAGTTGGTACGCCCCCTCGACCCGGTTCACGGAAACGCGCCCCCCCAGACTGATGGCACTGTCAGCCTGCTACTACAAGCAGGAAGAAAGTGCCAAAAACTGTATAAATCAGCTGACCCAGACACATCACAGTAACACCACGTGACAACCTCTGAGGAAGGCCACAGTTGTAGCCGAAACCTTCAGGTATGAAACTAACACTAAGGTCTGGCTATAAGAAAAAAAGTAACATAATTTTTAGAAGACCTAATGAACCTAATCGGGCTTCCATGTAATGTTAATGTAGTTCTGTGCGATTATGGAAAAAGGTATTGAGGGTAGACTTACAGTGCCAGGTCTGGTAAAGTCTGTGCTCTGAACCGTGCTGTGCCTCATCTGGCTGCTGAACAGGCGAACACACACACTTTGCAGGTACTCAGGGGAGATCTGCCAAAGCACATAATAGTCTTGATGATAAAAAGTGCACAGCCAGTGAATAGCTGAGGGTGATTTGAAATCTACGTTATCTAAAAGGGCTTTAAAGGGACTATACAGAGTTTTAAAATGTTAAAACTAAGTTGTCTGTGTACGCTCTCAGTCGTACAGGAGTTGTCCATCTTCAATAAAGGTACTTGAGTCATCTTCTGTAGTCAGTTGTAGAAGTCTCGAACGTTTCGCCTCTCATCCAAAAGGCTTCGTCAGCAGACTAAAGTTCCGCTCAGCCCGCAGCTTAGAAAAAAACTAAAGTAAAACTAAGTATTTTCAACCCCCTAGATGTTCCAGCTATGTCCTAATGTGTAGAATGAGCCCAGACCTTTTCACCACAACTGCCTCTAAAATCCTGCACTGTCACTCAAAATGTTGTTTGTTCGTGACCGAAGTGCCGTCATGCACGAGCTTAATATAGAGACTGCAGTTACGCAAACTTAAATCAAGTGCCAGTTACACCTGAGGTGGCAGTAGTGAGAATAAAATGACCAACTTGCATCTAGTCTCTTTAAGGTTAAAGCTAAAATGTAGAGTTTATACTTGGTAAGCACTACTAGTAGTAATGCAGTTTGGGTGTGTATGTTAATAGGTAGACAACTGGACCTACCATTTTTCCGCTGACAGTTGCCTCCAATGAGTCGACCAGCTCTGCAGTTATTCCAATCAGGTTATGGTAGTCAGCCTGAATCTTATTGAACTTTTTAATGTAAGTCGCAATGCGCCGGTCTGACTCAGCAAGCTGGATTTGCAGTTGTTGCATGGCTTCTGGGCACAAACAAAATATTCATAATATTTATGGTCATTGCAAGGAAATATGTTGAGGGTTTAATAATTACATAGTATTATTTAAATGATTTCTCATAACGTATTTTTAATAGAACTTTTTTTTTTAGCCCACACAAGGTGAATGTTTCAAAATGATTGTTAATAAATTGTTCAATATGAAAAGTACAAAAGTTACTAAGGTGTATAATTAAAAGAGCTTTTTTTTTTTCAGCAATGGGTTAGAAATTAGAAAGAAAAAAACCCTAGCAATATAAATTACTGCCTGTTACAGTTACATATACCAAGGATTAATTGAGCATAAAATGCCACGTACCTTTTGCACTTCTGCCACCCTCCCTCTACAGGATGTTTGTTAAAGAAAACTTCAATAAAGTAATCCATTTTCAAATTTTCTAGAGCTATAATAATCGCCCTGTGTAAACTCTTATTCAGTCTTAAGTTAACAATATGACACACATCCTGTATGGAGAGGCCAGTGTCATCACAAATTTGTTTAATGTTAAACATTTCTTTATTGACTGTATAGGTTATGCATTGTATTAGCAAAGGATTAACAATATGTTATATGTTACTGGTCTTATTGGAGGTGCAGGTAAATACAGTGTTATGCAAGTCTTATGAACCTTTGTCCATTTCTGGTAACATATTTAAATGAATACATTTAAGGTGAAGTTAAGATTAATGGATTAATACATTTTACAGTAGTTAGGAGCATGTAAAAAAATAACTTTGTACCAGTAAGCAATTTAGTGATTAATCGTTAATAGCCTATTGTGGAAGTTTGTCCTCATTCCATAAACATAGTCAGTTAACTAACTGTTCAATTAAACTGAAATCCAAGTTAAAACATGACCTGAGCTGTGATTGCATAAGGAGGAAACACCTTCTTCTCAAAATAACACAGCAGTGACTTGTATGCATCGAGAAAAAAACTAAAGGATACGTATAAGCCAAGCAGCCTTGGAGTGTTTGGGGACTTCAGAGAGACAGCCACAAATTGTTCCAGCTTATTCTTTAACTGTGGTACCCAGGAATCCTAAATCAAGACAAAATAGAATAGAATAGCACTTAAAGGATATCATGTTCTGCAATAGTAGCAAGGTAATGAGCATTGTGCAATAGTTTTACCTGGAATAGATTTTTAAATGAAGGGTGAACTGTTGGGTTGGGGACAAATGGCAGTGCGTAGTAGGGCAAAAACTCTGTACTTTGACTCAGTGCTGTGCCGCGAGTCTCGAGGAACTGTTTGAAGAGGGACACCCTATCTTCATAGTCGCCTCGCTCCTGATTTAACATTTGTACAATTAAAAACTTTTTTTTTTACAGTCATTTTATTCTTTTTTGTGTGTGTAAGAGATCAATCATGACTCATAGTATACACCAAATAAAATAAAATAAAATTAAAAAAAGAAACTCTGAGGCAATTAAATACTAGATTGCTTGATGATTTAGCACAGGAGTAGGAAAGTTTGATTGGTGGAGGGACGATTTTCCACATTGTCAAAACGCCAAGGGCTGACCCTCCCATTTGTGGCCAAAGTAAAGTACAACTGCTAGCATTGTACATCACATATGACCAAATGGGATGTTTTGCAGAGAAATTTGAAAGAAATTGACAGTATTTTTTTCCACATTTTTAGAGTATGTTAGAAGGTATTTGGTTGCTGATTTGAGCAATAATACCAGAATCCAGAAGCTCTATGCTGGCGGGCCGGATTTTGCCCCCAGGCCTGACGTTGCCTACTCCTGACTCTATAGCACCGCTTAGTGGCAATTTTGTTGAAATGCAAAATGCTGTTAACATCGAAGAGAAAGAATTTACATACGTGACTAAATTGTTTCCTCATTGGGTAGATAGTGAAGTGAATGTAAAGGTAAAACTCCAGACTCAGAGCCTGAGCATCTGAGTCTTTCACCTCAGGAGAAATATGGTTTGTCCATAGTTCAAAGAACACCTTATGGTCTCCATCCTCAAAAGAGGTTAGGAGATCTTTCTGTAACACAAGAAGAAAAAGTTAGACACATGGTTTATTGCAAACATAGCGTTACATTAATAACCTAATGGTTTTACCTGTATGATACGCATCTTTGTGTCTCTCATTGAGCTACCAAGAGGTTTTGAGACCAGTTTGCCTTTGCATTTGCATTCCTTGTCAAAACTGTCAACAGTCTCTTCGAAATCCTCAAATTTAAGGTACTACCAAACACACCATAGCACGATTAAAACACGACAGCAAAGATAAATGGCTCAATACAACTTAATCTCTATTTACCTCTTTGATCATCCCAAGAAGATCTGACTCAGTTGCCAAGATGTCCCCCATCTCAGCTGCCTCTTTCGAACTCATGTGAGCGAAAAGAACTTTCAAATACACTCCTTACCAACAACTGATTCCGTTTCCATTAAAACACGGAGTCTTCTGCCATGCAATTATAATATCACTAACAGAAATTAAACAGCGTTCATTAATTTAGTATAACTAACGTTAGACAACGGTTGTTGACATACAAAACTAGGGTATAAAAATCATGTCAGAAAATCTAAACATACAATAATTTGTTTTTCCTACATATACATATATGCAAAACTCAGATCTCTCAGTTGTAAAAGACACACATGTAAGCGTCAGTTAGCAAAATGAAGCTAATGGTAAGTTAGCTCAATACTACAAACACTAAGTACGTTAGGGTTAAAGTATTACCTGAACAGTTTTAGCACTGCACGCATGCACGTATGTTATTTTGAGATCACGTCCACCGTGAGTATAAGCAGGGTTAAACACACATTCCTCATTTGCAAAGCGAAATGATTTTAGTGCGATCATGTGAAGCAACTAGCATTAGCGTGTTGTTGGCAACTAAAAAGGACGCTGAAAAAACACCTAGCAACCAGCTGTTGATGACGCGGGACTGCGCAAGATCTATGACCAAAACAAATCATTTGGTTAAAACAAATAAATCATACATTCACGTGTGCATAATCTGCTCACAATCTTAATAATGTCATTGTGTTTTCTTTTTTACTTCATGTTTTGTTTTATTGTTTGTTTTGTGTTTTACAATAAAATATATGCCATATCCTGAGTAATATGCTTGAGTGAAATATACTACATTATGTAGGCTAGGTAGGTTGTCAAGAAAAGAAAAGAAAATGCTTTAAATTATTTTCTATAGCGGAAGTGAGCTACCGGAAGTAGTTGTTGTGTCAAAGGTTCAGCACGTTGTTCTCTGCGCGGTTTACTTGTATGTTCTGTTTCTACAAAGTAATGAATGAAAAATACTTCAGCGTATTTTTCACGAGCCTTAAAGGACACTTTCTCTGACGAGTACCTTTGGGTATTAGCATCAGCAGCGCATTACGATTAAGGCAAGTTAATATATTTACATCTGGCTAATGCTAAGAGCTAATTCTGCGTTGTATGAATTTCCCCAAAGTAATAACAAACCTTTAACGCGAAGCGCGTTTAATGATTGGTCTAAAAAAAAAAAAATCAAAATAACCAGTACTGGCTACAACTTGGTTCCATCATTTCAGATCTACAGTTAAGTACTTAGACACGCATTGTTTTTATTTTGTGGTGTTTTCTGTCCCTCTTGTAGGATTTGTAAAAAACAAAGATGGCTGGAATCCTGTTTGAAGATATTTTTGATGTTAAAGACATTGATCCAGATGGCAAGAAGTTTGACAGAGGTTTGTCTGGCGTATATGCAACTGATATTACTGTCCCTGATGATTGCGTGCTTATCTATACATCTCCTCTTCTTCTTTTTTTTACTTTTTTTAATCTCTGCAGTCTCTCGTCTCCATTGTGAAAGTGAATCTTTCAAAATGGACCTAATTTTAGATGTAAATATACAGATCTATCCAGTGGATCTTGGTAAGGACCATTTTTGCAAGTTACCTTTTACTAACAGTATCATGCAACTCTTAATGATGGGACCAATTCTTATATTTACTGTAAGGTGACAAATTCAGATTGGTTATTGCCAGCACATTATATGAAGATGGCACACCAGATGATGGAGAATACAACCCTCAAGATGACCGACCATCAAGGTACATCATTTGTGAACATGCACAAAAAAATGCTGCAGATTTTTTTTTTTTTCTTATCTGTGTTTCATATAATAGGGCAGACCAATTTGAATATGTTATGTATGGAAAAGTGTACAAGATCGAAGGTGATGAAACTTCAACAGAAGCAGCCACACGCCTGTGAGTGGTAGCATACTTTATTAGATTCTCTCAATTGTAATTCTTAATGTCAATATGTAACGCTGTTAATGTGTTGCTTTTTGTAGTTCTGCCTATGTTTCTTATGGAGGTCTTCTCATGAGGCTCCAAGGAGATGCGAACAACCTTCACGGCTTTGAAGTGGATTCTAGAGTGTATCTTCTGATGAAGAAACTGGCATTTTGACAGCATAGTTTTTGTTTTCATTTTTAACCCTATACTTCATCAGTTATCAGCAAGACATTTATGTTGGACTCTCCTTTGTCAAGAAAAAACATTTGCTCCTCTCTGTGTCGTACAGGAGTTGTCCATCTTCAAAGAAGGTTCTTGAGTCATCTTCTGTACTCTGTAGTTGAGGTGTAGGATGTTTCGCCTCTCATCCAAAAGGCTTCATCAGCCACACTAAAACGTCCTACACTTCAACTACAGAGTACAGAAGATGACTCAAGAACCTTTTGAAGATTTGCTCCTCTGGTCAATATTCACCAGAAATGCAACTAAACCTCTAACTGTAAATAAAGTGTTTTTTTAATATATGGGTGTAATTTAAAGTGCCAGACTGTGTTTGATTATAAATTCCTATAAAATCTCATCGTAGAGCAAAGAACTCTAGAACAGTAATGATGCAATTTAAAGCAGATTTTCCAGTGTCATGGTAATGACTGTCACAAGATAAAAAAAAATCTATTTGTCTTTCACCATACCAAATGATTGCTGTAAAACAACTCCCTGGGGGCGTTTAATGGTAAATGGTCTTATCTTTTCCACATAGGCACTCAAAGCAAAAAACACTCACACATTTCCATACACCAATGTACGCAGGCAAGGTGGGTGAAGTGTCTGGCCCAAGGACACAACGACAGTCAACTGCAGGAGCCAGGATTCAAACCCCTGGCTTATTTTATTTATTTATTTTTCGGCCAAAAATATGCAATCATTGCCATTTTCCCGTCAGCACTGTCAAGATTACTTTACTCTCCATTGGACTTGTATAGTGTATATATACATGAAATTATAGTTATTATAGGACCAGTGCACTACAAGAAAAGTGCAAAGGTGCGTTAACCGGAAGTGATGTGGTGTGGAACTAAACTGCGCAGGAGCATCCCGGTGTGCGACTTTGTGTGCGTGCGTGCATGGATCGGAATATGAAGGAAGGCAGTTTCTTCAGACTTTATGACATTCATGGGCTTTAAAGAATCTCTGCAAGTACTATTTAAAGGACACTAGGTATTATAGATCTTTAGTGTTTTGGGGGTTTCTATGAGAAGTCGCTATGTGGTTCCGCATTCGCATCTAATTGGAAGCACCACACTCGGGATTATGACATTGTCAATGCCAACAGACTCTCGCTTGTAGCCCAAAGGATAATGCATAAAAGACAGTTTAGTATACTGTAGCGGCTAAAGTCATGGATGAACGACGAAAAAAGAAGTTGACTTATTTCACTATTGGACTTCTGTTTCTCCTAAGCGGTGTGGAATATGGTGAGTACATCTGTGCTTTAATTTATTTATCCTAAATCATAGTTTTGGGCTTTGCATTGGGGAACCTATAATCATTTTCGATAGGGCCTCTAATTGTAATTGATAGCAGTGACTTATTTGTCTTTGTATTAATATTTTACGCACACAAATCGATCACTGATTTATTATTTTATGACGCATTATCTATCAACATGTGTTTTTTCTTCATGACATTTCTATTAGTTTACATAGTGTAGTTTTTCCAGAACAGTAATACGTTTTAGCATATGGACTGTCGATTTTGCACCACTTTCTGAAGGCTTGTGTCTCCTGACCTCATAATTTAATTTTGATTGTGTGAGCACAGCAAGAACCCTTACTGCCCTGTTTCCCCTGTCACTACAACATGTTGTAACGGGAACAGGCAAGCAATGTTGTCATTCAGCATCACATGATCATATCTAACAACCTTTGACTGGTTGGCCTTGCATGTCACTTACAAAGACTGTGTTCCAGTCTTAGTTCTTGAGCAGTTGTGCGGAATTTTGGTGTAGATTAGAGACTGCAGTATTTACTCCATTTTGTTTGACTTTTGTGTCCCCTTTCTGTCCTTTAGCTGTAATATTACCAACAATATGGAGATACCTGCAGACGTTAGATGCCGCACCATACTTCCTGGGCCTGTCACTGTCTGCTTTCAGCTTCAGTGGGCTTTTATCTGGACCTCTCTTTGGACACTGGTCTGACCGAACACGCACCACCAAAAAGGTCATATTGTTTGCCAATCTTTTTGAGGTTGTAGGTAAGAAACAAACAAACCCATGATATGATAAATACTGCAAATAAACCAGTTGTACTTCAAGTATTAAGTATTAAGGAGTCATTTTTTTTGTCCCTCTCGCTGTCTCTCTCCAGGTAATTTTATGTACTTTATGGGGTTTTCTAAGTGGCTTCTTCTGTCAAGTAGACTTGTGGCAGGTATTTGAAATGCATAATGAGAACATAATGAAATAGTTATGTAAATGTAATGTCTATGTTTGAATTGTGGTATGATTTTATTCTTCTTCAGGCATTGGTTCAGGAGCCGGCTCTGCTATATTTGGCTTTTTAACAAGAAGCACTCTTCCTGAAGACCGTGCTACTGTATTTGCTGCTGTCATGGCATGTCGACAAGCTGGGCTTTTGATTGGTTAGTATTTTAATTTGTCTATAGTATCTCTAAATCTACAGTGCCTTGCGAAAGAACTAATACACCTTGAACTTTTGTACATTTTGTCATGTTTATAACCCTAAACGTAAAGATTTTATTTTGAATTTTTTACTGAAAGTTCACACACAAGTGTGAAATGATAGCAAAATGATACATGATTCTGTTATTTTTCAAAAAATAGAAAAGTGAAAAGTGGGGCGTGCACAAGTATTCATACAGCATTTTCGGAGTGCATTAAATTGCCTTTATAACATTCCTAATAACTGCAGAATGTTCACACCTTGCCCTAACCATTAAATAGAGTCCCCCTGTACGTAATCTACTCTCAGTATAAGTACAGCTTTTCTGTGAGGGCCTCAGAGCTATGGTCAGAGTGTATTGGTCACTAAGCAATATCATGAAGGCCAAGGAGCACACCAGAGAGGTCAGGGATAAAGTTGTGGAGAAGTTTAAAGCAGCGTTAAGTTATACAAAGATTTTCCAAGATTTGAACTTCTCACGGAGCACTGTTCAATCCATCATTCGGAAATGGAAAGAGTATAGCACCACTGCGAACTTACCAAGACACGGGCGACTGCGTTCACCTAAACTAACAGACCGAACAAGGAGAGCACTGGTCAGAAATGCAACCAAGTGCCCTAAGATAACTCTGGAGGAGCTGCGACGTACTGCCGCTGAGCTGGGGGAATCTGTACATGGTACAACTAAAAGTCGTACTCTACACAAATCTGGTCTTCATGGACGAGTGGCAAGAAGAAAGCCATTATTGAAAGGAGGCCATAAGAAATCCCGTTTGAAGTTTGCTAGAAGTCATATGGAGGACACAGCTACCATGTGGAAGAAGGTGCTTTGGTCAGATGAGACAAAAATTTAACTTTTTGGCCCAAATGCAAAACGTTATGTATGGCGCAAACCTAACACTTCTCATCGTCCTGAGTGCACCATCCCCAGTGTCAAATATGGTGGGGGAGCATCATGCTATGGGGCTGCTTTTCCTCAGCGGGGACTGGGAAGATTGTAAGAATAGTTGGGAAGATGGATGGAGCCAAATACAGAGACATTTTGGAGGAAAACCTGCTGGAGTCAGCAAGAGAATTGCGGCTGGGGCGGAGATTCACCTTCCAGCAGGACAATGACCCTAAACACAAAGCTAACTCTACAATGGAATGGTTTATAAACAAACATATTAATTTGTTAGAATGGCCCAGTCAAAGTCCTGACCTAAATCCTATTGAAAATCTGTGGAAAGACCTGAAAACTGCTGTTCACAAAAGCTCTGCTTCTAATTTGACAGAGCTTGTGTCGTTTTGTAAAGAGGAATGGGCTAAAATGTCAGTCTCTAGATGTGAGAACATTGTAGTCATACTCCAGAAGACTTGCTGCTGTTATTGCAGCAAAAGCGGGTTCCACAAAGTATTACAGTAAGTAATGCTGTATGAATACTTACGCCCCACTTTTCACTTTTCTATTTTGTGAAATATAAGAGAATCATGTATCATTTTGCTTTCACTTCACAGTTGTCTGTTACTTGTGTCTGAACTTTCAGTAAAAAAAATAAAATCTTTACGTTTAGGGTTGTAAACATGATCAAATGTGCAAAAGTTCAAGGTGTATTAGTACTTTCGCAAGGCATCTTAATAATATATATTTTCATCTTCTGTGATTATTTAATATTCTGTCAAGCTCAGAAGTTAATTTAATTATACAATATCTTCTTGCAGATTAATGATTTTTCCACACACACATATATTTAACATTACTTTGTTTACAATTTACTTAGGTCCAGCCTTTAACATCTTCCTGAGACTGTGTGATTTTCATATTGGACCTTTTGTGGTCAATAAGTACACAGCGCCTGGGGTAATAAGTATAATATAGAAGTATCCATTACAAATGTACTAATTTGTTATACATTTCTACCCATAAGAAACAATCCGAGACAAGCTCATGATCTTCTCCTTTTTCAGCTCTTCATGTGTGCACTATGGATCCTACTCCAGCTGGTTGTAGTTTTTATGTACTGGGACCTGCCCCCTTTGGAAAGAAAGAAAGTCAAAGTTGAGCAAGCAAACCGGACCAGTGAGAATGAACAGCTGACTGAGGAGGATAATGAAGACAACGATGACGAGGCAAAACCACTAATGTACTCCCAGGAGTTCCATGGCTCTTATGGCTCAGTCGTGCTGCCTAACCCTGATAGCAACCACATCAGTGCCAACACAAATCATGTCTCTCAACCTTCGTCTCCAACAACAGAGTCCCAGGAGTCATCCAGCCCCTTTAAAAATTTTAGTATATCCCGAGGTGGGTTGGAATTTAACAGGAAGGGCTTCATAGTAATTTATTCTATTCTGTCACAGTGGTAAGATAATCTGTTTTATTCTGTTTTATAGAGTTCCTCAGAGAAGAGGTTGTTGTGCTGCTGGCAGCTCAGTTCATTACCCTTTTTAATCAGACTGCTTTAGAGGTAATGCCAAACTTGTAGAAATACATTTTAATGCACACTTCTATGTTCTATACAGTATATTGATATCCATTTTAGCTGGTGAACACAAACTGTACACTATCCGAGACACAATGAAATGTAGACATAATTCGGTGAAAGCTCAATGCTCATTTTGATTTGAATGCACCATTCAAAAGACAACCTTTTCATGGGGTTACTACATTACTAGCATGCTCCTTGAACAATTCGCTATTTTCTGAGAAGGGTTTGTAGCAAAGACCTCTTTAGACAGCTTTGGTAAAAGAAGTAATTGTATTTTGTTTTTGTAGACTTTACGGTACCTGGTTTCCGCTGTTGCTAACTTGCCAATACAAATGGACTGTAAAAGAGCGCGCGCACATTTGAGCAAAAATAAATTCAGAGAATTTTATAAAGATTAAACCAAGAAGTTTGGTAATGCTAACTTGGAGTTACATATATTATTGAGAGTGTTTAAAATAGCCTTAAAATCTATATTTTAGCATTGAGTCAAACGGTGTCACTTGATCTGCATTCTAACATGTTCTCATTCACTGCATACATAAATCACCTAGGTGGTATTCCTTTCATTTTTGTTCATCAGTATGTACACACTAAAAATGATATAGTCCAGGCTTAGGAAAATTCTGTTTATCTTTTGTAGCAAGTTCTCAAGCATTAAGTCTGGCTTGAGTTGAGTAAATAGTCAACAGTGACGTAGTTTCCAAAAGGAGGGCAGGGTTCAATAGAAATGTATGGGAGTGTCTCAGATTTTTGAAAGGAATCGCCAAACATAAGTTTCAAGCATTACAAGAGGATTCCAGGGTTGATCCTCGTTTTGTATGGCGTTAACATGTTTTCCTCATGTCTGTGTGGGTTTCCCTTACCATTCTAGGCCCAGGACTCTCCTGTAAAAGAGATTTTGAATCTCAGTGGGACTTTCCTGATTATGTTAAGGTCAAAGCATACAATATTTAATGTGTGACTTGCTGTGTTAAACTCTTATTATGACTTACTGTATAATCTTTTCATGAGTAACACACATGCTTATGAGATTAATTATACTGTATGCCAATATGTTCTCACTCTATTGAAAGAAAATTATGTTATTGTAAATCATTTGTACGTTGAACTTTGTGCTGTTTATTTGTGGCTAGGCATGGAATAGATTAGCGTTATTCAACATAAACCCTGCCAGAAATTCTGTGAAATAAAAGCAACTGCCTTTTTTTTTTTTTTTTTTGCTTCCTGTGGGCTGAAATGTTTATGCAGAATTCCTTAAGATCAAAGTGACCTTAACCGACTACAATGGCACCATCTTGAATTAGAATAGTTTTAGACTATCTAAGGCCAGTCTATTGTCTTATGTTCTCTGTAGACCATGGTGACCCCGCTGACCCAGAAGTTCTTTGGCTACGGTGAGCTGGAGAACAGCGTCATGTACTGCCTGTGTGGCGTGGAGGTGATCGCTGGCTTCTTCTTCGTGCGCTGGCTGAGCGGTCGTGTGGCTGAGCGGGTGGTCCTGGCTATCGGCCTCGCAATCTGCAGCATTTCCAATGTGTGGTGCCTCATCTTCCTGGCCACCCCACTAGGTCTAGATTCAAGTCTTTTAAAAGCAACAATAAACATGTAACTTGCCACAGCTGTTTCTTGCAGTTTTCTCCAACTGAAAAAAGGAATGTTTTTTTTTGTCTTTCTTTCTAATAGTTTTTCTGTTTGTTCACTGGGCCATTTAGGGGACTATCCATGGCGGCTGACTGAGTTCATCATTGGGGTGTTTCTTCAGGTTTTGGGATTGCCGTTTGTGGCTGTGGCCCAAGTCTCGCTCTACTCCAAAGTTACTGCTGAGAAAACACAAGGTATAAACATTGCAATTTAATTTTTAGTGTGTTTTGTTTTATTTTTAAGTTGATTCATTTTGTGGTTTGGCAGGATTCAGTCAAGGTGTGCGTCGCTCTGTCGGAGGTCTTGCCACAATTCTGGGACCTCTCTGGGCTGGAGGTCTGACGGACAACTTGTACATCATGTTGGGAGTCATGATGGGCCTTCTTACTCTTTTATCGGTAATTAAGTCTCATCTAATTTATGCTTCTTTTTTTTTATGGACAAATCTTTCAATTTTCATTTTACAATCAAAAATAACACAAACTACAATCGACAATCTAAGAAATTGGATTTGGATCAAATTAATTATCCATCTTATATAATCTGATCTTTTATATATTCTTACTATTGCATGATCACTATGTTGCAGGCCATGCTGGCTTTCTCATACAAACGTCTGGTCGAACCTGTTGCTGAGGAAGAAATGAACACATCAGAGGACTGTTAATGATGTTAATCAACTGTAAAGGAAAGTGCACATCTCGCATCTTTTTATAAAACACTATTTTAATAGCCCAGAACAAGGAGGTTAACTGTTTCCCATGGAAATGTCTCTTGTAGGTCATTTCATATACATTTTGTTTACTGAACATTTTATGAAGTCTACACATTTGTCTTGACTTTTGCTGACTTGTCACACTAACCCCCAAGTTAAATGCTGCAGAACGTTTTATTTATTGATAATATGTATATCATTGACACAGTGCCATTAAAATAGAATCTGTTTTTTTTAATTACCTTACTAAAAATGTGCTGACTATTAAGGTGGACGTCACAATAAAGGCAGCCATCAGCCAAGAGCTGTTATCGTTTTAAATTAAGGTAAAAGGAAAAACAAGTTAATAGCTGAATAAATCGGCTCAATGGCGTAATTCCTTTCTGCTATTTTTCTGTAGAATGGACGATGTCGTTTTGTTATTATTCTAACCACTGGGGGGCACTATCACGCTTTGATATGTTACAAGCCAAAAATGTGAGTTTATAAATCTATGAATAAAAAAGGGGAATATTTGTATCAATTAAGAATAATTGTTAAATAAATATTTTGACAATTTCACGCATCATTATACATTTTATTTCATAGTTACTGAAGGCACATGCATAAATAAAAAAAATGTGTCAAATGAAAAAGAAAAAAAAAATAATTTGCATCTTCAGAACTAATTATTATTCCATTTTGATATTTATTGATTATGTTTCATAAATATTGTTTCATAGATAATGAATACTAACAATACATTTGTCTTGAGTGTCAAATAAAGAGTACATTTTGTTTTAATATGAAAACAAAGATTTGACTGTTGCAAAGGACTTTGATCAATATATATTTTAATATTATGGTAGAATACATGATTGGATTGAATACATTTTATTATATTAAATTATTAATTATAATTTAATATTATTATATTGATTGTATTTAATATAATTATACAATTATATTAATTGTTGTAAAAATAAATTAATTTTTCCAGTGCAATTTGAATACCAAATAGGCTGGTAATGATTTTGTTTCAAATCCTGAGTAATTTAACATTTAACAGTTTAACATGCAGAATGAATATATAAATATAATGATATTAATTAATATAGACCAATATTTGATATATAGGATATAGGATATTTCACAATTCGCAAATATTGTGAAATGCGTACAAGAAGTTTTGTTTTTGATCGTTTGAAAGTGTCCGTTGGATGTCGCTGTGGCCTTACTTCTCAAACAAGTACAAACTAGGCCAGCGTGGTATGATTTGAGTTTAGTGATGCCATGTCATCTGTCTGATGTTGTGTTGGCGAGGGGGTGTGGTCTCAGTGAACTCCGGCTGACCCCCACTTGAGTTAGGGCGGGGCTGTGCACATGTTATGACACAGGAATGGGCACAGGGAGATATTTTGGGTATTTTCTGAGCTGAACTTGATTCCCCCTCTTCATGGCTTTCACACACACTCAGCCTACAGCGAGCTCTGACCGAACAGTGACCCTGCGAATCAGGGTCGCATCATAGTTGCACTAGCTAGCTGTCGTCGGGTAACTTTGGCCTTTTCCCTCCTCCTCCTCCGATCATAGGCCTTAATACTCCGTGGCATATAAAGCTAAATTTGACGATCAGCGACACGTGAACTCTGGCTGAACTGTGTCTGGGGGCAATGAGGGCATGTAGAGTTTAGTAGGACTTGTTTTTTTTCTTATTATTTGTTTCTTGTTTGGTTCGCGGCCATACTGATCCATCCCACTGGCCCGAGACACTGCATGTGAAATTTAAGGCTTTGGAAGGAAGTTGATGATCGGTTATTGTACTTAAAACGTTTATTCAGGAAATATGATTTTTGTTGTTATTTATTGTTCTTTTCGAAATGTGTTTATGTTTATTTACTATGCTCCAAGAAAAGTTAAAGTTGAATGTATATTTAAATAATATAGTACAGAATATCACTCACAGTCAGACACTAGGGTTTGTCACAGTATTAGTGTAATTGTATATTGTGGTAAGTATTGGCCTAAAACAAGTCATATGGTACTTTAAGGTTTTCGGGAATATATATAAAAAAAATCCAAATCACTTAAAATACTTTTTTTGGGGGTTGTAGTTTTTGGGTTGGAATTTGCTGAGGACAAGGCCAATCATATGAAGATGCACCTATGTTCAGTATTATTTCAAAGTAGCAGTACTTTTACTTCAGTACCCCGGCTGTTAGGTCACATAAACCTTTTCCCACCCTTTCACACATATTCCACTTTGCTCATGGGACAACTTCACAGTTCAAGAATAATGCCATACTTTTTTCCCTGTGGTAATATAAGTCTTTCATGAGGGTAGAGATAATAAAAGGACTGAAGTGCCTCATGGAGTGAACCTCTGGGGCTGGGTGCCCTCATGACCAATCAAATATTTAGCGCGAGGACCAGTGTCACAGGGCCTTAATGTTTGGCTAAAACCGCACTTGCCGCACTCAAATCAAAACAGTGGCATCCATGTGAACCTGTGAAAGTTCATGACTGTCCCCATAAGGATAGCACTCCCATGTCAATAATACATGTGGCGCTTTAGAGAGGTGCCACCTCTAAAAACAACATACTTACAGAAGGGGAGGGACACACAGGGAGCTGGAAAAGTGCAAAGAACGAGGCAGACAGGTGGGAAAAGTATACACAAGTAAAATAGTGTTGCTTTGGGGGGGAAATGGCCTAACCAGACATAATGAAGTAATAGGACTAAAGCATTTAATGTGTGGTATACACATATTATTTACTTACATTTAACGGATACTTTTATTAAATATCATTACAAATCACTGTAGTCTACCACACCAAGAAAATAAAAAAATACAACTTTAATTTCCAAAATAGATACAAGTAAGTTAAATGTCTTTTGTATAGATTTTCAAATTAAAACAATATCTACAGAGTCTCCACCCGTGAGCTAAGTTGAAACGAAGAATAAAATGCCAATCCATCAGTAGCACATGTGCCTGCTTCGGTTGAAAAGGTCATTTGAGACGCTCGGTTCTGTTAGCTGCAAGAAATGACACAAGAAAAGGCACAGACGTTGTTCCTCTTCAGCGCAGCTCTGTTGTGTAACACTTTTGAGTGAATCAATAATTAAAAGTGACGGTGGCCCTCAGCTGGGACACCCTGCGCTAGGATGGGCACAATGCATCATAAAAATACATGTATATTTTTGTGGCTTTGGCCATTTTTCCAGACATTGTCCCTTTTGAAGTCTATGTTTTCAGCCTAAGGTCCTGAACTAGATTTAATTTTTTTCTAGTGGCAGAATTCATTATTTTTGTGTGTGTGTTACAGTAGATTGGAAGTAGATACTGTATTTGTGGAAAAACGACCACTGAGCACGATGCACCCAATTACATTATTTATACATGTAAATGCTTTATATAGGCATTTTTATCAACTGAATCAACTGAAAGCTAGCTGCTTTTAGCATTGCCGTGAAAATGTGCTCATAAAATCATCCCTGTGAAGAATTGGAAAGTCAAAAGAATGAGTTTATACCACAATTTTAAAACATTACTGGTTCACTCTTTCATTGTTAGTAACAAATCAGGTACAGTGACTCTCTAAAAAAAAAAAAAGTAGTAGTAATTTCTCATGGCTTCAATTTTGAAAAATGACTTGGATGATTTTGTATTTTAACTATGAAAACAAACTATCTTATTTTATATTGTTATACTGTATATATTTTTAAATTTATTTTAATGTTTTTATTTTTGGGTTAAAGGGTAAAAGAAAATCTTTGAGTTATTGAAGTCTGATGTACAAAAAAATAGCAAAAGTAAAAACAAAAAAATAATGTCATAATAAAACTACTAAAAATGGTGCATTCAACATATTAACAAGAGCAGATGAATAAGGCTTACATATCACGGGAAAAAAAAATATATATATATAAAAAAAAATACCACAGATTATAATTTATTTATATAAGTTGAGACCATTTACCATAATTTATTTTGATGTGCCACTCTCATATTCCCAGTGCGGCCTCCCACTCCTGCACAGATTATAGTGCAGCCCATCTGTAGCCCAGCGGCCCGCACCACGCTAAGCCGATGTGGCCCGCTCAGCAAGCCGCCGCCGCCGCCATAGTTAACCCTGATTAAGTTGACGTGGAGTTCGTACACGGGGAACAGTGTGAAAATCAAGCCAGGGCAGTGACCTAGTGCCCTGCCGCTGAACCAGACACGACTTTGGCAAGAGAGAGGGAGGGAGGAGGGGTATGAGGATGGGCAGAGCAACAGCAGCAAAACTGAGAGGGAGGATGCAGAGGGTTAGGGTAGAGGCGTCTGTTTTACTGCGGTCAGACAAACACAAATGCTCCACTTTGAAAGCGGAGAGATGGGAGCTTGAATGTAGCCATGTTTCAACCCTTAAATGGATTACATTGCATTGTAGGTAAAGTCGGTTCAAAAGTATAGTGTTTCTGATCTCATCTCAACATGGTCCTGTGGTTAAGATAAAACGACATGAAGACTATACATTAGAATTACGCTTTTATTGTGGTTAGATGAAAAAGGGGGCGCTCTTTGTCGACGGTAAACAGGTTTTTGTGTTACCTTATCAATACAGGGACAGCCCTTATCTAACAGATCATTAAAGGCCATTGCATATCTGAAAATCAATACTATCATTCTCAAACACAAAGAGGTTGAAGGATGAACGTCATTCCGCAAAAACAATAATAGTAAACCGATAAAGATGTAGCCTATATTTTTTAACTAAGTTCACGTACATTTGCACCACAGTGACCGATAAATATTTCCAAAAGAAGTTATTTAATTTTCTCTCATTCATATGTGCAGCCCTGGACTTTTCATTTACTACACCATTTGTTTTTTTATGGTTCTCAATCGTAGCTCAGTGGCAACAACACTGTGAATTTGGCTTTATGACTATTTACTTATTCCATTTACCTTTTTAAACGTTTGGCATGACTTATTTTCCGTCTCTTCAGAACTTTTAGCAAGCTCCCATTTGTGTTGCGTCTTCAGAAACGTACATTTTGGTTTCCCTATGACAATACTCTCAATGAATAATAAGTGTATCTCTTTCACAGTCTCTCATAAACATAAAATATTCAGTAGAAGGAGTAATACTGATTCTTCGTGCAGAGGTTACGAGCAGGGTATGAACTGGAGCGTGGTTTAAAGTTGGGAGCATACGATTGTACGCGCAGCAATTACTTTTATTAGATGAAGTCGTGTTTCATTCACGTTTCAGTCCCTGGGGAGCAGTCATGTGCTTTACAGCGTAAATGTTATCGGCCACTGTGGGTTGTGCATTTGTAAGTATTAAGTATGAGTCAAAGTAGTCACTTACTAGTGTCTTATTTCATATTCTTAAGTCATATTTTATTATCTCTGCCATTTAGAGAAGAGTTGTGTTTATTATGTCATAATAATAGGCCAAATGACTCAAGTTACAACAGCCACTTCTACTCATGCAATCATATTAGTGCTACTGGGGGTGAAAGCTGTGTGTATTTTATTTTTATTCTATTGATTTAAAATATATTATAATGTATTTACCCACTTAGAATAATAATCAACATTTAGCCTATCCACATGTTCAAAGAAAAACACATTGATTTTAGGTGTAGAGGGTTCTTTTCTTGATATATTGCTCACATGCTGTCAGTAAATGAGTGTTACGTTCTATAACATAGGCCCAAAACAATGCATGGATAATTCCATGTAAAATCCAGGATGGACCACAGCAGGTCCTGGCCCTTTCTCTTTTGACCTATAATTAAGCTGCTTTTGCCATTAGTAGGCCAGCAGCTTTGGCTGATTGCACCACAAAAACCTCCCTGAATTTAACCGTCACTCTGGCCCTTGCTCGCAATGGTCCGCTGCTTACGGCTCCCGCTTGAACTTGTAAATCTTTAATCATCCCGTTGGAAGTGGGATAATCCTTTACCTTTGGAATCTGGGGTGGAAACAGAAGAATGAATGTAATACGTGCATAAGCTGTATGACAGCAACAGACATGGGGTTGTGTACAAGAGCTCTGCAGGGATCAGTAGTGAAGAAGAGCATGGGAAAATATGGACAGAGACGGAATCAAACAGCACTTATTCATGTTTTAATAGAACTATTCTTTGTCCTACGTTTACAAAACAATTGTAACTGAAATGATTTTACAGTATGTTGATAACTAATATTACAGGTGAAACTCAGAAAATTAGATCTCATGAAAAAGTGCATTCACTTCTGTTATTCAACTTAGCTTAGCTTAATTTAGACTCATTACATGCAAAGTGAGATATGTATAGCCTTCATTTGTTATAATTTTGATTATTATGGCTCAGCTTGTAAAAACGCTCAAATTAAAAATCTTATAAAATTAGAATATTTTGAAAATGGACTGTAAGCCATAGTCATTAAAATGATAACAAAGGCTTGACATATGTCACCTTGCATGTAACGAGTCTGTATCATCTATTAGTTTCACATTATAAGTTGAATTACAGAAATAAATGAACTTTTGAACAATATTCTAATTTTCCGAATTTCACCTGTACTTTTATATTACTTACTTACGTGTCCGTATTTGTGGTTTAGAGCAGCGGTTTTCAACTGGTACGGCGTCTGGACCCACCATCACCATAGAAGGGCAAGCCACGACCCAAAACAGAATTTAATTTGTTATACCTAATGTAAAATACTGTATTTTCCTTGCAAAATATTGTTGAATACGCATTTAACAAGCCTGAAAAGCTGAAATTATGATTACATTTTTATTTTTTTATTTGACAGACTTTTTCAGTAGATATGTATTGAAAGAAAATGTTTTCGAGTAAAGGCTTGCGACCCACTGAAAAGGGCTCTACTCCCGCCAGTTGAGAAACGGGTTTAGAGTATATGGAAAAAAAACTCAGTGTATTAGTACCTATTGTTCAGTTCTTTAATAATACTAATATAGTATATGGTAGCATGTTTGCCTCTCTCATTTTGTCTCAATATCATACAATCAATGTGTGTAAAAAAAAATGTTCTCAACTTGGCAAAAATACAAAATTGTGTCATTTGCCTCTTAAGATTAATTTATCTTACTTAAATATATTTTATTTTCCAACAGCAGTGATGAATAAACATCTCCGCCCTGTTTTATGTGTGTGATCCGAGTTTCACCTTTACTTTTATATTACTTACTTATATTACTTACTTACGTGTCTGTATTTGTGGTTTAGAGCAGCGGTTTTCAACTGGTACGGCGTCTGGACCCACCATCACCATAGAAGGGCAAGCCACGACCCAAAACAGAATTTAATGTGTTATACCCAATGTAAAATACTGTATTTTCCTTGCAAAATATTGTTGAATACGCATTTAACAAGCCTGAAAAGCTGAAATTATGATAAAAACAAAAAACAAAGAAATGACATTAATTTGACAGACTTGTTTCTATACTTTTTCAGTAGATACGTATTGAAAGAAAATGTTTTCGGGTAAAGGCTTGCGACCCACTGAAAAGGGCTTTGTTCCCGCCAGTTGAGAAACGGGTTTAGAGTATATGGGGGAAAAAACTCAGTCTATTAGTACCTATTGTTCAGTTCTTTAATTAGTTTAGTTAGTTTAGTTTAGTTTATTTATTTGTTTGAGCAGTTAACCTGCTCAAAGGGAGTGGGCCGAGGCCAAAGGCTTATAAGCGCCCACCCCAAAAATAAAACAATAGCATTTACATTTAACATTTACAGGGTAGCAAATCATAAACAAAGGAACATAGGGCAAAGTAACAACAAATAATGAAGAACAATAAAAAAAAATCAGCAAAATAAAGAAACGACAACAAAAGAATGTACTACAACTCATATCTAAGCAATATAAACTCTTTGTAAACGTTTTAAAAATGTACCAGGTTATTGCAAAGTTTGATGTTTTGATCTCTCAAGTTGTATTTGACTTCTCGTTTGCAGAACATATTGTGCATACTTTCAGGAAGCGACTTTTGTGAGGCTTTGAACATGATTTGAGCCATCTTAAATTCAATAAGGTCCACAAATTTCATTGTTTTTGATTTAAAAAATAAAGGATTTGTGTGTTCACGGTATCCAGCTAAATGGATTATTCTTATTGCCTTTTTCTGAACTTTAAACAATGGGTCAAGATTACTTTTATACGCATTTCCCCAGATCTCTATAATAAATGTAATAAAACTAATATAGTAGATGGTAGCATGTTTGCCTCTCTCATTTTGTCTCAATATCGTACAATCAATTTGTCTGTAAAAAATTTCTCAACTTGGCAAAAATACAAAATTGTGTCGTTTGCCTCTTAAGATTAATTTATCTTAAATATATTTTATTTTCCAACAGCAGTGATGAATAAACATCTCCGCCCTGTTTTGTGTGTGTGATCTCGCCTTAACGCTCCACGACCAACTTGAGAAAAACCCTCGCACTCTTGCTCATGCTGTGGCGGGTGAGTGCACGCACACATGAGGGAGGGGTGGGAGTGACAGCCTGGACATTGAGGGGAACAGACAGTCCACCAAGGAGGCCAGGAATGTGCTGGAGCGGCCCGCCGAAGGTGTCCCAGGACAGGCCGTGGCATTGGGAGCCAGTGACCCAGCATAAGCCCTCTGGACAGTAGCCATTTGATTAGATCAGGCAGTGCTGTGGTGTTCAATCGCTCATTAAATCCAATTAGGAGCAGAGATTTTTTGCCAAACAAGCAGGTGACAAAGTCCTACTGTGAACTCCCTGTGCGGGTGACTGGGACATCCTGAGCCTTGGCAGGTTTTTACGAACATGACAGTTCCCTCGTTGTGCTAGGCGGCAGGACACCGGGTATAGCCATATTTGCACCTCCGACTGAGTTTCGTTAACCCAGCCTCAGGCCAATTATTACCCCTTCACATTGATATTTAACACGGTTCCTTACTGAAAATACATCCTTCCTTTCAAAAACCCCTTTTAACAAGCAGAAAAAAATATAAGCCTATATATACATAAACATTCATACTACGCCAAGTAATCAATTTCTTACAGCGTGCTCAATTGGGTATAACAAAACAGCTTTCTCTTATCGTGAGTCCAATTTGTTTACTTGTTCTGAGGGCTTAGTCTGGAACAGTACTCAAAATGTCACAACAGACTTTGCAGCAGTGTATGTTTTTTATTGTGGAATGCAGGGCCTGCTGTCAACTTGAATGCATTTCTACAAGCTATGCCCCGAGTTTTTTATAAGGCGCTTTTTTTCCATCCCAGTAAGCAAAAACAAATGAATATGTTTACTTAAACAGATATATGTTCAATTCATTTATCATTTATTCATTTATTCATTCATTATTACAAAAAAATAATAACCCAAAACAAATAGTAAGCAATCAAAATTATAAACTGCGGTACTATCCTTTTTAGTGCTCATTAGTTTATAAATAAAGATTGCACAATTTATTGTACAATAGTTCATTTTTATGGTACCCCAATATTGTCATTCCTTGTAGCCTATATCCACATATATGTTTCCATTTAAAATCACATTATTTCACTGGTTGAAATGATGGAAATAAAAAATGTGTTGATTCATTTGCTAAATTTCATACCAAATTTCTATATAGGCCAATTTGATCAGCGTTTATGCCTCTGTAATCCATTAATTTCTCGTTTCTCAATTAGTACATACAATTACCATTCTGTCATCAGTCATTGAACAAACATTTTTATTCTGGCCTATTGGAAACTGTCTGAAATATTGCTGTAATGACTGAAACAACCCCAGTGCATCAAAAAAGTAATAAAACGATGTTTATGGGTCTCCGTGCAGAAATTCTGCTCTATTTGATGCATTTGACTGGGGTTCATGCTACATTATCTCATTCTGAGCCTAATGGCCTTTATAATGTTGGTTTTAAATTTGGAGTGCACCATGTTTATAGCCGGCTGTAAAACCCTATGCCACCGGCTCGGCGAGCTCAGTGACTTCAGGCCGGTTTTGGTCTGATGCACATGGACCGACTTGAATCTCAAAAATCCCGGATAGGGCTTTTCAGTACAGGATACGGTCAGCGGATATGGGTTTAAAAATTTTGTAAAATATTTAAATGACATTTTCTGGATTGCCTGTATTCTGTTTGAAATAGATGCTGAAAATGATTTTAAACTTTCCACCCAGGGCTTGCAAAACTCATATTGTGTATCATACCACAACATGCACACCTCAATAAATAAATAATATAAAAATAAAATTATATTTAATATTACACAAACAAAAAGTAATGTAACAAATATGACAAAAATACACAACAAATGTACACAACACACAACCTTATTTTTGTTCCTATGACAGTAATATAACATTTGCACTTTTTATCACAACAGTACCTGCCTCGATATAATTGTATTATAGTCCACAGTTTAATAATGTTATGTACTATATCTTTTCCCCCCTTGCCTTCAATAGTCCCTCAATATATATAGGCCTAGTTAGGTTAATGTTTGGACAGTGGTTTGTTATTAAATCTATTTATTAAAAGGTATACGCTGCAATTATATTACTGTAACTTCAATTACTTTGGATAAACAGACAAAATGAATCAATTTGGGTTCATGTCCATGTATAGATTCCACTGAAACGTATCTATATCTGTAAACTTTAAAAGCAACACCTTCCATTTGACAGGAACCTGTATTTTTTTTCGTAACCAGTCAGCTTTTCTGTACCAAATAACTATATATTGCCTTTAAGCCAGGCAGGTCCAGAGAACAGAGTGCAGTCTGTAAACTCTAATGGCCGCCTCGGTGGCCTACATTTGTGCATCACAGTCGAAAATCCTCTGGGCACAGCGCGTCATAATACTAGTCAGGAGCGCTGGTCAGACCTTTCCATGACCCATGCCTGTGATTTGCCACTTCTGGACAGTCTAAGCCGTCGTTCTGCAGATACACCGCAATTAAAGACCATTTACCCAAAATTATATATTTTCGGTGAAACAAATTGAGACTGATGGAGAAAGGAAAAAGGAAAATTTAACTATTAAATGTCTTATTTCTCTTTGGGTGCAGAGTGGCCGCATGCATGTGATGACTACAATAGAAAGAATATATGGTAAAAATAAAATACATTCAATTCATGTCACAAAATGAGGTTATCTTTTGATGACGATTATGGGCCGGTCAGAGTAATATTATGCACAAACAAACCGAATTAAAAACCGCTGTGGACTAAACAAAGGACTGGACCTCATTAAGATGATGCTGTCCTCACACAGACCGGTTGTTAGATGACCCACAGTGCCAAGTGTTTTCCTTGAACAGGAGAAGTAGTAGGCGAAACACTGGTAAAGAGAGACAAATGGGCGCAGACAGTTTTCTGAATGTGCAGTGGAGCATAAGTAATGGGCAACACAGCTGTACAAATACAAACTGAGGTCTGCTTCATGGGTCAGCACACCCTGCTCATAATCTGGGGGGTAAAAACAGTTGGATTATTCATTCATAGTTGTTGGTTTAATTGTATGGATTATATTCTTATAAACTAAAAGTAGCACAAGTGAATTATCGGTGACAACATGAACCACATTTGCAAACGTCAATTCATATTACATTACCATTAAACATGTGGAAATATTATACCCATCCTTTTATTTTTAATCAGAAGCCCACACTAAAATATGATAAGCTATAAAGCTAAACACAATGTACGCACAGGGTTTCCTATCACTACCACAATGAAGTGATGTAACGTTCATGACCGTGTTCTCTTTTTTGAATAGCTCTTTGAAGTGAACAGTTCGAACCAGATCCCTGTTGTGAAAAGAGCCGGGTCTTTTTGCCCCGTTTGTCATAAAATTTGATGCAGATTTAGCTAATTCAAGAAAATGTAACAACAGAGCAAGAGCATGCAACACCAGGGAAAGCCTTTTGCATCAAACATCATTAGTGAGGGGCATTTGCTGTGTCTTTTCACCTAATAGTTGCACAGAATTGAATTTTTATACACAATTTTCAAAGGCTAAAAATCAACCCCACTGTAAGTTTGGCCAATTTGAATCAAAAGGCGGAGTTTTCTGCCTGGCATATAGAGATCGGGAATGTGATGTCATACCACTAAGTATTATGGGATTAGCAGCAATTGTAAACTAATGGAGATTTTAAAAGTTAAAATACTGGAGTTATTGTTCACATTAAAACACTTGGACACCACAGTGTGTTAGATGTATTTACCAGCAGTAACTCAGCAGCTAACAGGGTTGTTCCACGGCTATTTCTCCACTTTTTATACTGTTTTAGCTAATGTTAGTCAATGGAAATGTATGTAAACAGCTGCAAAGATGGCCGATCTCCATGGTAACTATGGAATTTCCCGAACTCTATATTAAAAAAAAAAAGAGAAAAAAAAGCTATAAGGACCAGTCTTTTGAACGACTGTGAAATGAACGGATCCCAAAAATACAGCTCCGGGGCCATTATCAAATTATGGGCAATAACCTGTCCCTGCACTTCCCACCCCTGAAAATGAAATATTTAAAAAAAATCAACAATGCAATGAAACCAAAAAATATTACATTGAGCGCCACATGATAAGAGACAGGTAATATCAGATCATATTTTTGCAGTTTTTACTTTTTATTCCACTTTGAATATCATGTTGAAAACCCAATGTCCCTGACCCCATTTTCACACCTTTGTGCAGTTAAAAGAATATTTCCACTATATCTATAAATATTTTTCTTACTAATTCCAAACAAATAGAGAATAGACTTCAATAATCTGCAGCTCTTATATGAAAATCACAACTATTAATTAAAAATAATTAAGAAAAATCTCTGTCCCTCAGTTTTGTGTCATTGGTGTTATCCGTATTACTTTCCAGGATTTGTAAGGTTAAAATAATATAATAATAATAATGCATTAGTCTTATATAGCGCTTTTCCAGACGCTCAAAGTCGCTTTTACAATTTGGTGCATTATTCATTCACTCCATACTCGGTGATGATAAGCGAGGCAACCAGTCTGCGCACATCAGCCACCACCACCAACCACTCACTCACTCACTACATTCGCTAGGCTTCCTGGTGTTACTGAACGGTCTCCCATCCAAGTACTATAACCAGGCCCTACCCTGCTTAGCGTCCAAGTCTGACGGGATTGGGCATCGCAAGGCGGTATGGCCACGAATATATGAAGAATATATGAAGAAATATTTTTCTGGTCTGATGAGAAGTTAAAAGCCTAATCCTGGGAAATATAAAGAAGGACATATTGTCCTCACTAAGAACAAATAAGTAACTTTAAAATGTGACTTTATACTGTGGGTCATTTTGAAATGTCATTGGTGTCCACCTTTGTTCAGGAATGACATAGAAATACTTAAGAAAAGGGACAATTGATTGAAATTCGTCATTGGTGTTGCGGTCACTGGTGTTACACCCCACATTAAATGAATGGAGGCATCTGATGCAAAGTCACTGGTGTTACACTTTTGTCATTGGTGTTATGAAAACACTGGGCTTAAGTTAACATATAATTCTCCATTATTTTAATAAAATACTGTTTCTAGACAAAATGGCTATTGTTTAATTTCCTAAATGCAAAATTTTACACATTTGACAAAATGTTTTGTTGCATTATTGCCTTATGTTTGTCATTAAAATAGTTGTAACACCAATGACACAAAATGTAAAATAAAAATCTTAAATGATAAAAAAACGAAAAATACCCAAGCTGTCCCTTATGACTGGTAATGCTAAGAGGGTATTGAACATGTTCTGGTGATTTTTATGTAAAAATATTGCACTTCATTATTTTTATTTTTCGGGACAGAAAATGCCCATATTTTGATAATGGCCCTCCCACGAAGAGCTATAAATCCCAGCATAGACACAACGGATATCAAAACAAAAAGGTAGGCTTTTGTGAAATAGAATAATAACATTAAAGCATGTTTTGCATGTCACACCCATCCCACTGATAACAAATGAACGTGACCTAGACGACCACAAGTTCAAGATAGGCCACGTTTTTGTCCAGCTCGTGTTAGCTACAGCAAACTGCTACTTCATCCACATTGTCGTCAACCAATGGGCCGTTATAACCCAAACACTGCACACCACACACACTGAACGGAGGTGTAACGCCTGAATAATGGAGAATCAAAAGAAGCTTATTTTAACTCGGACGCCCTGAACTCACATTGACACCGGGTTCACCCAGAGGTTATGTGTTCAAATTAGCAGAATGATGTACACAGGGCTGTCTCAGATTGTTTTTCATGTATTTTGGCTGCGAACACTAGGGGGCAGTGTGTGACCGGGTTTGTGGGTGTTGTTCATGGATCTATTATAAGGTGTTGTTGCAGTGAAGGCAGGATATGAATGGCGGGGAGCGAGGGCGATGTTGACCCCCTGATGAACTGTAAATCTGCTGGGAGCTCAGTGGGACTCTGCTGACGGCCTAAATGCCAGCCCTCCACCTGCATCAGGAGACTGACAATGATACATTTGTAAGCAACTGGCTGGGACACGCCATTTTATGTTGGGTCCTTGTCTGTAATAATAATAGCCGACAGTTTTATTTTTTATTTTTTGAGGATGCGGTTGAAATGTAGCCTACAGCAGATTCGTGCACATCAAACCGAATCCAAAATGCAAGATCAGAACGTTAATATTGAAGTGTTGAAATGATACACTGAAGTCTAAATAATTATTAGGCTATTATATCTATAATTAATTAGTAATTTTTGTACACTCACGTTTACTCTTACTTTTGACTTATCAATAGCAGGTACAATACATGTTAACAAAATCATATAATATAGTATGTCAATGAAATGCATATGTAGGCCAATCTCATGAAAGGTGGGCCTAAGACTCAATTATACATTAAAACAATGACACAAAATAACATAAATCAATTTAATCAGACATCTATATTTAAAAAAAAGTCATGTCATTTGAAAAAAATAAAAATCTATTCACTTAATTTCTCCATTTTACAATTAATCAGCAGTCTATTTGCTCAAGCAAGTTTTTAAACAAGTTTGCTTTGGCAACTCTTCCACTGTGTAACTTTGTCCCTGTCTATTTCAATAAATATCTCAAAATTCCCATCTAAATATTTGGGCGATTACTTTTCCTCCCCTTTAATACTCCTTATTCCGACGTCGCAGTAGTTTTATTTCAGAACAAAATCTGGCTCCTCGGCGCATCTTGTTTCAACGCCTTGTGCTGATTTAATTAGCTTTGTGCCAGTATTTGCTGCCAGATCACCTCTCCAAACTTTTTTTTTTGTTCCCCCCTTGCTTTTTCAGTCTGCATTCATACCTACTTTCCCTCTATTGGCAACTGTGTATTTCTTAACAAAAGCCAGGACTGGGAGGCACATGATTAGTCCACTCCTAATTGGTATCAGATTCGCAGGTTTGGGGGAAAATCGCACTGCAAACCCGGGCCAAAATATAGCTCACATCTGTAGTGTTCGAGGGTCTACAGCCAACGGGCAGTAATAGATGACAGCTTCTAAAGTCGGAGTCGTTTGCCTGATCAAGAGACCCCCGTATTGACACATTTCATGGTGGGTTAGGACGTTGACAGCGAAGACGCCAAACAGCTGGAGGAAATGTCTGGGCTACAACTGGGAAGACCTCCATCTTTGTGAGTTGAAGTCACAGTTTGTTGAGACATGTTTTGCTGATGGATTAAGATGGTAGTGGGGGTTTTGTTCCATGAGAAGAAATAAAATAACATAATGACATGTATTAAAATAATGACATGTATTAAAACAACGATGGCGATGCTCTGGGATATTTCAAAAGATAGTATTTAGTACAAAAGGAGACGGCTGCAATTGGGAGTGCACTGATGTTGTTCATCAAACGAGTCGTATTTTGAAATCTGACATCCACAATTTAACACAGTCGTAGCCTAAAGCATTTTTATTCATTTTTTCAAGGTTGGTGAAAAAGTTAGTGCAAAATACTGCTTCATTCTTTGAGCCCCCAGGTCATCTCTGTTAGATTTGACCCAAGGCATTTGCAGGTGCGCATCAATAATTTAATTAAGTTGCTTTATTTCAACAATTTTTTTTTTTTAAATTCCAAAACTGAGAGGCCTTAAAATACAGTTTTTTAGTGCATGAAATTAGAATATCACTTATGAAATTCATGGATCCCATACTTACGATGAAATATATGGCTCAAGGTCCACAGGTCCCTGTAAATAAATAAATAGAAATTTACTGACAATGACGTAATTGTAAAAACTAATTTTGTAATTATATATTTGTCTTTAAACTGTCTAATCAGGGGTTGCAGTACTACTGTTGTTTTTAAATAATGATGTGATTTAGTGAGGATGATGATTTGAATAAACATGTAAGAACATATTTAAAACAGATTAATTACAGTTTTCAATGTAAGGTTTACACTGCAGTGAAAGGTTTTGCAACTGCATAAAAAAGAGTAACATATTTCTATTGTCTCTATCCTCTAAATCTGACTTTGATATTCCCTTTTGCTTCCGTATTTTATTACCACTACTTCATTCATACAGTAATATTTCTGCAATTATTTGTCAATACAATCACAGGCTGAAGGCTACAAAAAGCCCCAATACATCTTACTCCCACACATCGCAGTTACTCCCCAACACAATTTTGTCAAGTTAAGCTTTCAAAACATGCAGAACAAAAACCCTTGATATCAAATTCTCATTGCAGAGAAACACTTTGAAAAATCCATGGTAACTCAATTTGTATAGCTATTTGATAACGTCCATACTTGGCAGACAACAGCCCGAAATAACTTGCTATTACAGAAATTAAGCATTTGCGGTCACTCCCCACTGTGAGTCAGCCCAGACTAAAATCAACCAATGACTATTTGCGTCCCGCCTTTAATTCAGACTGCCATCAGATAAGACAAGCATTTAAATCTGCCGTTCTGATTGAAAGCAGTAATTCTCCAGCACAAGCAGTGACACTATGAGGCACGAGGATAACGGCAGCCCTCAAAGTGGATTTCCATTTGTTTTGACTGTCGCTCGTCTCACTTAGTCTTTAATTAAGACATAGTGAGGCTGGAAAGAAGGTTCTGCCACTTTTAAAAAGCTTTTTGTGGAAACCTGATAGTACGTCACTGCAATTACCTTACTCCAATGTTCTGTGCCTCGTCGTGACAGCCGTTACACTGAACCGAGTCCAAGCACAACAATCTGTGAGCCTGCAGTAAGGGAAAAACTGAGCATCTACACTTTGTTCTGCTTAAAGATTATTATTATAATACATACAATAGAGGAGTACCTTTCTCACATACATTTTCTAATTGGCTGTGTAAAGGTCAGCTGCACATACCTTCAAAATGTGCTCCAATAGTCCAAAGACAACTGTAACAATACCTAAATTCCATCATTAAATGATTAGGAGGCTGCAGTGCTACTTGGATGTGAAAGGTTTGTGCAAAACCGTGTGTTGAGAAAGTCTTTTTATATTTGTAAACGTTTAGAGTGCCTTATGTTTTGACTTTTGAAATGTCATCATTGCATTACTGTATATAAAAACTTGCAACCTACTGTTTGAGAGTCAGAAAGAGTAATGTAAAGAATTAAAAAAGGCTATAATATGCAGAGGTGGGTACTACTCAGTTACATTTACTCAAGTAGTAGTTTTTTTCATGTTTTTCTTTGTCATGTTTTTCTTTGTTGTGTTTTTCTTTTTCAAAATTCTTTTTCCATTGTTTTCTTGTTTCGCCACATATTTGTCACTTTTTGTTAAGTTTTTGTCACATGTTTGTCACCTTTCTGTCACTCACTAGTCACTTTTTTGTTGTATTATTGTTGCTTTTCTGGCACGCTTTTGTCTATTGTGTATTATTGTTGCATTTTCTATGATTTTCTGTTGCGTTTTTGTTACTTTTTCATCCTCGTTTTCGTCGCTATGTTGACACTTTTTTCAAGAAGCCTTTAGGTTTGGGTAAAGCCGCATTGAAGAAAATGTGCTCGGTTCAGGTGGGGGTTAAGAGGTTAAGCTACCAAAGCTTCATGTTGACACATAAATAGATGTGGCTCGTGCTTTATTCTTTATACAATAAATATTTGTAAAGCTATATTACTCTTACCTCTTCCTGAGTGTAGGCACCTACTTACTACTTACTTGTGTAAATATTTTAGTTACTCGACCCACCTCTGATTGTAATCTGGAAGCGAATGTCAGTGTTATGTCAGTGACTGAAACTGAAGGCTTGAAAGCTTCAGCTTGAGCTTAGAGGGCCGTGATTGAGGAATGTTTTAACTGTGTTAAATTGATAAAAATACTAAAATTCATTAATGATTCAGAAATTATTGGAAGAATATAGTTGATTGTTTTTTTTGTTGCTATTATTATTTACTTAGGACTGGTTCCCACTCCAATACAGTAGGTGGTGGAAATGCACCTTTACGTTGAGTTTTTAAGTTGAGTGTCACCTGCCCATAGATTTAATAATTAGAGATAACCGGTGTTAACATTCAGCCCATTCATTGTAAAGGTCCCGAGTAGTCTGTGAAACTTACATGGCTGTCTAATCTCCTCCTATGAAGCCTGTTCCTTAAAAAGACGGGAAGCCCTGCTCTCGCGGGCCGGGCGGAGCCTCCACAGAGCTCCAGAGCTTGATTGAGTCAATGCGCTGAAAAGGCTTCCACCTTTAGGGCTGCTGTACAAAACCCAGCGTGGTTAAAAATATTTCACCCAGCCCAGCGTTGTCACATGGGTCATAGCGATTTCAGAAGAAAAAAAAAACTCTTTGGAGCCAAGCTTTTAAGCCGTTCTAGGGAGGTCTGGGACTTCAGACCAAGGTTCTTTTGGAGTCACCCCTGGCCACAAGGGGTTGGTATTACAGTAATGTCAGCTTCCCGCCATTTGGACCATAGAGAATCACTTTCCTCGCCCATTGCACCTGCCAGTAAAGTACAAGAAGAAGAAGAGGGCCATGATGTCTATGATTGAATCAACCCTGTGTTGGAGCATACATTTTTTTTAGTAAGGGTTGGGAGTTGCATGCTATGGGTGGGCTGGTCCAAACCAATAAATGCCTAGCCTGGTTGGACCAGAATGATTCCCCTCTGTATTTTTGTATACAGCGGGGGATCAGTCTGGTCACCCCGCCCCCGCTGGATGTATCCGCAAAATCAAACCGTTCCCGTGCAATCAGATTCGTTTATTTGCCGTGACGTGTTGTTAGCGAGCAACGTCACTCACGGGACGCGGAAGTCCACTCAATAACAATCTACGAACGACGCACGAAAGAGAGAAAGCGTGTCTCCAATCGGAGGTAAATTACCAAAAACACATCGACAGTAGGTGAGTTTCGTGATTCATAATCCTGCGCAAATATTAACGCAAAACCGCTAATAACACCGCATCAATGGCAGACGCCCGCCCTTCGCTGATTGGTTTACTCCGCTTCCTGTTTGCTTGCGTATCTACCGCTGTGGGAAATGGATTTGACGCAACGGTGACCAGACTCACTCACTGGTACAGCGGTGAGTCTGGATTTTTCCAGGCTAATAATGCCCGGGCTGAATTATTGTCCCAGTCCGCCCCTGGAAAACTGTCATGGATATATTCTGCAATCTACATAACTTCTCCTTTCCTGTGTACCTCTGGACCTCTGCTGAACTAATGGTAGGCCTACTACTTGGAGTTTTGGATACGTAGCGAGCAGGGAAATGCAGATCAAGAAGACAGATCGCTTTTCTTCATGCTGTGAAGAAAACGGGTAAGAAATGCATGTTTTGTGTTATTTTAGGCAGATCAAAAGAGGCCCCACTGGTTGTAACATCATACCATATAGGATGGGTCTCTATTGCAATAACACATCACCAGTAGGGTAAATCTAACCTGTCTCAAGATGGTCTATGGCAGGGGTAGGCAACGTCAGGCCTGGGGACTAAATACGGCTCTCCAGCATAGAGCCTCTAACTCCCTGGATGATTATGAGAAGTATTATTGCTCAAATCAGCAATCAAATACCTGCTAACATACTCTAAAAATGTGAAAAAAAAAAAAAAAAAACCTGTACATTTCTGTTATATTTCTTGGCAAAATGTGATGTACAATGATGGCAGTTGTGGAATGGGGATATTTTACTTAGGCCACATTTCCGACCCTTGGCATTTTGACAATGTGGAAAATCGTTCCCAGTCAAACTTGCCTACCCCTATGGTTTGTTGATTTACGTGTTGTTGTTAATTTGTACTGAAGTCAGTGTTTGTGTTGTCATTAGAGCCGTTTCTGAATACACTTTCAAATAACTCCTAGACAGCTGTTGTGTGTGTGATGCCTTGTTTTAGCTTGTTGTAAGTTATGGAAAAGGCTGTGTAGGGCTGCAGAACAGGATCCTGGCATCATGTGCTTTGTAGATAAATCCTTTTTCGTCTTTTTTTTTTTTTAAACATTTTTATATTTTACATTTTACAAAATGTCATTCAGTTGGATGACAGAAACACCCACCAACCCACCCCCCACAATCCCCAAGCTGAGCGCAATTGTGTTGCTCTCTTAATTTTATTATATACTGTACGTACCAATACATCACAAAAATAAAGGTAAATAAATGAAATAAAAATAAAAAGGGAATCCAATGTCAAAGTATCCGTACAAGTTTGCTTTTCAGTCAACAGAAAAAGAGGTAATTTCCTTAAAATATTGAAGTAAGGGGTTCCATACAAAATGTTCTTCTGTACTGCCCTCAACGAGAATTAGATTTTTTCTAACTTTAAGGACATTGTGTCCCGTAACCAGGATGTTGCAGAGGGCGGTACTGAGTTCTTTCACAAAAGTAATATTTTGCGTCTGGCTATGAGTCAAGTGAATGAGACAATATTTTTTTTGCTTTGATGACAATTTTATCCCTGGTTTAGGTATACCAAATATTGCAATGAGAGGGCACGGGTTCAAGGTCATGTCCCAATATGTCTGAAATTGTTCTAAAATATGATTTCCAGTAGTTTTGTAGCCCAGAACAAGACCAAAACATATGTGAATATGAATTACAGGGAGTTTGAGGACCTCTATCACATATGTCTGCAGCGCTTGGGTATATCTTTGCTAGTCTGGATTTGCTATAGTGCGCCCTATGGGCCACTTTGAACTGTATCACTTGTAATCTTACACAAGATGAGCAGGACTTTATTTCCCCAAGAGCAGCAAACCACCAGTCTTCGTGGGAAAAACCCAGTTCTGTCTCACAGTCGGTCTTAATCTTGGCCAAGGCAGGTGGTGAGTCTGGGGGATAAATTCTTAATTGTACTGATTTAGATAATCAGAATCAGAATAGGTTTTATTGCCATTGTTTGAGAACGGACGTGCAACATAAAACATATAACACAGAATTTAAATAAAAATAAGCTATAAAACTATAAACTATAAGGCTTTAGGGGGCATGTATAAAGAATATGAAATAAATAAAATACAAAATTAAAAGTAAAATATGGTAAGACAACAACAATTGACATAGAACAACAGTGGGATTATATTTACAGATGTGTATGTGTATAAAGTAAGTGATAAGTGATAGCAGCGGATCTAAGTGTGGACACAACACAGAGCAGATTACATCCATGAAACATCAGAAAGAGTCTGGTGAAGGTGTGTGATCTTGCTAAAGGAAAACTGAATAGTTGCCTAATTTTACCTGTTTTTTTTACACTAGTTTTGAGGTCTAGTTATCAAATTGTTTGCTCACGTGCCACTTTAGCTTCTAACCACTTAATGTTTTTCCTTGCCACATGACATTTTTGGTTGTAGAATTACATAAAGCCATTTATCTTAATAATACTTCTTTAATGATAGCCCCACATACTCCAGTGGCACAGGACTGGCCCCACAAAAGTGTTATCGAAGGCGAACGGAGACAGAAGGCCTTGACCCTGTTTAACTTATCATAATCCCAGTTAGTAACCGTAGAGTGGAAGAAAGCACGTTATCTGCTGCCCTGTGAAGTTACAATAACATAAACAGATAGGTTGACACACCAAACCCTGTGATGATCTTGTGGCGTGTATAGAACAAGTGGCTGAGAGTTTGTGTGTGAATCGAGGTCTACTCATGGGGAACAGATGGCGCCTTATCATTTGCCAGGATCGCCTGCACAGCACACATTCCTAGACATGCCGGTAATGCCGTTTGTGATGGCTGTTTAATGGTACCTTCACATAGAATTACACATGAAATTGGATTTGTGCTGTAATAGAACCTGTTGAAATGATTTTTAAAGGTAGTTGGCAATGATTTATAATATGCAGTGGGGTTGAAAGGTCAATAACCAAATCAAAATTACGTAATAGGGATAAATCAACACTTAACAAAATATGAAATGTATAAGTGTGAAGAATATCCATGAACAATTGTATTAATTATGCTGAATGATTTAAATGTTGTGCTTAATTTTTTGTACAAAATATAAAAAATGTTTTTTACAACAAGGCACTTTTCTTTCTCAGCAGTATTACATTAATTATTGAATGTAAAAGTCCGAAATATGTTATGTCCCCATTCTCTAGTCTTACCCACTTGCTCAACAAAAACTTAAAGAGTATTAAACAGCACCAGGATGAATTGCTAAGTTTGGTCAGTGAGGGCTTATAACGCAAAATAAAATCTTATCTATGTCTGCTCATAGTCTTAAACATAACCCGCCTATCTGATAATGCCCTTTTATTGGGGAACACATTATTAAAGCTTGTCAGTCAGTCTAAATACCAGAAATAGTTGGACAGCGGCCTAAACAAGGCCTCGGTGGTACACAGATTACTCAGAGTGATGGATCGGCTGGGCTTGTGAGCGTAGAGTGCCAGAGAGGTAAAAAGCTGGTGCAGTGCTGAGGGAGGGCTGGACAGGGGCCAAGTGCATTATAGAGATAGGGGGAAAGTTCACGGCCGGAGCAGTAGGAGGCGGTGTGTTGTGTGGCCCCACGCAGAGAGCACTGGTCAGCAGCAAAGATGACTGACAGCTGGTGAAACTGAGCTGCTGATTGACTGTTTTCCAATCTCTTCCCATGGATGAATATACTGGCACTTGCACTGGTTTGCTGTAGCTGTCTTTGTCACATACAAAAAATCAAGCCAAATTAAGCAATTCTACTCTTTTAGTAAAATAATTAAGTAATGAAGGGTTGTATAAAAATCCTTGTCTGCTCTTCTTTGTATCTTTCAAGAATCTTTATCCGCGTTGCATTATTCAGTGTCTGTTTGAAATGGAAAGCTTTATTATTATCCTCAAACAAGATCTTATAGGACTTGTACATCGCTTGCTGACATTGTAAAATGATGGCATTTTGCTTGAATTTGTCCAGTGTTGGTGCCCTCCTTGTGAGAAATGATTGGCTTAACTAGAGCTGTGACAGCTTAGTCTACTGGTTACTTTGAAGGGTGACAGGCTGATGAGAAAATGGCTCTCTAAAGTGCTGTTAAAAATACAAAAAAACAGAAATCTGCTGATGTCAACAATGCTGGAATGACCTACTGAAGCAGACACAGAGTGGATTACAGGAGTCAGAGGGTAATGTGTGACTTGGCGCTGAGCGTGGGGTCCTGGTTTGGTGGAGTTTGAACAAAATGGGAGGCAGCGGGAGTCTGTTTGTTGCACGCTCACTCTTGTTGTTTTCGGCCACATGCTTTTGGCAACTGGCAATTCCCGAGGGCATTCTTAAGGACACATATTGATGCTGCTCTGGCAAGAAGGGCAAAGATTGATGAACACTTAAACTTACTTTTAATATTTTTACAAATAGACAAAAGAGATTGTGTGAATTCTCAGAAAGTGACACAAGCCCAAATAAATGATGTGTGCAGATGGGTTCCCACCTTTTCTGACAAAATGTAATAAAGTAGTTATTAATAAGGTACTGTATATCAAGTGGGTTTCTTATAACCTTGATTAAGAACCTTGTATGGTTGGCATTCAGCTATAAAATCTACCAAAGAACCCAAATGAGTCACTTTGGCAGCTAGGAGAGAGAAAGTTCCAATACAAATAGTATCCAATTGAACACACACGGCTGTGGAAAGACTTGTGGTGATATGTTTGTTGCGCGGCGCATTGTTTTGTGCACACACACGCTTGGGATGATCCCACTGTAATTTCTCACATGATGAGCCATTAGCCACACGCGCACGCCTCCTCTGTGCCTCTGATTCCCGCGTACGGCTCAACACACCTGCTCATATCCTCGTCGAACAGTGGCAACTGTAACAATCACGGGGCTTAGCGGGACAGCAGTAGCCCCCCTGTAGACTGACACACATGACTGCTGCTACACTAGCACCATTCACTAACTGGGAGCTTGATATCTCACTTTTAGCCAATGCAAACGCAGCTGGGCACTCTGGTAATTAACGCTGAGGCCTTTACACGAAATGTCAATCTTTATTCGGGCTTTTCATTGACAACCGTATCCAGCTAATGCAAATTATATGCTTGCTAAAATTTGATATTGCGTCTTGGAATTACGCCATAAACTGGATAGCAGGTATTATTGCGCATAATGCAGTTTGGCTTGTGTGAATGAGAGATTCTTAAATTAGGTTAGCATGAAAATTTGTTTTAGACTTACATTTGTATTTTTGACATGTTTTTATCTATTTGTTTTATAGTCTCTGTATCATTGTCAATAGTCGGTGAATGTCGGATTAAACAATAAAGTGAGTGTGGAATTGTTTTTATTGTATCTTTTTGCTCGGAGCGATGACTGGCTGTGACAGATCTTGGTTTGGTTTCTAAACTAACAGAGCATTAAATACAGCGTACAAAAACTACCCCAGGGCTCAGATTAGGTTGACATCCATCTAATTTAAAAACACATGGACTTCATGAATGTAGCGGCAGAATTATTCAGACGAGGTTACATTCACCATTTATATTATAATCTACATTTACTACCTAGTTTGCAGTGATGGGACTGAAACAACTAACTGACTATTTGACAGCAAATCATTTTTTGAAATACTCATCAACGTGTTTAGTTGAATAATGGTTTTCTCGATCCAACTCTCTGATTTTATCTCTGACAGAGCAAGAATTTGGCGACATCAAAATGTTGTGCTTTTGATGGAAAACCTATTTTGTCTACAGGTATGTGAAATATTTTGTAAATATTTTATACACATAAACTATTTGTGTCCCACACTAGGGTTGCCAGATCCTACGCCTTAAACCAGTTTAGAAAAGCACATATAGAGCATCTCTCTCCCACATTCCTGGGCCTGTCCCCATTCACGTCTTTAATTAGTGCCTGTGTAGCCTACAATTATAGTTAAAGCTTATGAAAGTTGCCAGATTCATTGATTCTCCTAAGTGATTTATGTTTGTTTTTGAATGTGTTTTTTAAAAACCAGATGGCAAACCTCATGCAAACCTTTCCATTTTTCCAGAACTGATGCTATCGGTCAAATAACCAACACGTCACCATTGTGGAGGGTGCCGATATTAGCCTATCAACACACACGATTGATATAGTGTGGTATCAATCGTGTATGTTGATCATAGACATATTAATATACCGTCATTACTCACTCCTCCCCGTTTACCATAATGACCACGTTCAAGGGGGAAATCATGGCGGATTTACAGGCTCCTCCTCCCCAGCTCTGACGAAGCATGTTCCTAATAAGGGCATAAGGGCGGGATCTTCACTGTAGACTTGGCCCTTGCGTGACGTTTAGCTCACGCTCCAATGCTAACAGTCCGACCTCATTAAGTACGAGATTTCTAAAATTTATCCTACGATAACCAGCCTGGTGCCTCTGATTGTGTCTAACCCAGCGTAATCACAGGAGGAATATCTAGCTGTAGACAGTTCCAAAAAATTAGGCACCGGGCATTAAAGTTGTTTTTAACGTGTCTAAAGTGCAATGGATTCCAATGGGGGACTAGCGGCTATATGGCGGTACTATAGCAATGGCGGCCTCCAGTGTCGTCGTTGCAAAGCAGAGCAGCCAGCGGCCAATGGTGTTGATAGCCATTGTGACATTGTCAATATTGCTATGTGTTGAGTTCTTTAGACCGATTGCAAATTTGGTTGTAACACTGTAATTGTGTATGTGTTCAACAGAACGAGTCAATGAATAGGTTACGGAGTCTAAAATCATTAAATTAAATGCAACACTGACCATTGAAAAATGGTTGCATATAAAACATTTGCCGAATTAATACACAAATAAGTGCACTCATACGTAATAGTTTAACGTTTTTAAGGGACACACAAACTTATCCAGGCGCGCACACCCGTTGGCCCAGAAAGCCCTGCCTATCTCCAGCGCTGCTCTGCCAGTTGTCAGTCACTGCCTTTGAGCACAAGGCCTGAGGGACTAGATTAAATCCTAGTGGAGACAGGATGACGGGCACACCATCTCCCACACACCCACACACATACGTGCCCATACAGTGACTGATGGCATGCTGTTCACTAACTATCTCTGCACGATGAAACCTCGTGTTCCTTCCACAGATCTCGTGGCAGATTTGAAAGATGACACAATTCCTCTCGTATAAATGGACTACCTGTCGTCCCCATAATACAAAACATTTTGTGAAACAGAAATCACATTTCCCCCTCCAAAAAAACTCCTAAGTCCCGATTAATTTCCTTCAGTGCCACAAACAAAGCCGACTGTTTAAACTTTTAGTCCGTGGTTAATGAAAGCAGGCAGGAAATTAAAAAGCCCACCGCCAGTAAACATTTTGTGATTGCCTGCAAATAACGGGAGACTAAACATTGCGTTCTTGTAAAATGTTTCACAGCTGCTGCGTACAGGGATAATATAGCCACATGGTTGATTTAGTTTTTATCTGTTCAATATAACAAATCACAAATGAGGGGCTTAGGTTTGCGCAGCGCCGATCCTTTTCTTTATCCCAAGTTAATGATATATTGACAAAATCCTACACAATTTCTCCATACGTACCTCCATCACTCTAAATTGCCTTTTTCGCGTTCATGTGGAGAAAAGCTATCCAGGGCGGGCGTCTGTGCAAAACTGTACGATAATTTGTTGCTGAAGTTTTGTAAAATGGTGTTGTGATTTGTATAGCGGCGGTAGCCAAAGTGTCGACAGTTGCTCGTGAGTTACTGGCATATTCCGGCATATTTCTTGTCTTCAACCGTCACCGTGAGGAAAAAGAGCAGCAGCGAGGGGACCACAAGGGAAAGCAGAAGAAGTTTAGCATACTCGAGGATGAAACGGCCGTGTGAACAGATGGCGATAAGGAGGAGTTTGTTGGCGCGGTGTTTGCCAATATTTGATGCTGGGTTTTTTTTTGTGTCTGTGCTAAACGACTGGTTGCGAAGACTTGTGTGAGCTGTCCTACCAGCTGTAATAACATCGCACTGACAGATTTATGCAACGTTTGTTACTGAGCTTCGGCAGTGAGTAAGATCTGATAACATCCATGGCAACAGTATCTACCCCAGCATATGTTGTCGGAAGGAGTACTTAATTGCAGTCCTATTGGTTATTTTAGGATGATATGATATGATATAGAAAAAAGCGGACCACTTACCCATGTCCAGTTGACATTGCCATTCGTGTCTCTTTCCTTATGTGAGAGGTATGTCGGGGAGAGCGTGGTGGGTTGGGTCACATATGATGATTATTATTATTTTTTTTTTTATTTTTTTTTATTTTATTTATTTATTTATTGGTTTATTTGGTCGGGACAGTGCATGTTAATGAACATACATGGGTCTCATGCATGTAAACAAGCCACACCGGATTGTAGCCTTGGGCTAATTTGCATCCGTCGTGCCCCATTCGCACTCTCAAACACACTCTCATTCATCCTGGCCTATTGTACATGTTTTTAGCTTTCCTGCCAAGACTTTCAAGATTTTGCCAACATATTGACCATGCACACTCTCCAGAACAATAGAGCGTAGGCACCTCTAAATGAGGCTTTAATATTCAATAGAAACGGAATAATACATTTTTGCAATGACTGGGGAGGGTTGGGACGGTCGGGGGAGCGTTGGGCCACTATTCTGAAGGGTTGACACACTAACATTTATATATGAGAGGATGATATCTTAGCGCTTTGTGACCATGTCTGTGAAAGGCGCTATATGAATAAACCTCTTCCTCTTCTTTCTCTTCTTCTTCTGCTACAATTTGTATTGTTTAGTTGGTAAAACTTAGAAACATTGAAACATGAAACATGTATCCTTCACATAGAGAACGGTTTCTTTTAAAAAACAAACAGCAAACCGTTCGTCATTACTGAACTTGAATTAATGAACTTGATAACCACTAAGAAACATAATAGATGTAGAAGGCCTGTCAGTATCTCCTACAGATAAATGAGAACAGTCTCTGGATTAATAATTCTAATAAGGTCTGAAGGTCTTCAGTCACTCCTCAGAGTTGGGGACTTTACCAAAACATGTACAGTGAGTTGCATAAGTATTGGCCCCCCTTTTAACTTTTCAACATTTTGGCACAATATGGACCATAAACATAAATATATTTAACTGAAATTTTATGTGAAAGACACACACTAAGTGACACACAATCGTGAAGTGAAATGAAATTTATACATGATTTTGAATTTCTTTTATGAATAAAAAACTGAAAAGTGGGATGTGCATAAGTACCGGTCTCCCTTTCCTTTTAGTGCAACCAATTGCCTGGTTTGCATCACTGCAAACCTACCAAGACCCGCCCGTCCTCCTAAACTTACTGACCGAACATGGACAGCACTGACAACAGCTGTTACCAAGAAGACTATGATGACCCTGGGTGAACTGCAGAGAGCTACAGCTCAGGTGGCAGAGTGGCATTTTTAAAAGAAAACCATAAGAAATACCGTTTGCCGTTTACTAGAAGCCACATGGAGGCCACATGGTGGCTTCTGGCAAACAGAAAATGCAGTGTACGACTAATAGTTGTTCTGTGTACAGTTTCCCCCACCTGAGCTGTAGCTCTCTGCGAATCATCCAGGGTCATCATAGGCTTCTTGGTAACAGCTCTGGTCAGTGCTCTCCTTGTTCGGTCAGTAAGTTTAGGAGGACGGCCGGGTCTTGGTAGGTTTGCAGTGATGCCACAGTCTTTCCATTCCTGGATGGTGTATTTAACTGTACTTTGAGGGATGTTCAAATCTTTGGAAATCTTTTTATAACCTAACCCAGATTTATACTTCTCAATAACTTTATCCCAGACCTATCTGGTGTGTTTTTGGACTTCATGATGCTGTCTGCTCCCCAATAGTCTCTAACAGACCTCCTGAGATTATCACAGAGCAGCTGTATTTGAACTGACATTAGATTACACACAGGTAGACTCTATTTAGTCTTTAGGTCAACAAGTGACCATTCAGAAATAATCAGGCAACGTCTGAAGCCCATTGGTTGCACATACCACTTTTCAATTTTGTATTTATAAAAAAAAAATCCAAATCATGTAAAAATTTCACTTCATGGTTTGTGTGTCACTTAGTGTGTGTCTTTCACATAAAATTTCAATTAAATATATTTATGTTTATGGTCCATAGCGTGGCAAAATGTCGAAAAGTTAAAGGGGGCTGATACTGATACTGCAACCAACTGTATACCAGGTGTCAAGGATGAAAGGCATGGGGCATCAGTGTCTTCTGTGTCTCCCCACAAATTTTGACCCAATGCTCCCCAGTCAGCCATTTTAGATTTTTCCCCACGTGGCATTTAGTAGATGATTAAGATTCCTAATTCTTCTTTTTGCTCTGGTTTACTCGCCTTTCAGGCAGCTGCCATCTTACATTCATAAACAGTTCGTGACGTCACACTCTGTGACCTTGACCTTTAGCCCGATCGTTCTTATGAGCTCTAAAATACTGCGAGACCCAACCCTCACTCTCCCAGATTTGTGGTAGTAGCATGTTTATTTATACTGTGTATTTCGTACACAAGGCAACTCAGTGCACATCTAGGATAGCAAAAAGCTTTCATTATATCTACAAAAAGAAATTATGTAAAGAGCTGAATTTTAAAGTACTGCCCAACTTTTTCAGACCTTGGTTGTCCTCTCAAACGTTTTGCACTGTGTTATACAGCCATTTTTCAAACAGACCTTGAACCAGATCTTTAATTTTTTAAGAAATTGTAAAGACCAGTTTTGCACTTTACAATCTATTTCAATAAAACATTTTTTTGTGTTGACTGAACTCATATACCTGAGGCCATATTATATTTCTGAACCAGAGGGTTTGTTTGTCCATTTTCGCCGTTAAAAACAACGGTGTCTGTGAAAAGCACCGATGTCCTTGAGTCTGGAAACGCTCGTCTGTCTGTGTGCATGGTGCGTCAACCACCTTCAGTTTGTATTACGTCTTTGATGAACAGGCCATGTGAGTGCAAACCCAAGGGCACAGTCCATCTATGTGCCATCTGTCAGCGACTTGTCATCTGGCTGTGGTAATTACACACACGTAAATACAGCCAGGCGACGCGCGTTTGATGGCCCAAAGAGATCTATGTGGCACACGCCGCTGTTCGCCTCTGCTGATTCAACGCTTCAGGTTATGAGCGTTTCCCTGGGATTTTCTCTGGGGTATTGATCAGAACGTTTACGGGACAGTTGCGGGTGACTCGAGCATACAACCTTTCACCTTTACAGTGGCTTGTTGATTAGGTGTCACCCTTGGGGTTAGGAAGTAGATGGATGGAGAATGATGACTGTAGTAAGACATGACTATGCACTTCACTTCCTCTTTTCTTTTTGGAGTCATTTTCTCTTTAGGTGTTGCATAGACATCCTTGCATTTTAAGTCCTTGCATAACTACTTTTCAGAAAATATTGTTCTCAGACATTGGATTGTTAGAAAATAGTTCTTCAGAGTTGACCAGACTTGCAACTTTTTTAATGCAAAAGGAAATACTGTCTGTACCGATAGTTGAACGTGACTCTTTTTTTCTTCTTTGGCACCAGATTCTTTTTCTCAGCACCTCTTCAAACAACCTGTAAATCGTATCTCAAAATTGCAATACTTTCTGTTCTATAGTTGTATCCTTTTCATACCCATCGACCCCCCCCCCCCCCCAAATCTGGCCGAATAGAAAACATGTTATTTTCATTCAGTAGACATTTATTGCTTTCTTCGGGCATCCAAACACTGAAAGCAAAATGAATAAAGATGAAGACGCTTTATGCATCTCCGACTGTCGAACCTTTGGGAGACAATTCACAGATGCAATAAAAGTGGGCCTATAAAGCGGTGAGAGGAGATCAAGGAGGCAGACATTTCAACAGGGGAGGGCCAACGCACCTTAAATCTTCTGCTCCAAACAGTGCGCGCAGAGGTTTTTTTTTTTATCTTTATGTTGGAGCTGGTAAAAGATTAAAGTCGACTGTGTGCAGCCTAGGTCAAGTCTAGGTGGTCTTAAAAGAAGGTGGCTATAAAAGAAATAAAGATCCACCTTCCTTTACCCTTTATAGTCGTATTTTACCAATTCAAAGGTTAGTGTTAGCTTGAAATTCTTTCACAAACACGTTATTCCTTACTATGCCTGTGGGTTTGTAACGACTTTTGATCTTCTTGACCTAATGTAAACATGATTGCGAAATAGGGCCACATATGCTAACTCCAGTCGCAAGCGGTCAGTACAGAAACACTTTGCAGAACAGCCTTTGGCATAAGTAATACAGTATGAATTTGCCGGACAGTCGGGTAATCTTACACCCCCTACTGTCGGGCACTTTCTCCAGGATAGCTTCTCACGTAGTAAGGTGGATACTCTCATGCCCCACTACATTGTTTTTGGTGCACTTTTCCAAATCTTCTGATCCACCTGTGGTAGATGTGACTGAAATACGTCTTGTTCCGTTATGTTCATTGTCTAACGTTGACCATAAACAATGAACCGGGACAAGGGAGCATACACCTTATCGCGCACTTGAGACCCAGATCTGAGGTAAGCATCAGTAGGGGATTAAGCTTTCCTTTCGCAAACATCTCTCCTTGTTCTTTATGTTATGATTCTCGGTCAATTCTTTGCACCAATTGGTAATGGAAGCCCCCATTCAGCCAGTGCCTTCCATTGCACTTTTTTATTTGTGGTTATTGATTACAATCCAGGAATGATATGATTTGAAACATAATATTGAGACAAGGTGGATATAGTATAGACTTTGTGTGCCAGAACTGACTGTGGACTATACTCTCAGAATAAAAATGTATGTTGGGAAAGTCCTTTGATGTAGACTGACAGGTGAGTACCACTCCTCTCTACCCTCAAGGCTTGGGATTTTAAGGAGCACACTGTGAAGTCAATTGGGTTTTTATTCAGTTATGCAGCACCTGGTTGATACAGTCTGATATAGACATGTTCTCCACAGTGACTTTGACAGGCAAAAGTTTGAAGAACCGATGCATTTCAAACTTTAGAAGAGATTTAAAGCTAAGAGTTTTAAATTGTAACGCATGAAGAAATCCACAATGGTTCAGCAGAAGTTGACGTCGTAAATGTCGGCGTTACTTTGAACTACCGTTGTTTCTTAATGCGACTCTTTCATCACTGGACTTACAACCCTACATTTCTCCCCCAGTTGTCCGCTCTCCCTTGCGCTGTCTCTTCGGCGTGCGTTGTTTGTGTGCTGGCTTGTGCTGATTGCTGACCTTGCATTCTGTCTCTCTCACACAGAGCCGGGCTAGACCAAGGAGAGGTGCTGTGTATCTCAGCCTTAATCTGATCAAGCTATTCCTTAGGCAGCCCTTTTACCGCTGTTGTGAATATGTTGCATTGCTTATCTGCTTCTTTAAGAAGTCGGGCAGTTTGATGGAAGTCTCATAGGTCAAGCTCATAAGCCTCGCCTGAATTGCAAATTAAAACCTGTGGTCAGCACAGGGTAATGAATTTGAAGCCGCTTTGGTGGAACTTTTTCCGCGGGCTGCAACTTATGATGAAAGTTGGGAGTGTGTTATTCAGAAATGTCACAGAACTGCAAATTTATTTTAATTCCTGTCTAAAGGAATTTTTCAGTTTGTCATTACTTTAGTGCCCATGTACACTTCATAGATTCTTGATTTGATGAATAGCATTTTATATATGATGGCACATCCAATTAACACCATTGTTGTAACGGCTGATGATTCAACATAATTGAAAGGTGTTCCTGAGGGCTCCCAACTTTTAGTGAACCACTGAGGAATTTGCTGTCTGTATGCATCACAAATGGTTAGTGTGTCCGGCGAAAGGTTCAAGGCGTCTGAGTTGAAGGAGTACAGAATAACTGTGTGTCTTTTTAACCCTATGTTTTAAGGTAGCAGAACATCTATAAATAACATTTACTTCTGTCATCCACCCTTGACTGTATTGGCAATAACAGGATAAAATTCCAGAAAGATGGTGGAGGTCAACATTCTTGAGCTCTATCCGTGCAGGCGCGGATCATTCTTTTACAGCTGGACCCTTTAATTTTAGGGAGGACAGGCCTTTTGGCTCTGAATAACTACTCCTGAGTCATATTATCACCACCAGACAGATACTGGCAAGCTTAGGTCATTACTAACAAACTCCTATCTACATGGACTACAAATCTAAATTGTTATTTCTGCGTGACCTGCCATGCACTTTGAGTTTAATGTTTATCTTTACTATTTGATATCACTTCAATAGTGTACGATCACTCATTTTTGGAGATTTTTCCACGTACACAATTTATTCCTGGGTTCTGCGAAACTTGTTAGCCTACAGAATCATCAGCAGGAAGACCATAGCACTTGCTGATTTCCCTTGTCACAGAATGAAACAGATCAAACTAAATGGTAAACTGGCACGCTGAAAAGATGAGACGCACTACCTGGAGGCTAAGTTAGCTGTGCTATAATGGTAAACACAAGCAACAATAACAGCAGGCTCAGCCCCTCGGCGTTATCCTCTTTCGTATACCTGCATTATTCAGCGATCTGGGGGGAAATAAATATTTATATGATCATACATTGAAAGATTTAACAATAAACCGTGGTCCAAGAGGCCTCATGCGACTATCAAATGTTCTTGACAATTTTGCCTGTAGCAGCGAACCTCGGCAGAATTGAGGAGGTTATCCTGTTGACTTTGTGATATCAATCCAACTGCAAAAACAGATGTATATTTTGCATGTCAGAATAACTTTTCACCTTTCACTTCTGCATTGTTGGATGGCTTAAATCATGCACATAAATGTGCACAGTAGATCATTCTAATTTGGAGAAGTTGTCTGGAAGTCCTCATTTAAAGGGACTAGACAGAGTTTACAAATGTTTAAATTATGTATTTTCCTCCCCCTACGTACACCTCCAGCAGCATGTGTGAATGAGCCCAGACCTATTCACCACAACTGCCGCTAAAATCCTGCACTGTCACTCAAAAAGTTGTTAATTCGGGTCCAAAGTATCGTCACGCACAAGCTTAATATAGAAACTGCAGTTACATGTAAGACCTGATGTGGCAGTAGTGAGTATAAAAATGATAACTAGCTTTGAAGAAAATTCCCCTACTGTACTTTGTCAATTTTTTGTACAAGTGCCATCTGCATACTTAAGAGCCAAATGTGTAACTATATTCACATTAATCTGTGAATGCAGGGCTTAACCAGGATAAAAACAAGACTAAACACAGCCAAGGAAAGTACTTTCCCCAATGTTCCCTGCCTAAGGCCCAAAGATACTGAGATGCAGCCCTCCTAAATAAAAGGGAAAACAATGAATCGAAACTAAACAATGTAAAACAAATAAATACATCAGAACAAAAGCAGGATTTGCAGGACTAACTAGGGCGGCAGCTGTGTTCCAGGAAACTCGGTGGTTGGTAATTTCCCATTGAAAGTTATGGGTAAACGATCCAGCTACATTTTATTTATTCATCTGTTTAATTGAAATGAACACACATCTGGCCTGTTTTACACGTTTTACATTACATTGCAACTAACTGCTGCACTGCTGTGTTGTTTACATACATCAACTTGTATGTAACCACATGGCTAACGCTACAACTGTGGGCTAAAGAAATGCTGAATGTCTCTTAACACCACAACATATTGCAGCAATTAAGTTAGTATCTCTCAGCACACTGCCATTGTTGTAGTAAGTCATAATTCAACACTTATCTGAAGTTGGACGACGCGACCATCCCAGAGTTTGCACATAGCAAGTATAAGTAAATCCGCGTTCCAGGGCATTTTTTCCTGGACGGTGGATGGAAATTTCCCAGTTCCTAGTTGCTTGAAGTCGCATTAGTCAGAACTGAGCTGGATGAAACTAGTGCAACACAGTTTAAAAATGAAATATTGGCCCAAACGGAGCAGAGCTGAATCAGAAATCATATTCTCATACTCTTCCTGCCGCTCTGCGCTCTGTGATTTCTTTTGGCGAAGTTGCGACCAACGGCAGCGCTAATAGCTCCACTAAATCGTTCTTTCTCTCTTAATAGGTGCACATTAAAAGAGGCTAAAATCTGAAGCAAAGTACAAAGAGGAGAGGGAAAACAAACCTCTCAAAGCAGAATGGAGCGGTTCCCCTTTTTTTGATTTCTGAAGCATCCCCGAAACAGACTGCTCTTTTATCGCCTGTCAAATCTCCCACTTGTGTGAAAAGTGGCAAAGAGGGAGATAAAGAAAGGGGAATGGGTACGGAGGGGTTTATCCGGACATCCTGGGTGAGAGAGACCCAGGAGTGCGGGAGATGGATCGGCCCGGTCTGCGCTAAGTGTCTCTGGATGGGGAGGTTTTTGTGTTGCCTGAGTGGGAAGGGCTCTTTAATATTTGAGTAGTACATGTTTACAGATGAGACTCGGGGGGCCACGCTTGGAACACTGAACAGGCCTGCGCTTTCGTCAGATTTCGCGAGCCCAAGTTCCTGCCACGAGAGTGTAAGTGATAGGATGTTTCAAGGGAACATTTTCCAGATTAGATATGGAAACGTAAAATACAACACTGATAACGTTTCATGGCATGTTGTGTTGCAGACGTTTGGTTTTGATGGAGATTTTGTCCATGTCTGCTTGCGGAGTGGGTGAAATTGTACAGCTACTCGGATGAGATCACAGGCTTTGGCAGGTTAATATGGTCAACATGCTGCAATATCCTTTTAGATAGCGATGTCTGTAAGGCGCAATGGCCTACTTTGTGCAATTAACACATTGTTTAAGAATTGAAGAAAAAAAGACAAAACTAAAGAAGAAGAAGAAACAAAACCTTGTTAGTGCTATTGAATCACTCAAAATTGATCGTCTTAAATGGTATGTATTACGCATAATCGATTTTTACCATGTCACAATGTTGTTCTCTCATCAACCTGGAGCCGTTTTGACCCACTCGTGCATCTTTGAGTAATCTTTGAATCTTGTCCTGTTCTTAGCACCACCAAGGTAACTGTTCCCAGAAAGCTCGCCAAGGTCCATGCTTTCCTCACCTCTCATTCCCCTGCTAAGCTTAATCCTCTCATTGTGAAGTAAAAAAAAAAAAAAAAACTTGCATTACTTTACTACAGCCACACAAGTTGCATGGTCTTTTTATTTTTCCCTTTATCGAAACTGTTAAGCAGCGAAGGAGAGCAAGAGGAGGAGGGTTGGACGGGACATTACACTGGATATTTTGCTTCAGCTGTTTCAGATCAATATTGCATTTTCTAACCAACAAAGTGTAAGATAGTGATAAAGATGTGTTTACGTTTATGACCGAATACCTGCAAAAAGCATAAAACACGGGGCTCAACGATATGGCAAAAATAAAAATCATTAAAGTATCAATCCTCCCATATTGATTGATTGTTACATTGAAAACATGGTAATGAGACAAAAATACCATAATACCACCATCTATACCATTTAACAAGAACATTTTTGTTTGCTTCCTCCATCCAAACTCTGCTCCAACGAATCATGACCACTCACTAAATAATTAAGATTCAAATAATAGCTCAGCCTAACTTCGTAGAAGAATAATTTGGGTTGCCCCAATGAAACAACATTCACTAAAACCAACGTTGCACTGCTGCTGGTGGAACTGCAGGTGTTTTAAGTCACTGCTGACTCACAGTGTGGTCTAAAAGTTAAATGCTTAGACAGGAGGAAACGGCTTTGCTTATTTTCCCTGGGTTTCTCCTCCAATAAATGTTCATGAGATTGAGCTCCAGTGGAGGTCCAAATCACTTCATTGATCTCCGCTCCCAGTCTCCGGTTCCATCTTTATATTAGTGCCGAGATGTGTCTTCTGTTGTCATTATATTGAACCAGGGTCTCTCTGTGCAATCTGACTTTGTATATTACTCGGAGACATACGGCGGAGCTGGTGAAGCCATTTGTTTGGCTTGTAATCGGGTTTATAGTATCCAGGAGGAAGGAGACACAAAGGCTGTCCCTGTTTAGTTCACTTATCGCTCCGCCGCTCTTTCTGTTTGACCAGCACAGAACGCTTTCTTACAGCACTCAGAGGGCATACAAAATTCAATGCAGATTTTAAATGGTGTTTATTATGAGTGCTCCGCAAAGTAGGGATTTTTACATATGGCAAAGTGATTATTTTTTATTTATCCTATGATAATGGATTCTATCTGTGAGTGGTTCACCGTTTTGGGACATGGATAAAGATGAGTTTCCAAAAATGTTCCCCAAAAAATGTAAATGAGGAACAGTGTTTAAAGGAGATACCCATATTGTATGTAGTTCCAGAACAATCTGACAGAGGGTGTTACAGAGTTTCAAATGCAATGTGAGTTGCTCATAGTAACAACGTAATGTAACTCTAAGCTGTGGTGCCAACCAAAGCATTGCCTTGCATTTCTACTTCTTTTTTGTATTGTTATACATTGCATTCTTTTCAGAAATAACCCTCCAAAATAAGGGTCATGTTCCTCCACCCTGTCCTCTCTGTGGCCAGGGGCGAACTGGCCATATGTCCATACTGGAAGAGCACTAGCTCTAGGGCCACTGGTCTGTCTCTCAATTTTCCCCTTAACCTCTTACCCCCCCGCCTTAACCGAGCTTTACCTAAAGCTAAAAGCTTAAAAGAAAAGCATCAAAATAGCGACGAAAATGGGGATAAAACGGAACAAAAATGTGCCGGAAAAGAGACAAAAATCCAACAACAAGGTGACAGAAAACAACAAAGCAATGAAAAAGCAATTCAAAAGCAAAAAGTTACAATCACTCTTGTTAAGTCTAAGTAAGAAGTTAGGTAAGAGAGTAAGAGGTTAAAATATCATTGTACACAAATTGATATTATACTGAGGATGGTAATGACAACTGGGAAGTAGCAAGATCATGAAGTATAATATGTACTGCATAGTAACGTGCCTTTATAATATCAAAATAGTGACTTGGTAATGTTACCAAAGTTTGGCATTGGTAACATGCTGAAATATATTATATTAAGGGTTGCCTTTTGTTACTTGCTTTGTACTAAACATCGTACATGAAACGAGATCCTGGTTGCCATTGTGCTTTGTTTCTGTTATCTATATGAACATTTCAAGTTCTCCTTTGACATTGATGAAAATCAAAATATGATGCTGCTAATTGTATGATTGATAATGTAATTGCAATAGCATAAAGTTATTATTATAGTTCTGTTATGTAATGTCTTTATGTAGATGCTATATTGTAAATGTTGTATTGATTTTGGGGGTGGGCGCTTATAAGCTCTTGCTTCAGCCCACTCCTTTTGAGCAGAATGTTTACTGCTCAAATAAACTAATAAACTAAAATATGTCTTTGTGGAAGTGCTGCATTTACACTAATTTGGGCCAGGCTGGTCTGAGTCCAGGGCCCTTTTTTCAGTCCCAGTCCGCCCCGTCTGTGGCCGTCTCTGTCCAGCCAAAGTCCCATCAGCACCATCCACTCAGTCATGGTGCAGTCCCCTGTGATTGACACACCTTATTTATCAATCTTTGGTCTCTTTCCATTCATTACATACTGTCGTCAATAGTCAATCAATCCACCCTTACAGCAAGCTTCACTTTTTTCAATTAAAAGGCAGGAAAGAATATTGACTCTTTTCTGCATCATCTGTCCACACTCGATACTGTAGTTTTGTTTTCACAGAATACAGTATATCTCCAAATCCCCAAAGACCTGATATTTATTTGCCAAGTTCAAATGGTCATTGTTGGTGTGGATCCTTATTAAAGCTGCACTACTTGCTTTACTCCATTATCAAACCGTGAAAGTCAGAGATAGTTGTGTAAAATCTCTCAAGCTGTAAATAATTTCTAGCTCTCACAGACTCCTGCACATCCCATTGTTCACCTGAGTCAATTAAAAGCTCGTCTTGGCCGGAATTTATAGTGAGTCAGAGCTGAGACATGACCAGGGCTGGTTGAACTGGTTCAATATAATATCACCCGGAGGAATTGTAATTGCTTGGTAGAGGTCATAGTTCTGAAAATGTTTTATTCTTTTCATGCAGGCTTCTGTACTGTGTTTTGACATTGCCTCCCCTGTTACGGCACACTCTTAAATAAACCTTTATTAGCTCTTAGGTTGATCCCTTGACCGCCTGCTACACCATGACTGATGTGTTTACGATAACGTCTTGGGCCCCAATCCATTGCGGGACACTTTTAATGCCAACGACTGCTTTATCTGCAGTGGAACTCCATGTGTGTGTGAGCCGGGTGCATTAGCGGCGAGCATTGGTTTGCTTTGACCGTACACCACAAAACACATTTACTGCAGTTTATCTTTCAAATAACTCATCCCTATCAAATATCTATTATGTGTCCATTGTCCACCTGCGTTCTGCCTGCTTAATCCCCTTTTTGTTTGCGGCTACAGATCATTCCCGTAATGGCCGTCCATTCCATGCGGATCATCAGTGACAAGGGCAATCTGTCTGCTAAGACCACTGCATCCATTTGTAACCTTTACACGTGCGTTTCCCTTTGTACCAAATGATAACGATAAAATTATTTATCACCATATTTTTTTTACAATAGTGTTTATTTTGGGCCATCTTATTCAAATCGAGAAAAGATACAAGTACGGTCTTTATGCAGAATCACAACAGTACTATTCATATTAGTTACTAGGGGTGGGAACTTCTGGGTACCTCACGATTCGATACGATACGCGGCTTACGATAACAATCTCACGATGCGCCGATACTGCAATAATCGATATATTGCACAAAAATAACCTACGATACATCATGATAAAAAAAACATGCTACTTTTAACCTTTATTTTAACATACTATATATTATTCATTGACATTTATTTTCATGTGCTTTGTACCACATTTTTCTGTGTGTATAAATGATCCTTGACTTACTCACTGAAAATGGGTCTATAGATCTGTCAGTGACTTCATTTACATTTAAATAAACAAGAAACCACAGCCCTGTTTCAAAAGAAATAAATCAACCACAATTTAATCTTATTTATAATTATAAAAACTATAATTAAAAGTTATTTATTTGTGTGACAGTGTTTGGTCCACGTGCTTAAAACTGTAGTGCTGCCCCCTGCTGTCCTGACTGAATTCTTGATCATTGTTGGCCTCTATTGACAGTGAAAACAGTGGAGCACTGCTGCCTCATTAATATGCATGTCGCCGCTCATTAATATGCATGACGTCATTAAAAGTATCGCTATCGTAATAAAAAGTATCGGTATCGTATCGTCCCGCAAAATATCGCGATATATTGGAAAATCGATATAATCCTATTAGTTACGGTGCTAGCCATTTGATTACCAGCAATGTATGATGACCATTATGTTTTTTTTGGGCATCTTTTTGAACCTCAAGTTGATGTGTTTCAAGATGAAGAAATGGATGGAAATTTGACTTGGTGGTTGTAATTTTGTTTCTGTTTGCCTTGTGTAACAATTTCAGTTATTTAGTGTTTTATTTATTTTTTTTCTCCCTGAGCTTGTCCCTTCTGTGGCCCTTTGTCTGCAGCCTGGATTGCAAAGTCATGCCAAATGCAATATAGCATCCTCCTATACGTCTCCACTATGATGTTTTTTCTTATTCAATAGATCTTTCCCATTGACAGCTTCCTCCCATTCGCAAAGCATTTGACCTGCGATAAACACTTGCCGCTGCAGATGCAGGAATCCATTGGCAGTATATTGAATTTGAAGATGTGCCGCTGGCCGTAAATAAATGCTGAAATCAAGTTATAAAACATCGTCTCATCATTGAGGATCTGTACGTGTCATCACGGAAGGAGAATTACATTTTGGGAACGTCCCGACAGATTGCTGATTGAGTTGTTTGGCCCCACAAGATGGCACCGCTTCCAAATAAAAAATGTTTTCTCTCCCTCATCTCCGCTTCATATGCTGTCTTTTTATTTGCAGTGCATGTCCCTTGGCTAAAGAATTCATCTCGTTTTGGGACAGTAACACCCGAACAGTGCCTCCTGGGTTGGAACACTCTGCAGTATTGTCTTACATATTATGCAAAGAGTATGTAGCGATGAAATGGTTTTGGCTATTGTTGTGTCTATAGAGAGAGGATACAAAGGAACAGAGACATAAGGTAGGCATGCGTGGACTTCGTAACCTGCTAACCTCACAGTGTATGCGGTGATGATATTTGTTATTCAGTGTAAGATTAGAGGAGACAGCTGGTTGACTCCTCCACATGTTTGATATGGAAGAGGAAGAAAAGGTTGGGGGATTTTTCTTCACCGCGTTTGTAGTTTTCAAGATGGGATCATTATTCAACATCTACAACAATGCAGTGTCGAGTGTCATGTGCGTACACAAACGCGAGGAGTCCAAATGCACAAAGTCATTAAGCTCCAAGGTGAACACTTTGAAATAGGCCATAACTTGTGAAATAAAGTATTAGTGGTTGTTCATTTAAGTTATGGGGCCCAGGTTGGCGATTCAAAACCCTTATTTCCCTTATTTCTATGGTAACTCTGTTCTACAGTTAGACTTCTCAACCCCTATACCCTTATGTTGGTGATTGAGTGACTGGTTGTGATCAGTGAGGCTACAGCCAATGGAAGCTACTCTTTCCAGACCTTACCATCACGAGTCGTGATTGACTCTTGCATTGTTTACAGAAAGTGCTGACTGTCACCTCAAGAGGAGCCATTGCATACAATCAGCTTTTGAACGTCCTTGAAAATGATCAACATACCTGCTTGACTCACTCAAACCTGGTTAAAACGTGATATGGTTAATGTTGAAATTAGGGTGCAAAGTTTGGAGTTGGTATTGATTTCAGGCCAATATAGGATTTACACTTTTTGAAGTTTGATGACAATCAGGCCAGTAGAGATTGATTTACTGGCCAGGTTGATTTCTATTGCAAACATTTAATCAACAATTCCCAGTACTTAAAGCAGAACTAAGTAACTCATGCCTCTAGTCTAGAGGCCATAAGTGCCACTGCAGGTGTCATAGCATGTTACGTTTTTTTTTTACTCATTAATTGTCCATGAGAGTAAATACTACGCTGACAGAAAAGACAAAGGGAGAGCGTGATATTGTACATTGTGCCACAACTCAATGGATATATATATTTTTCACTTAAACTTGGCTGTAAATACTGCTAAAGTGGCGCTAGCCCACAGTTAGCTTTGCCTGTTAGCCTGTTAGCTTCTTCTTCATGAATGTATTAGTGTGTATTGCGCCTCCGACCCGGTGCAGGGAAAGTTGCAAAGTTGGTTTTCTGGTCAGAGACACCGTGGGAGATGAAAGACCCCCAATCATCCAATAACACTTGTAGTACCCCCAGAGGGACTACGGAAAGGATTTATTGAGGTAAACAAGTTGCTTACTTCATTAACACTGCCTAATCCCTCGAATAAAACGATCTACTCTTTGTCATGTCGTTTCGGTCATGGAGATGTTGGCAAACAAACCCTTCTTCCTGTGGCTCCACACTGCTGTAGTCTTAGTTACTGTACACCCTCGTGTGTACGTGTGTCCCAATTAGGCATTTCACTTTCTCGCCACTGTTTGCCATGTGTGTGAATGAATGGGACTTTGAGCATTTGTGTTGGTTCCTCCTCCAGCTGAAGCGGAGGCACTTTGTCATGGACATTTGGTGGAGTTAATTAAAGGGGACAAATGATTTATGAAATTATAGCAGATGACGTCTCCTTGTTTTTTTTTTCCTCCTCGGTGCCACCATGTTTCCCCAGTGAGTGATGTTGTGTTATTTCTGGCTTTACAAACCACTTTCTTATTTCTGTTGCCAGCTTGAGCTCTGCATCTGAAAATATTTAACTAAAAACTGAGTCTGTTGAACATATGCGCACAAATTCTGCACAAACAGACGTACAGTGCATGTGCAAAGGAAAATCTGCCGCGCTCGCACATTTGCACATCACACACGCACGCACACACACAATCTAAACAACAGCTCGATTCAAATCAGCCGAGCAGGCACATTGGAAATCTGTCACTTGTGAGAAACGTCGCATTTTGGGCAACGATTTAGAGAGCCACAGACGGGAGGACAGACCGAGAGACAGACAGACAGGGTGATGGGCAGACACACGACGGGATGTTTTTGTTTTCCCATCTTCATCAAGCCATATAGCTGTCACCGCCAACTTGGACCAAACAGTTTAAGTTCTTGGAATGAACTGTCAGTGAGCAATGGTGATGGATTGGGCTTTGCATGGGAGAGAGGATGCAAAGACCAGGAAACAAAGAATGCAAAAGCTTCTTTTTCTGAAACTTTCCAAATGCCAGGTGGGTGTAGTGTTGAAATTCCATTAGATACTGTACTTAGCATCTTACAGAAGGCTGCCCTATACAGCACATAACTTGTACATTTGAGGCATCATCACATTTTCTACTTCTTCTACTTTAGTGTTGTAGCAGATAAGAAAGATTATTATTAGAACAATTGCATTGACAAGAGACACAAAAGTAGCACAATATAAAAGGTTCAGTGCCGCAGCTTTGAGTCATGGATTATTTACTTTCCTTTAATGAAACTAACAGAATTCTGCCTGAATACAAACTTTCCTGTTATCAAAAAGTCAAGAACAAGTCTTTTTGCCTTTTGCTTTATACACTAAACCAGCGTTTGTTGATTAGCCTTTAAATTACATGATTATTACACATTATCACTCGATTAAAAAAACAAACAGTCACAATAGAATGGGAGCTGATTCACTTCTCTGGTCTTAAAACGTCACACTATCCGACATTTTTATATCACAGTTTATGACAGGGGCGGACTGGGACAATAATTCAGCCCGGGCATTTTTTGGTTTGGACCAGCCCACCCATAGCAGACTATGCGTGTGGCACATGTATCATTGATGCGCCTGTGATGGGCCGATGGATGATCAATCCAAGGCACGGGTTGCGCAGAAAATAAAAAAATAAATAGGCTGGGCCGGCCCATTTTGGGGGAGTAATGGAAGGGGCAGTGGGGAGGGGGCTGATCATGCGTGCGGCACATGTACCTCTGATGCGCCTGTGATGGGCCATTGGATGATTCCATTCCAGAAAGCATAGGCTGCTCATAAAATAAAAAAATTAAATCTAACGCACCGGCCCACTTTGGAACCGGCCCACCGGTCAAATGCCCGGTAAAATATAAGCCCTGTCCGCGGCTGGTTTATGATGTCTACAGGACAAATTAAAGTCACGCAATCGCAGACCGATTCTACATCTTATATTGAACCAGAAGTGTTGAAACAAAACAAGAAATTATTTGATTTTGTTCTGTTTTGTCTTTGCTGCTTCAATTATTGAGTGAAACGTGCTATACTTTGTGAGCTGGAATAAAAGCCACCTTTGTTCGTTTTTACATAACATTTCCAGGCTAAACATAAGTAATAGTAATAGTAATGTAAGTAACTTATAATGTGTGTGTTTATTTTTTTTTCAAAACACAAATTAAGACACAAATTGAACTGTTAAAAATAAAGTGTTGACAACTAGACATATTTCTGTTCTGGTGCCGTCTCACAAAGAAACTTGTGGTGCAGCAGAAATAATGATTTAGCAGAGCAGGAAAAAGCCGCACCATTCATGTTCCATTCTGATTAGGTGTTAAACCCATTCTAAATCCTAATCCCAGAATCACTCAATGTTAAACACACATTGGCTGTGCGTTAAGCCTAACTTAAAAAAAAACAAAAAACTGAGTCTGATATTTTCTCTCTTTTCCATCATGCCTTTACTGCGCTTTAAGAAATTCCCTAATCTCCCCGAAGTCTAACCATATGCCCCATATGTGTTTATTTTCTAAATCCATCTTTCCTCTTTATGTGCTTGGCAGAGACTGAATCCGAGGCTTTATTTGCTCAATTTAGCTGTATGCATGTGACAGTTTCAAAATGCACACAGAGCCTTTTGTTTTAGTTCAGTGGAACCACAATGTGAAAAACCATATGAATCGAGCCGCGTCGTCTTGGATAATAATGTTTTGTGTAGATGGTTGTTCGCCAATGTGGAGATAAAGGAGAAAGTTGTGTTTGTTTTCAAAATATTTACCTTATTTTCTCTTTCGCGTATTAGTATTATTATTTTTCTATTTTGTCTCCAATACGACAAACTAGACCACCTTAATATTGAAACGTGCATTAAACACAATTAAACCAGAAGTAAGTAACTCATTCCCCAGAGGCCATAAGTGCCACTGCAGGTGTCGTAGCATGTTGTTGTTTTGTTTTACTCATTAATTGTCTGTGAGAGTAAATATACGCTAACAGAAAAGACAAAGGGAGAGAGGGATATTGTATATTGCCACAACCCAATTACACAAAACTTACTCAAACTTGGCTGTAAATACTGCTAAAGTGGCGCTAGCCCACAGTTAGCTTTGCCTGTTAGCTCTTCTTCATGATTCTATTAATCTCTTGGATTTGTATAGCGCTTTTCAAGATACCCAAAGCGCTTCACAGCTGATTATTCATTCACTCCATACTGGTGGTGGTAAGCTACTATTGTAGCCACAGCTGGGGTACACTGACGGAAGCGAGGCAACCAGTCTGCGCTCACTACATTCGCTAGGCTTCCTGGTGTTACCAAACGGTCTCCCATCCAAGTACTAATCAGGCCCTTCCCTGCTTAGCTTCCAAGATCTGACGGGATTGGGCATAGCAAAGGCGGTATGACCACTATTGGTGTGTATTGCGCCTCCGGGTGAGAGCAGGGAAAGTTGCAAGCGTGGTTTTCTGGCCAGAGAGATGAAAGACCCCCCCAATCATCCCATTAACACATGTATTACCCCAAGAGGGACCATGAAAAGGATTTATTAAAGGAATAGGCCACCGTTTTTGCATACTGAGATATGTTCTAACCTTAGCTTAGACGAGTTGATGCGTAGCGGTCATTAAATGTGCCCTCAGTCACGCAAACAGAGCACTGACGGTGTTAGCATTTAGCCTCTCCTCTATGGGCCAAATGGGTTGAAGTTAGAAGCGACCAAGCTCCTCCACGTTTCCCTATTTAAATACGGTTACGTGAGTAGTTACACGATCCAAGTATACTGTAGTTACACAAAATCAAAACATGTCGATTTTCTAAGCGGATAAAAAGGGGAACTATATTGTAAGGCGTATTAACACCAGGAGCACTTTGACGTCCGCGCAGTAGAGTCGACGTGCTCCTAAGGTATTATTAGGGGAAACCTGGAAGAGCTTGGTCGCTTCTAACTTCACTCCCATTTGGGTCCATAGAGGACAAGAGGAGAGGCTATATGGTAACACCGTCAGTGCTCTGTTTGTGTGACTGAGGACACGTGTAAACACCAGACAGCTATGCATCAACTCGTCTAAGCTAAGGTATAGAACATATCTTAGTATTTAAATAACGGTGGCTTATTCCTTTAAGGTAAACGAGTTGCTTAGTACGGCTTTAAAAAAAAATCCAACTTCTACAATGAGAATGCCCTTACCGTTTATCCAGATAGGAAATGCACACATATTGAATCTTGTGGTCCTCCTTTCTTTTGCCAATCCCTTCTTCCTACTCATCCACTTTCCTCAATTCAAATCCAACCTGAAGCTAAAATGATTCAACTCAAACTTTTGCCAGAGTGCGCATCTGTGCGGAAGAGAAAACAGTCGTTCCTTTGTCCAGCTGAGATCCCACTCCTCTGTCTGAACCCTCATGGAGCGCCGCGCCTTAATTAGTGCATTGTTTTTTCCCCGCGTCTCAGCATGCAACGCTTCCCGGGAGTTTGCTGTCACCTGAGGCAAACTCTCCTCACTGCAGCACCATTCCCTCTACTCTCTACAGCCAGCATCTCGTTCTCCTTTGTCTCCCTGCTGACAGATGTGCATTTAGACAGGCATGTGTACAGCGGAATCGGGAGTCTCAATCTGCTTCTTCAGCAAACTGCCGGAAATCTATTTGTGGTTTTGATTGTTTTTGGATGCATCTGCGCAGTGATGGCCAAATCTCAGGTGAGGCTTTAAGTGGAAATGCCTGTTTATTCAGAAAACCACAGATGTGGACCTTCAATCTGAAGTCAAATAAATGTTTGTCCATAACCTTGGTTTTGAACCATGTTAGATTGACTGATTGGGGCCAGAACAAAGTGATTTCAATGGCATATATCCAAAAAGCCCAATGTTACTTCAATCTGATCTCTCCAGAGAGTTAGACTCATGTTTTTGCCTATTTGCTGGTTCATTTCTCTGTTAGCTATATGACCCAAGTGCTCCATGTTAAAGTCTTTGACAGGCAGCAATTGTGTTACGAAGAGAGTAAAGCTTAAAGTGGGGATATTATGCTTTTTTACAAGTATGGTCATTTTAGGTTAGTGTACAGATGTCTCAACTGTTTCTTCTATTTCCTTCCAACTGCAGAGGGTTACATGACAGAAACTCTCACTCTGGTGTATGTGCCTGTGCATCCGCTGGACAATGGTCTGCGTCATCGAGAAGCACCCCAGATCACACTGTTAACTCATGAAGCAGCCCTTTCATTCAAACTGCCGCAATAAACCAGTCATTACACTCAGCGCAGAAGGATTTCCGCTGCCGTTTGATCGCAGGAAATTGATATCATTTTCTCACTGGGCGGACATGAATGCGCTCAAATGTACTTATTCACTTATTGATGACAGTTGAGATTAGGAGAGCGTAATTATACCAGTGACAAGCCCCGTTCAGGCCTGCTTAAGCTACTTGCTTTTGCTAACCGCGCTGTGAGGGAATTTATGTGTGATGTGTTGACCGGAGCTCTCCCTATGTGCAGTATCCACTTTCAGTACACTGCCGGGTCTGATGCAGCGGGGAGGCTTTGATCTCCAGTATGCTTCCATCTGATACTCACCAATAGGGGGCGTCACAGCGCTGCACCTGGACAATAAAGAGTCAGCCAGGTAGTGTAAATAACAAGAAGGCCAAGGGATTTCAACACTTTAAATGCAAAGGATGCTAAAACTTTCCCACTCATTGGATAGTGCATAATGGCTGTAGATGCATGGAGTGAAACTTGTAGAAAAAAGTAAAATTTCATTCAAAGTAATGATGTAGTTCATTCATTTAGGATAAGCATTAATAGATGCGAACATCTGAATTCTTAATCTCCCACATCTCTAGCATATTAATGAAAGGCATGGATCATAGAATCAATTAGTGATGATAAGGATAACACTGCAAATGATGGGGCCTGATCAACGACTTGTGAGCTGTGGAGAGGAGTATGAGGATTAATGATGGAAGAGACCGAATGTGACCATACAATTACAGACGAGCTCTGAGGAACCAAAGACTATGTTTTAGGCGAAAATCAGTGTAGAAAAGATAATTTTAATAGAGCTATAGGTTTTATCACGCCTAAGCTTTAAAAGGCCCTTCTGACTTGAATCTAGCTCACATATTAATGCACAAGTTCACACGGTCTGCACAAGTTTAAATTAGTTTCTTTGGTGGAATGCTTGGATGAAGCCCCTTCAAAGAAGCAGGAAGATCTTTCTGGGAAATCTTGTGAAGAGCCGCAGTGTGGAGACTGAATTATTGAGTTGAAGAGTAGAGGTTATCATCAAAGCTCAAGTTGTTGTGCACTGGTCTAAAGCAGTAAAATACCTGAACAAATCAAATTACAGCAGATATTTGAAGCAATAAAAGAGAATATGAATGACAGGAAGAAAGACAGAATTATACAGTACTTGACTTGCCTGGAAACCCGACTCACTGCTGTACCAGCGATTGAGTCTGGTGACTGTGCCATCAACTAAATTTCCACTGTGGTACATATTAAAGCAAACAGGAAGAGGAATGAACCAGTCGGCAAAGGGCAGGTGTCTGCCGTTGATACGGTGCTATTAGCGGTTCTGCGTTAATATTCACACAGGATTATGAATCCCGAAACTCACCTACTGTCGATGTGTTTTTGGTCATTTACCGCCGATTCTACAATAGCTCTCTCTCTACCGTCGCTATCCGCAGATTGAGGGGACTTCATCGTCCTATGAGTGTAGCGAACAACACATGACCGCAAATAAATTAATCTGATTGCATGGGCTCATTTGAGTTTTCTATTGTCACTGGCGTGGGTCTCACACTGATATCCCTCTGTATGAAAAAGTACAGAGGGGCATCATTTGGGTCTCACCAGGCTAGTAATTGACAGCATAATAGAATACATTACATACATTCATAGACGATGTGTAAAGAGAAGTATTTGCAGATTTTGTCCATAGGTTTCATTCACATCACTTTTTCCTACCATGGTTGGTTTGAGGACTTTTGACTATTCAAACAATGTATTTTGTTTTGTATTATTAATTGACATAGCAATGGTCCTAGTTTTTCATGGTAAGCTTCGAAATCTACACATATCTTTCCTACACAAATTGCATCACTGCTGCGATGCGATCACCACATCGTATCGAAGATGATTTAACCACAACAAATCACTACACACTGAATATTATTAGTTACAGAAATTAAAAGGTTTATGACTACCTAGGCTATATGTTGACATGTAGTAATACAGTAACAAAACGTCTCAAAGTAATAATGCTCAAACTTCCATCAGTCTGGGAGGCCTGGACATTGTTTGTGCTCCGACATGATATAAATGCATTGTCTAGAGGAAAAATAGAAACCAGAGCAATTACTCTGTGATTAAAAAGTTGCCATGTTCTAAGTGCAAGAAAAATAGACAGAGGAAGACCTTGTCATCTCCATTGTCCTCTTAATCTGAATGCTTACAAAAACCCTGGGCCATGGACTGAGGCACATTAATATTGCAGCAAAGTCTGCATTTATTATGAATGAAAACAAGTGTGAAGATTTCGAAAGGGATTCAACTGCACTTGGTGGTGGTCGTAACAATATTGCTGCTCACAGAAATAGCATTCAAGCGGTTACAGAGTCATGACGATGCTAAACCAGATTGAAAAATAACATTGACAAATACAATCACAATTTCTTTAATAATCTTTAGTTATGGTTTATGTATAAAATAATGTTAAAGTCAGTCTCATGCAAAATAAGAAGACGACTGTGGTGCACAACCTCTGCAAATATCACTTTACGCCATGGGGTTGGCACAACTGTTTTGTTCCGCCACAATAAAGAGCAGCACAGTGAAACCTCTCAAAGCTTCTTTATAAATCATTTACTTTTTCTCCATTAAAGTGTCCTGTGACATCTGCAACGCCTGACCTAGCCCGAGTGGGTGGCAGTGGAGTGCCACAAGGTGCTGAACCGGCTCCTCTCCAACTTGACCCGCTCTGATGTTACGTCAGCTGCAAGAGCAACAGCCACAATAAGTGCCTCTGGATTTAGAAGTACTGTACCACGGGATGGAAAGAGACAGGTTAAGTAACAAAATAATACGTTACAGTACGTAATGTCTTCAGCAAAACAGTTTAAGTCAATACATCATCATGTCAATAAGTTTGAAATAAAGCTAACTTCACCAGTTGTGATGTTTTGTGATTATATTTTTAAAGACAGACTTCAAATAGTTTAAATAGTTTGAAAAATCCTGCAAGCTAAACCTTTTATAGATATCGCACCAAATGAAAAAAACCAAAAAAAAAACCTCCATGTTACACTCGCTCAAAAACACGAAAGATGCCTGCAAACCTGGTTCACCTTCCTCACATAAGTACTTTTCTATGTACCTTCCACTCATACATGCACACAATCCCAGTGCCTGTATAGTATTGGCTGGTGAGGAAGCGCGTACTGAGCTGCCAGGTGTGCTCCCAGCAGTGGATATGACCCGGGGTCATGGGGCGCTCCACAGGACTCTCACTGACAAAACCTCTCCAAATGTTTGTTGTCTTGTCTGTCCTCTTCACCCCAGCTTCCTTTCGCAGCTTGTAATACTGAAAACAATATACACTTGACAGGCATCCTCCTCTGGCTCATGGTTGGTCATGGCTGTCTGCGTTTCTTACAAGGAAAGATTGCATTTGTGTCAACAATAAATGGCCATGTTATTTTGTGTGTTTAAATTGTTAATATTTCACACACACCTAAAAACTTTGTAATTAAGCTGTGGTTTACCCAGCAGATTAAACACTGCGAGAGTTGTTCTTAAAAAGACAGAAATAATCATATTTAGAAAAGAAATGCCCATAATTTTAACAAGAATTTTAGTAATTAACAATTGTACCGTAACCCTCTTACATGAAGAGTGATAGGCACCATCAGGGCTCGGGGCCCAAATTTGACACCCAATATCTCTGGCGTCCCAGATGATTCTTGTAATAGCAAATATTACACACCATAGATGTCCAAACAACTACTCTAAATAACTGAAAATATGGTCAATACATTTTCAAAAATAATGTGAGAACATCCAGATCACTCTATGGGCCTGATCTTGCGTTTAGAAACGCAGACTGTAGACTAGACATTTGTGCAATCACGGGGGACGCTTTGTGGAATCTTCAGCTTCATACCTAGTGCAGTAAGTGGACTGGACAGACACCCATGGCGATGTTTTGCACAGCAGTGGTCCCTCCCCAAGCTTCTCTGCCAGCAGACTGTACCAGGAATATTTCCTGCTACTATGGGTGGCAGTGGGTGTGGGGGCGCATGTGCTGGGGTTTTGATCACGTTTCTGTGGAGTGGAGGTTGCTGCACTCTTTAATACTAGCACTAGAGCCTGGCCATCGATACATTCTCTCTCTCGGGACATGGACAATGTTTGACTCACAGTGGAATAAATCATTTGTAGTTTGTCCAGCGAGAACTTAATAAGATACGCGAGCCTGCGCGTGACATTAATGTAAGAGTAGAGCGAAGAGGAAGCAGCAAGAGCTTGTTGTAGTTGAAGCTGTTTGTACACCATGCCTCAGCCACAACCCCTTTTTTTCCTCAGGCTACTGGCAAAAGCACTGGCGCACTGTAGTTTGAACGCAAGATAACAACTTCGTCTTGAGCAACGCTGTTGTTGCGTCAGGCGGGAGCTCGGGCTCTATCGTTGTGTGTGTGTGTGTGGAGATTGGCTTATCCAAAGGGTCTCCAACATTAAAAGACCATTTGCTTTCAAGCGTACCAATATGCCAATATTGGTCTAAATAATTACATGGCTCATGAGTACAGGACACGTGGCAATTTGCAGTGGCATGCGGAGTGGAGTGTAGCAAGGAATTGTTGAAGGATTGCAACCAGCAGCGAACATGGCCAGGTCCCAAATTCAACAATACATTACGATATGCCAGCATTCTATTCTCTACATAGATGGGGATAGGTAAAAATGAATATTTATAATGTGCAAATTTTTGCTGTGGAGATTAGACAATGTAACCGATAGGAACAATTTGTTCCTGAAATAACCTACTCTTCATTCCATAAAGTGAGAATGGCCCAGCTGTCTCAGTACACAGCAGTACTAGCCAGGGAAATCTTCTGGTTCAACAGGTGTCTTTTACTACAGATTTGCCTTTTGCATTATGCACCAGGCTTCTCCACCTTTAAGAGTCATCCTATCCCATTCAATATTTAACCGCCTTTTTCGCCGGGGAGGGAGGCACCTTCAATTATTCAACAACAATATAGAGCCTAGCGGAGGTTAATAGGGCTTTAGCTGTGGGGTGGTGTAATGGCTGCCCAAGGTGGAGGGAAGATTTATGATATAAGTCGACTGGCGATGTGAGAGATTGTGCAAGCGAGCAAAGGTGACGTGGGACTGAAGAGTGATTGGAGCAGAAAGCGCTTTAGTAATGTGGGGTGCCTCGGGAGAACAAGAACAACATGAGGCATGGGGGACCGAGGCTGCAAATGTACCAGAAAAAGCAACAAATGTAAACAAGCCGGACTGAGATGATAGCAGATCTTTGGGGACCGCCACTACTGGAGAACATTATGTGGGTACTAGTGGATGCAAAACTACTTTGTGCTTGCAGAAAATGTGTAGAATAATAAAAGGAGGTAATAAAACAAACACAAGTTTACTTTATTATTAGATTTAATGGAAGCATTTATTACCATAACAACCATTGTTGTGGGCTTTTTTTTAATAAAAATTATTATTAAAATGTCTATACTTTGGCTCACTTCAGCAAAAGTTGGTGAAGATTTTTCTTGCAAATTCTACAAAAGCTCTAAACTTGAATGTGGCATTGTATAAAATTAGCTGCACTTTTTTCACTGGACAAATGGTTGCCAAGTGTTGTTGTTTGTCTTGGAAATGCCAGGTAATAAATTGTGCTGTTACATCAGTTTGGAGTGCAAGTTGAAAAATTTGGTAATGTTGCTTTGAGTGGAATTTAAAAAAACAAACAATCTTGGCCTTAGATGGTACACTTAAAGTAATCCTTCCATGTGGCCTTAAACAGCAGTGTTGTTTCGATTCTCTCCATCTTGGCAACACTCTCCTTCCTCCTCTCTGCCAGAGCCAGGAGAAGGAGAAAGGTGTTCATGCCTTGGGCTTGATTCTAAATTTACTGTGTCTCACTGAGCTAACACAAGTGCGCTTTTCATTGTGTATGCACCCAACTAAATATTTTCTCGATTTTAGGCTAGGTACCTTACTAATACCTTTAATACTTAATATACTTAATCTAGTATACTTTATAGAAATACATTATGTACTATTATTATCACTACTATATTATACTGGGATACGGTCCTGATATGATTATCGTTTGTTATTTCATGCTATGTCACAGGTGCATTCTGTGTTTGAATCACCCAAACACCATTACAGACAAAAAATGAGTGACTTGAGAGCTGTGCGTGTTTCAGTTTTGTTATACAAACTTTGCTGCTGATTGGTTTAAACAAAGGGGAAAAGACGAACATGTCCAAGCCATACTGTTAACGTGCCTTTACACTTTTCAACATATAAATCATTCAGTGTCAGATTACCATTTGGAAATTCAACTTTCTTTATCTATTATTTCTGGGCAAAGTATCGCAACACAATGACAAAACAGTACTTTTGTATCAAGTAAACCTAAAACTTACCAATAGAAATAGGGCTGCACTATTAATTGCATTTGCAATTTTATCGCAATATCACACAACGCGATTTCCAAATCGCAGAGGCATGCGATTTTGGCCCATGCAGCTGATTGCCGCGGCCCATAGAAGTGAATGTAGTGGTGAGAGACGGCGGTGACGTCCGCTCGCAGCATGCTTTTGTTTACTTCTCAGTCTACTTAAGGTGCGCAGTAGATCGTGGGTGTACTGTGAAAATATCAGCGTTTATGATGCAGCCACCGCGAAGGACTATTGCTTTTTTCTCTGTTAGCATTGCGTTAGCTGCAGCGCTAATCACTCTATTCAGAGTACCGGGCCGTGCTGCACCACGCTTTGATGCACTGATCATAGAAACTCCCTCACCTCCGACTGTCTCTGCCTCCACAGAGATGAAGGTGAGCCGTGTCCTGCTCATAAAGAGTTGTTTGCAGCTCAGTTGGGACCTTTTAGAACCTAAAAGGAGGCTTATGTTTGGGAATGTTTTGGATGAAAACTTATCTCATAAGCACTGACTAAAACACAATTGAGAATAGCAAGAAATTATTTAGGCTATTTACAAAAATATTACAGTAGGGTATAAAATTATAAAAATGTGGGCTATTTTGAATTTTATTCAAAATGATTATTAAGGACTACAAAGTAAGGAATGAGGAATAACATTGTCTCAGTTTAGGCTATAATTTAAGTTATATGCAACAGAAAGTTATTAATGGTAAATGGGGAAGGAAAATCAAAATAAAATCGAAATTGCAATATTGATTTAAACAATCGCAATACTGATTTTTGGTTAAATCGTTCAGCCCTAAATAGAAACTAAGAATGTTGTAAGTTAAGTTTAGCTTTTCTTCCACAAATATGCATTTTTCTGTAATTTCTTCTTATTACTATTGACATGAATGCAGCCATGCCACAGTGAAATGTATTGGTTCCAGATAGTATATATTGCCAGTGAATGGTGCTGATGTCATATTCTTTTTTTATTCAAAGAACTCCCTTTGGACACAAGCCTGTGGGAGACTTAGAGAAATGTTACAACCACTTAACCATCGGATTGACTGAAATGCGTTCCATATGTTTCTGGTTTGCTGAAGGAAAGAAACGTGCAGTTGGAATTTGTTCTTCTATTATACGCTGTATTTTATATGTATAACGTATTGGATGTGACATGCAGACAGCAGTCATATTGTATAATCACGAGCTTTCTGTTGTATTGTGACAGTCGGTAAACACACAATTATTCTTCCATTTGACTTTCATATTTTGTCAATTTATTGTAGGTCCATAATTTAGTTAGAAAAAAAGCAATGTGCACAACACTGCTCTAGCATAACATAGCTCTAGAAGCTCTTTTTATTTATTGGGTAGCACAAAGAATGGATTAAATTAATTTCCAACAAATTCTGGAGAAAAAAAAAATAACACCATCCATCTGTGAAAAAGCTGAAGTTGAAAACAAAAGGCTTCTACACATGGGTAATGATCGTAAACATGGCTCGAAATCCACGATGGATTACTAAAATGGATGGATTGCATTTAAAGCTATACCATGTTTGTTTGATACCATTTGTTTACATGTTGGAGCTGAAATAGTTATCATGCTTGCTTTATCTATATCGTATAATACATTCTCTTGGCCCATCTTTAACTGGCTCTTGTTTTAACTTTGAAAATGGCCAGGACAGCACCACCTCAATTCCTAAAAGCCTAATGAAAATATTATTATTTTATCAAGTGTCTCTATGAGGTAACAGGAAAGATGAGGTTAATTAACAATACAAACACAATTTAAATGTGCAAAGTCTCAGGGTGTGGCATGGTGACCACACTGGCATATGATGCAGATTCCACAGGTGAAACCATTGCATTAAATGGCGCAGTATCTGAATGACATTACCGCTGATAATACACCCCTCAAAAGTCCTGTATGCTTCGTACAAACACTTGCCACAGCATTCCCGCAGAATTCTTCTCAAAGGTAACTTTTAAAAGTTTTCTCTCACATACTGTACATAATCTCAACTGCAGCCGAATCAAAATCTAAATAATCCTGCGCATGTACTGGCGCATTTGCCCTATTTTTAACCAAGGATTGATGGAAATGAATCAGTAGTGGTTCATATAGTTTGGTCTCGGTTTGCATGAAATTTGAGGACATTTGCGTTGATAATTTAGAGATTTTGATGATTTGAGTGAAGTCGCTGATGCAGTACTTGCTCATTGGTTTGCGTTGGTGTTTGCCCTTTCTGCTACACGGGGCTGACCGATAATGTTGTTTGGGTCTACGTGGGATTGTGTTGTCAGTGGAGCTGCACAAATGACATGCTAGTTGATTGTAGCGAGCACAGTGGAAATAAGTGGAGTCGGACAGAATTTGTCCGAATGTAATGAGATATGCATGCAAGCGGTCAGTCGAGCTATATTTTTTTTTAGCACAATCGGGAAACCAGACACAGCCCTATAGGGCCAGCCCAGGGAGGAGCCACACCCAGACACAGAGTGGGAGGGGCCAGCCAAGGAAGCAGCCTATACACAGGAAGGGGACAGAGGAACAGCAGCAGGATCCATTACCCACGTACAATTTGAGTTTTCATTATTATGAATAGCACATAGTATTATGCATAACAAAGCATAGTGTAGAATGACCCAAATGCAGAACAAGGTTTACACCTCCACAACTCTTAAACATAATTATGAAACGTATAAAACTCGAAATTACATTTGCTAAACATGCTTAGGGACTTGAAGGTTACTGCATTAATAATGCTCCTTTAATGATATTTACTCTGCTATTCATTTAGCCAGCAAAAACTTAAAGAATCAGTGTGGGAAATACAAGTTCAGTTATATTTAAAAGAAAAGGGAATGTTTTTGTCTTGTTGATGTGCATCAAAAATCTAACTAAACCTCCATGGAGAGTCTTTGAAGTGTATCTTATGATCCTGGCGTCTCTGCAGGAAATCAAAGGTGGTTCAAGAGTTCATAATCCAAGACAAATCCATAACACAGACCCAATCAAAAGTTCAAGACCACTTGAAAAATGGCACACACAAAAATCACATTTTGCATGGTTGGTTCAAGCTTCAAAGTAGAACTTCAATATGCACCAAGAAGAAATGGGAGTGAGACAAAAAATAAATAAATAATGTATATCTTTTATTGAAAACAATTAAACTGAAATAGGCTGTTTTGCAGATGATCAAAGGTTTAAGACTACAAGCCTTTTAAATGCCAAATCTGTGCAAAAATGTGCATTCAATGTCATTTGCTGTCTGGTATTCACACAGTCATGACGGCCTGATTTTTTTTTTTTATGTCTTAGAAGATCCTGAGGGTTATGGAACAAAAAAGTCAAATGGGAACCCCCAAAAACGTCCCCAGCACTGAGCCGGAGGATCCGATTGGCTGTCTGTCAAGACACTGGCTGATCTTTGACCCACATTAAGGCGTTACTGGAGCTGATTGCAGGCCAATAACCACCAGGCGACATCTGCGACTGAAGGGCTTCAAAAACAAAAAACGTCTCCAAAGGCCTAGTCTCCTTGAACGCCACAGAACTGTCCGTTTGGACTTGGCAAGCGAGCACCAAGCACGAGACACTAAAAGGTGGAAGAAATGTTTATTCTCTGATGAGAAAAAACTTAACTCGATGTACCTAATGGTTTCCATCATTACTGGCATGACAAGCAGATCAATCTGAGATGCTTTCTGTACCTCATGGTGGAGGGGGCGCAATAATGATCTGAGGTGCTTTTTCCTTCAGTGGAACAATGGAGCTTCAGGTGATGCAGGGGCGTCAAACGGCCGCTGGCTCTGTGCAGATGTTACAGAGAGCATCCCTAATGACAGAGGCCTTTGTCTGTGGGAACCACTGGTTATTGGGCTCCAGTAACAGCCTTCATTTGGGTCGAGGATTGTCCAGTGTCATGACAGACAGCCAATCTGATCCTCCGGCTAACTGCTGGTGAAATTTTTTTGTGTCTTCCACTTGACTGTTTTTTCCCGTAACCCTCAGGATCTTATAAGACATTTCAAATGACTGTCTTCCTGCGTCACACCTCACAGCGATGGCGCGCTGTGAGAGGCCCTGCTTATGCAGCTCAACAACCTGCCTTTGCCATCAGGACGTCATGACAGTGTGAATACCTGACAGAAAATGACACTGAATCCACATTTTTGCCCTTTTAAAGGCATATGGTCTTAAACTTTTGATCAGCTTCAAAACAGACTATTTCGATGTATTTATTGTTTTCAATAAAACGCTTATTATTATTTTTGTCTCACTCCCATTCCTTGTTGCATATTGAAGTTCCACTTGGAACCTTGTTAAGATCCAACCATGCAAAATGCCAATTTTTGTAAATTTTCAACTGGTCCTAAACTTTTGATTGGGACTGTATCTCACTCAATCTTTTTACAGAATTTGTACCATCCTTCCGTTTTTATCTTTAATTTAGTCTTTTGTCATTGCCTGTTCTTTTGGCCACTATGCAGTCCCGTAAAAAAAAAAAAAGTAGCACAAAGGCTAATTTAACACCCACCAGTCAGTCTGTTTAATTACTGTATGTCTTTTGGTGCAATCAATAATGAATACAATGGAGAGAGAGAGAGAGACAAATAGAGAGACAAATTAAAAAAAGAAAGAAATCTGATTCGTAGCCATAGGAAAGACTTGATTCAATGAAGAGCAGAGGAGCGTTAGGGAGACAGCATGGTAGCTAATTGGTCTTAGGGGATTGATTTGTGCAATGTCATTGATGCCGTTTCAATCTGCCGCAATATCAGTCTCGCTGTATTTCATTTTATAGCGTTAATAAAATCTGACAATTCTGAATTGCTTTGGATTGTGCCTGAATGGTAGTGGGATCATTAAGACAGTTCCAAAAGCCTTTTGACTTCAGAGGTGCTTGGCAATGAAAGTATTGTCAAAAGCGGGATTAATGTAAGGATTTATGAAGCAGTTTTCATTTTGCTTGAGAATATGCTTGGTGATCTTTTTGGTTGCCGGTGGTAGGTTTGATATTGTACTGAAATGACAAAAATCATTACATTATTTGATATACTATTTGTTTCCTCAGTAGTTTAGCAGAAAGGCATTCACAGTGTCATATTGCCTGTAAACCGATGAAATGGCTTTTGACATCATAATTATGAATAATTTCTTTCATTGCAGTCACAGTTTATTAGTTTGAAATAAATGGTTCCACAAACAAGTTCTGTACTTGGGTGCCAAGATGGAAGAATGGCAGCATTAACAGAGAAAGTTAGTGTAAAAAACACAAAAAGTACATTTGAAAACTGAAATTTCCTTGAGTTTAACAACTTTGAGCTTCGTGGTTGAATTGCATGTCATTTTTGAATGTGTACTGTATATCAGTGGTTTCGCTAAGGGTTTCGCTTATTTTTGACAGACAGGGGGGTAAAAATTCCATAATGAGCTGTTTATACCTATTATTTAATGTGTGGAAAAATTCTAAGATGCAGAATAAATGGAGCTAAACCAAACCTGATTCCTGAACAGAATCATGGAACATAAATTTTGGCAACCATAAATTTGTTAAAACCTGTGCGTTAAAGTCTCAACGGAGGACGACTTATTGTGAGCATCATCTGCTTGTCAATATTAAAGCAGAACTAAGTAACTTGTTTATCTTTATACATTTTTGAAGCTTTCCCTGCTCCGACCCGGAGGCGCAATACACATTAATGGAATCAAGAAGAAGAAGCTAACAGGCTAACGGGCAAAGCTAAATGTGGGCTAGCGCCACTTTAGCAGTATTTACAGCCAAAATGTGAGTGAAAAAAAAATATCTCCATTGTGTAATTGGGTTGTACAATATCCCTCTCTCCTTTGTCTTTTCTGTCAGCGTAGTATTTACTCTCACGGACAATTAATGAGTAAAGAAAACGCAACATGCTACGACACCTGCAGTGGCGCTTATGGCCTCCAGGGGCATTAGTTACTTAGTTCTGCTTTAAGGCTCATATTTCACTGTTACAAATCCAAATCGGAGCGTAGTATTTGCATTTCCTCAATTTTAAGACAGTTGTCATGTAGCAATATACTGTAGTCAGCAGTTCACATGGTGCATCATTGAGGCCTGCATTACACGCGCCCACACCGTGTAGATGTTACCTCAGTTTACCACGGCCCCTTCTCTCTCCTCAATGCGCCCTCAGCTCCGATGTGAACGTGCTTCACGTTGGAACCATCGTAGGCTGTTTAGATGCCATGCAAAGCGAAGTGATGTAGCAGTGCTTTAGGGAGAGCCTAGAGTCCACGCTGTCAGAGATAGAGCAGCGCTGCATCTTTATTTTAATTACGGCTTGATTTCAATCCGTCAAAATGACAGGCAGCTTTCAGACTTTTCTGTCAAAGCTAAAAATATTCTGTCAATGAAAATTTTCGGCTAATGTAACCTCTGGTGTACATCTTTGTTGAAGGATCTTATGAGAACACAAGGATGTGACTAAAGCTACCCACCTGCCAGCTCTTGGTCCATTTATGACAAACCAATGGGATGAGAGAGGGCGAGCTGTGAAGTGAGTGTGCACGTGAGTGTGTGTGGCAGTGTTAATACCAAGTGAGAGGTAATTATACAGGCAAGAGTGTGAGCCTCTCCATCCGGTGAGCGCGCGGGGAGCCGGCTCCCCACTGCCTCCCCACTGGCTCATTTATCATCATCTGCTTAGCAGGCAGCTCAGCGTTAAGGCAAACACTGGGACCCTCCACTTCACCCCAGCTCACACAACCTTTCATATCAACTCATTTTATGACATCTTTGTCCTTATGCTACTTTTATACTTTGGATATTACCACAATTTCACTGTCATTCTTATAATCTTTGTTCTCAAGTGCTCCCCTTCTGCATCTCCAAAGCAGCGCTATCCTGCTGTCTGTATCTCTGCATTGTGTTCTATAATTTGATATTTGCTTTTCTTTTTTAAAATATGGTTTGGGGAACTTCCAAATTTCAATTATTTATATTGAACTTCAGGTATACTGTAGTGGAACCCATATAAGCAATGACAATGATTTAAAGCAGAAATAGCACGTCCATTTAACAACTCAAGATAAACGTAATTCACTCCCTCCATTTGTCTATGATGGATGAATATGTTAACATCAATTTAAAGTGTCTGAATCAGCTAAATGCGTCTGCTGTTGCAGCCAAGCTCAGAGTAATCAGCATCCTTACTTCCTCTTCTGGTGTGTATGTGATTCATTAATGACCGCTCTTGTCGTACAACTGCAACATGTCAGGTGGCTGGCTGCGATACAGACAACCAGGCTAATATCGATAATTGGCTCCAACAGGTGAGAGGAGAAATTGTTCTAGACGTGAACATAACTCTGGAGGGCAATGTACAAACACAAGTAATTTGTTTCAGGAAGTCATTGTATTAATGGGACTGGAGGCACTTGTTGGAGAAATATTAAAGCCATTGATTCTCTTCCACTCTTGCCCACGATCAGTGTTGAATTATTGTGACAAATACATATTGCACTTTTAATCATGGGAAATTCTAATTTGGTTAATGCCCCTGAGCCCTAGTAGCAAGTTCAGGTGTGCACTGTGTTACTGTGGGTACTGTCTAGGGTCTCCCTCTGTCTCAAGACTGGTCAAGCCAAAGTTAGTCATAGGGATGAATGTAAAAGAGAATGATTGGTTGTCCTTTAAGTCCCAAAGTCAACCCTGTGTCTATAACAATTGTCCATTAAATGAAGAACTTCATTGTCATCACACAATTGTACAATAAAGTTGCATAGATCATATGTTGGTTTGGTGCAAGGAATTGAGTCTCAACAGTTTATAAACCCATATTCTCTCTTCCAAATAAGTTTTGGAAGACTGGTAGCTAAGAGTAACCCCATTTTTACAACATAAACGCCATGACGAAGTGACACTCTGATTTGGCCCATTTCCAACACTGAATCCAACCATAGCTGACACGGTTTTGACAAGAAGCACAAACAGTAAATTTATCAAATGGCAGTATGTCAAATTCTATTTATATGAGCCCCTTTAGCGCACACTTATCACTCGCCCCTATCACAGGCTAATGAGCACTGTAAATGTGCTGATATGAGATGGCAGGCATTCATTTGGAAAATGACGGTGTCTTCATCTATTTTTTATTAACTACACTAGAGATAGATACTGGAGACATTGATATAAAGCATTGAACTGTCATAGAACTGGTCTATAACATGTCTTCTGGTTAAACTTTTTCTAATGCAGGTTTTGCTGCATTTTAGGATATATAAATAGTAGAGAAGTATGTTGCTTCCTGTGTCCAAGTTGGAGTGATCTTGTTACTGTAGCCATCTTGAGACGTCCCCGGCACTGTGCCCTCTGCTCCTTAGGGATTGCCCTAGCCTGGTCTTACCATACCCTCGTACTCATTTCATACAGAGGGTCTGGAACTTCACAATTGAGCTCCGTTTTCAGGTGGGAGGGATGAACTCCTTTGAAACGATTGGATCTGTTTTCAAACTACAACCAGCAAATCCGGTGCAAATGTGTAACGTCACCTACAACACCGCGCCTCCCTGCTCGCTGAATGGTAGGTTGGAATTCAATCGATGAAACGCAGCCACTGAGATCAGACCCAGACGTACGGAAAGATAATTGACCGGAGTTTATGGATGGCAAGGCCAGGTTAGGATTGTCCCAGCGTCATCGAAGGATGGGTCAAATGCAGAGGACAACTTAACCTTATTTTAGTTGTTTCTCCTTCTATTACTGAAATACTATAGCTTTTACAAACATTCACCATCAGACGGCTTCAAGGCAGCTCATAGGTATTACCTTGGCCCTGGTGTTGAGTGCGGTCCGGGCGGCTATTTACCCAGAAAAGTGATGGTCCGTGGCACCTTCAAAAGAAGTGAATTCTTCGTAAAACCCCTTGTGCTCCATCACTTGTTTGTGCTTCAGTTTTCTCGGAGTGATATGTTCCGCGCTAGATTGGGGATGTTTGGTGAAAATATCAGCGCTTATATTGCCATGACTGTGAAGAACTTTGCTAATTTCTTCAGTTAGCTTTGAGTTGGGGCTACCGCACTAAAGCGTCAACCCCAACTCTCACTGTCCTTCTGCCCCCTTTTGTAGCAGACATAGGCGCTCCTTGTTTGTTCATATGCAAAATACCAAAGCAACACAGTGTGTTTGACATGTGTGGACAACATAAGCAGGAAAATAGTAGTAAGGCCTTTATGTATTTCGTATTTATTGTGCAATAGAACTGACAAGTGTCCTCCGCATTTCCAAAGCCATAAACCATCACTTCCTCCTTCGGTGCTCAAACTGCGTTCATCATGACGCCATTGATTTGTGAGTATTCGCTAAGTGATGACTTGTATGTTGTTTATAAAAGATGGTTGATTGGCATGAATCCCCTGGTGGGCAATCATTCTTCATCAATTGTCTTTTTCCATACCATGTGAAATCAAAATAGAGATTCTTAGGTGCCCAAGAGCAGGTTTATAAGCCATAACCTATGATATGGACACTATATGAGAAAGCAGAAGCATAAGGCGTTCATTTCTTTTGTACAGCTGAAAGAAAGAAAAGTAAATCGCCTTTAAATCTTCAAATCTAAATATTTTCATCGTACATCCACGATCTACCACCTTAACTAGACTGAGAAATAAACAAAAGCACATGGAGGCCTTCTGTCGCCGCTCCATTCACATCTATATGGACCAGGGCTATCAGCTGACATGAACAAAATCATGTGCCTCTGCGAAATCGTGTTTTGTAATATCGCGATAAAATTGCGCTTTCGTTCAGACCTAGCCTGAAGTTTTAGGATCCAATGAAGATGAGCTGCTTCAGTCTGGTGTGAACAGATTAATACCGGGAGGGGGGAAGCTTGGCTCAAAAAGATACACCATGTGACGTTGTCTAAGAGAATTGAGTCTATGCATAATTGTCAGTCAAGAACTTTTCAAAGGGGCCCAAATACTGCGTGCAGTCATCTGGAGGTTTGAAGATAAATTGCTGTCAAACCAAGATCAGACAACTTAAATCAACAAGAAACTTTATCAGACCGTTAAGTTCACTAGCAAAAAACTGGCAAAAAAAAACCCTCCGCTCTCCGCTCCACTCCAGTCTCTATCATTCTCACCCTTGCCTCTCATCTTCCTCAGGCCGGGCGGTGGTGTTATCGACAGTCATGCTTCTATTGGTCATAAACACTTATCTGTAGGCCAGCACTGTCCAAAGATACAGCATTACTTGGGCGACATTTAGCGGATTATTCAAGCTCTCACACCTGGATGACTCAGCTACAGGAGGTATATTTATTTCTCATTGCCAGGGCGAGTGGTAGGCCCATTTCCTCACCAGTGCATTTACTTTGGACTTGTTTGTGCATAACCTCTCTTTCTTCTGCAGGGGTTTGGCATGAGGAGATAAGGTGTGCGATATGTATGAGTTGACAGTAACAAAGTAAAGTTATACTGTCAAATATTTTAGGGACACAATGTTCGTTCATCACTTTTTGGAGTATTCCTGAAAGTGCTTAAGCTCAGATTGTGGCATTAAGAAACGGTTGATGAGAAGCTGAATTTATTCTTTTAAGTTTTACTAGACAAAAAGTGTCTCATGTCTTAATATCACAAATAGTCACAATCCAGCCCTCTTTCTGTGCAAGCTCAAACCCCAGGTTAAGTCCAGGGCACATCGACTGCAAGGCTTCCCCCATAGCATTCAGCACGGGCTAGCTGAAGCTTATTCATGCTAGCAATTTGACTGCGTTTTGGAGCCAGCTCCATTATTTGGAATAGTAAAAATAGTAAAATGTTGCGCGTGTTAAGACAAACGCATGGAGGTCAGTATGACAAGTCTGTGTTCAATAATGACTTAAAGAGGGTTAAAAAAAATAAAAATAAAATTCAATTTCCTTATGGTTACAGGAAGCAGTAGGCCAATATAATTAGAGATACAACTGACACCAGCCACATACTACAAAACGACTGTAGGCCTTTTAGACAATTTGGCAAAATTCATGTACAGTAAGGGTATTTGACTAAATTTAACAAAACTCAACTGTTGTCATAGTAGCCATAAATAAAAGCTCTGCATTGTGACGTTGACTTAACGACACAGCTGATGTAAAAATGTTTTGAAGTTTTGCCACCATAGTTCAGATGTAAATAATAAATGTGGCATAATTATGTGCTCCTAATAATATGAAAATAAATCAGGAAAAAATACTGTATGAGCAATGTACTTAAAGCTGATTTCTGAAACAATGAAAAGCAAGCCCTCACAGTGTTATGCATCATCAGATAAGCCCAACAGTGATAGGAGCAAATATATCAGGGCGGTACATGGTGCGAATGCCTGCTTTCCTCACACCATTTCAACCAGATAAGAAAGTGATGACACTTGCACGGTAACAATTGATAAAGAAAAGGAAATTGGAAAAGGGAGGGGTGCATGCAATAGAAGGCTAAAATACATAGTGATATTGTTGTATGACTTAGAAAGAAAGTATTACCGGTAAGTTGCTTTATAATCATATTTCACCCACAGTTACATATCTACACTGTTTTATCAGTTGTATTATACACGTTTACTTTATCCTGGGGCGAATAGTGGCTTCAAATAATGAGCTTATGTGAAAGTAACGTGTCCAACAGACACCACTTAAAACTTCTTTACAGTAGTTGCTCAGGTATAAGGCTGAGTCACCCATAAAATAAGAGACACCACATCTGAATGTTTTGTCCAAGTTAAGAGTAAAGTCCTGTGTCTTCGCTGTACCAAACAATTGTAAGTCAAAAGTTGAGTGCAGTTCCTAAATTAGTTTCTTTACAGTAACTCTTTTGCAGTGTTCTTCTTGTTTTCTTTAGTCTGTGGAGGTAATAGACCTGTCAGGGCAGTAATAATGACGAATCTCTTCTGTTCACACACCACAGCCAAGCAGCTCCAAAATATGAATGTGACTTGACTATGGCTTACTGTCAACCAGTGGCATAAATACACTCACATTTAGGGCACATTTACAACACCCTCTCGATCTGAATCCTAGCCCTGCTTGGAGAGTCAAATGTTCTTTTTGGTTCGTGTGTTGTGAATGTGCAACCAAATTCTGATTCAGAATCAAAGACGCAAAACCTGGTCTGGCTGAAAACTTGAGTCTTGGTTTGGCTAAAACTAACTCTGATTCAAATCAATTGATTTTGGAAAACAAATGGACAAGAGATTGAAACAAAACTAGGAAGTGGGCTGACTGTAGTACTGTATATTCCCAATGCAAATCAACATTGTCCATGCTGCACTGCCTCTTCTGCCACTCAAACTCAGAGTTATAGTACGCTGGAAACAATTATACCAGGAAATTCAAAACAGAAATCCATACAGTGCTACAACTTGCTTGCACCCCATGTGACGGATCTGGTAGTGCAGATTACCAAAAGTGTTGAAGTGATTTCATTGTTTAAATCCCACCGCCACTACTGCTGCTGAGGGGGAAATACATCATTTAAAAGCTTTATTGTTGAAAGTGCTTTTAAGCAAAACTGCACCACTTGAAAGAAATGTTGCAATTGGTCCCAATAGAACCCATTTGATTATGTTATATGTGTTTGACTAGCGTATGTATGTCTCAAGTTACAAGTATGAGACCGACCTTAGTTTTTGTCAAGATAATATGGGTGTATTCTGAAGAGTGATGTATTACTTTTATTTTACCAAACAGGACAGCCCAAGGTGCAAGGAGGCGAAGAGCGGGAGATACACCCAGAAAAAAAACATTGGAGCCTCCAGCCTAACCCACGATGGTGAGGCCGTAACAGCACTCTGTGTACATGGCATCAGCCTTTACCACAAGATTATGTGCAGTAAATATTAGTAATATTATAATTTTAGTATCTCTGCATCTCTGCATGTCAATAATGGAATATTATATTGCTCTGTGGAAAAAGTTTTCCTAATAGGACCAGGTTTCAGTGCATGGTTTTAGATATCATACCTACACTTTTCCCACTTGCACTTTTCAATTTTCAGCTTATTTACCAGCTGTTGCAAGCAGCATAAGTTATAGACTAATTTGCTGTTAAATAACTATTTTGATTGAGTGTTTGTGGATTCACAGATTTTCATATATTTTTTATGTGACCAACACCTTTTCCTCTCTCAGAGCCTTGATGCGTTTATAACTTACAAAGAATGACTTTTAAAGAGATGTTCTTATTTCAACAGTAGAAATGATAGGAATGATAAGAAGGTGTTGGAAATAAAAATCACGGTGATTACTAACATTTAAGTATTGGTTCATGTTCATTCTTGTATCACACAGATCCATCAATTTTATGCCATTGAGAAGAACAGAATTGTGCTAAAACCTCTTCATTGGGTGTAGTGTAGGATAAGGAATGTGAGTTTTATTAGATTTTTCACCTTATGTAAGAGTAATTCACCTCCAACAACCAAACAGTTAAAATGTCTAGGCAGTAAAAAAAAAAAACGCTTGTGTGAACGAGCAGGCCATGTGCTTTGGACTGTCACATTAGTTTACTATTTAAGTATATTAACATTGCTTCAAAAGTCATTTCACTGCAGTAGAAGTAAAATGCCCCACCTCATGCCTGCGGCTGCTGTGCTGACTTTTTGCTCAGTTAAACCTGACTGTTATGTGCTGACCCGGAACAGATGCAGTCGACCTATATACAGTTAGCTGTGAGTGAGCAGCCTCCATCTGCAGCAGCAATATGCTTCACAGTTCTTCACAGGGCATTGAGCTCCGCCTTTCTTCCCATTCCTCCCGCTTGCTGCTTATTGCTTTTACTGCGGTTCACACTTTGGACACTGAACTGCAGCTCAACTCCCACTATTTGCTTTCTCTCTGTCTTCTGGGCTGGTGGTGTTCAATAGCCTCGGGGCTTGACCTTTCTGGCAGTCAGTGAACTGTCAAGTGCAGTTACATTTTAGTAGTGCCATGTCAGTGTAGAACAGGTGCAGGGGTGTGCTGATGTTGACGTCTTCTGGCAGAGTCCACAGGCTCCTGTGTCATTACAGGTCTTTGGCAATGACCTTTATGGCCAAATCATCCCAGTACTATAGTTGTTTGCAAGACATTCTTATGTGTTTGGCTTAAGTTCAAAGGCAGTCCAAAATAGGGATGTTCCGATCCGATATTCAGTATTGGTAGCCAATCCAGGCATTTTGAGAGTATCAGATCTCCTTTGGTGCCAAAGTAGCTATAGGAGCTCAAAGTTACAAGTTTCCTCGATGTAGAACCGGCTTATGTTTCATAGATTATTGTATATTTTGCAAACTTCTGATAGCCCGTTACGGCTACATTTCTGGAGTTGCTTGATCCTGTTAGTCAGTTGGGCCATAGTGGCTTCTTCTTGGGGCTAAGGACTAACCCTCCATTTATGCAATTTTCTTACACCATTAAAGGCAAAATTATTCTTTGCAGTGGCAGACCTGCTTCTGGTTAGTGGCTAACCTCTTCCTGAGCTGTCGGCACGAAACTTACTTTGCCAATTCATACAGGACAGATCAATGGTTTACTGGCCACTGCTCTGTCAACCCCATGCCCGGGGTAAAGGCAAACATGGCCAGACTTTCTGTGATGGCGGCTTGTGAGCGTGCTGAACACCAAAGCGTGACGGGGTTTTGTGATTCTATCTTTCTGTTCTCGACGGGTAATTGGGCTCTGGGGCTACACACCAAGGTAAAAATAGGAGGAAAGGTGCGGGTTGTCAGATAGCGTACAAAGCCAGGAGACACGAGAGAAAATGCTGGACAGAGACATGGTGCTTGGCAAGAGGTTGATCTCCATCCCAGAGGAAGAGCATCAGGGAGAGAGACAAGTTTAAAATGGTTTCTTGGCGATGAGAAAGAAAGCCCTGCCAGTAGATTCAAGATTGAGTGAAAGCTTTACAAAGGAGTTTAAGATGTCAGCCAGTTTCATTATATTGCTTTTTCTTCAGGCCAAATCTCAAAGGCAACAACTGATGAAATGCATATTAAGCATGCAGACTCACTTGAGCACACTGTCAGCATCAGTTATCTGGTAGACTGGCAAGTTCAAACTTCATAACCCAATGGCGCAACCTCAGATTGGAGGATCCATGTAGTTCATGTAACTTTTCTCTCAGTATTATTTTTTTGTCCACGTCACAAAACATCAATATTATGTTATCCATATTCCATCAAGGCCAATTTCCATTGTATTGGCAAATAAATATGGAGTAAAATAGAGTTTCTTATTAAATCAGTCTGGCCATTCCATTTGCTTCTCATATGCTTTTGTCCTGCATGTAATAGTACCACCGATCTTTATTCCAAAACGCTACTCTCAAAAAAAGCAACACCAACATTTAGAAAGAATGCCTGGTATCGACCTGTTAAAGGGATACTTCCGGATTTTTGACATAGGGCCTCATTTCCTAGAGTTATCCAGAGTGTTGTTGATGTCTGGAGATATTTTTTCTTAAATTCATGCAGTTCTTATATTTGAAGAGTCTAGTTGCGCTAGGCTAGAGCAAGGCTAAAGCATTTCTATGGTAAAGTCTAGCCTGCATTAAAAACAGTCAGACTCACTCCACAGTGCACCTGAGGTAAATCACTTATAACGCCAGACTAACCATATAAATGTCTGTGTTAATAGAATAATTTTTGAAATATAACTGACCTTGTATCACATGAATTACCGCATTTTGAGGGACTATTTTCTCGCAGATCACTCCGCCGCTGCTTTAGCTTACAGCCACGAAGCTGATGCTGCTCAAATATAAGTTATTTTAAATACAAAATGGTTAAAATTACTCTATCGACACAGACATTTATATGGTTAGTCTGGCGTTATAAGTGATTTACCTCAGGTGCACTGTGGAGAGCGCCAGACTGTTTTTAATGCAGGCTAGACTTTACCATAGAAATGCTTTAGCCTTGCTCTAGCCTAGCGCAACTAGACTCTTCAAATAGAAGCACTGCATGAATTTAAGAAAAAAATATCTCCAGACATCAACAACACTCTGGATAACTAGGAAATGAGGCCCTATGTCAAAAATCCCGAAGTATCCCTTTAAGTCTTACGTATATCCGGTCTGCATCCAAGCAACGTGTAAAGTGTGCCACATTAGTGATGATGAAGCTTCTTGGTTGAGAAGTGTTTCAACACTTTCTGATGACTTTGATCAATTAGTTTAAAGAGAGACTACAGTAGATGTCATTTCTTTTACTCGCCACTGCCACCTCAGGTCTTACGCGTAACTGCAGTCTGTATGTCAAGCTCGTGCATGATGATGGTGCCCCCTCCTGGAACCGCCACCTTAACGTGGTTGAGGGGTTTGAGCACCCGCATGATCCTGGGGGCTCTGTTGTCGGGGGCTTCGTGCCCCTGGTAGGGTCTCCCATGGCAAACAGGTCCTATAGGTGACAGGTCAGGAGCGGTTCAGAAGCCCCTTATGAGAGACCATCAGGCCCGGTTAGAACCATGAGGCCGTCCTTCTGTGGACCCACCACCTGCAGGAAGAGCCATGTGTGATTTGGGCAGCTCCAACAGCTGCCCCCACGACCCGCCAACGGACAAGTGGAAGACAATGGATGGATGGATGACGATGGTGCATGAACGTTTTGAGTGTCAGTGCAGGACTTTAGCGGCAGTTGTGGTAAATAGGTCTAGGCTCATTCTACACATTAGGACAATGCTGGAGCCAAGTAGGGAGTGGAAAGTACATATTTTTAACATTTTTAAATTGCGTCCCTTTAATGGACATTTGTTTTTTTACAGTACCAACCTGAGCATTACACATTTTCGCGGCAAGCATCCAAGTGCAATCTCCAGCTGCTTATTTTATCATTGTGAGGCATTAGCTCTGTCGTCTCAGAGTGGCCGGTATTATACCTTGGCACCATTCCAAAACAGATATGCCATCAGGGAGTTACTCGAAGGGCTCCAATTCTCCACTCTTTAGTTAGCTCTATTCCTGGCAGGTCTGGCCTTTTCAGCACTCCCGAGGTTTGACTGTCAAAGCGCGGCTTTACATTACCTTTACCGCCCAGAGGTGGCTAAAGACCGCAGTCGTGCCGGGTCAAAGGAGAGCAAGGACATTCAGAGTAAAAAAGTGTTTTAAGAATGCGGCTCAGGTTTTCAATTGGCGTTAGGAGGGGCCGTCGCTGGATGACAGAGTGTCTGGTCGATCTGGCGGGAAAGCCAACTCAAATGTGGGGATGGGATGGTTGCTGTAGTGCTGAAGGAGGATGCAAGTGATGGATGGTGGTTGTTAGGCACAGTAATTGTATTCAGGTAATTGACCCGGCACCTTCCCCCTTTTCACTGCCCTCCTGGAGGTAAGCTAAGCACTCCATCTTTCTTTCACCGATGGTAGAAAGAATCGCAGCACGTTGGACTGGTCTCCATCTCTTGGCAGCACCACTGTAGGATTTTGTTTAGGATTTGAGGGCTTTCAAGTGGGTCCCATGTTTAATTTCCATCTGCACGCTTCGCCACAAGCAGTGAGTGAAACAGCAGATCAGATCTACGCACATGAATGGAAAGAGAGCCTGCTTCTCCTAATGATAGCTAACACGTACCTGGAGAGATTTACATTTGGGAACATGCTAAGTCCTTCTTTAAAATCTAGCCGAGTGACACACACCTGAATATGCTAGTTATGAGCCTATATGAGAAAACCAGCTGCACATATTCCAATAAATGTGTTAAAGGAGCTGTATCATGCTATTTTAGCCATTCCAAAGTAAAGTATAGGCATTTATATGATGTATTGTACCTCTATCACTATGGAGTACTCATTTTTGAGAGAAATATAAGTATTTTTGGGGGGTATTTTCCCTACCCAGAAGACAAGACGCTTCGATTCAGTTAACTCCGCCCCTCTCTCCGCTCATTCCACATTTACAGTATTATAAAAGTGAAGTTACTTCACATAATGCAGTTATAAGGAGTTGACATGTGCAACGCAGTTTCATAAATGGCTAACAAACACGCTAACACGCGTTTTGATTGACTCACCGCTCAGCCTGGCCTCCCCATCGGGTTATGGGATTGCGTTGGTTATAAAAGTTAATCCACTTTGATTCTGGCCAAGGTTCACCAAGCATCCATCAGGTTGGACTCTGAATAATAATGTCTTTATCTTTCAGGACCGCCTATTCCAACAGGCGAAAGGCTGTGCGATGGGAGCATGCTTCAGTCCTTCTTATGCAGGATTATATATGGGAAAATGGGAACGAGATTTTGTATTTGACTCCACTAAGAACCCTTTTTGTAACAAAATTGTCTACTGGGGCAGGTACATTGATGATGTTCTATTACTGTGGTCTGGATCAGAGTTTGAACTATTGGCTTTCCATGAATTTCTTAATAAGACTAATGAAAACATCAAATTGTCTCTGGAATTTGATAAGCACAGGATTTGTTTTTTAGACTTGGAAATTTTTAAAGACAAGGAAGGTTTCCTACATTCCACTATGTATAGAAAACCTACCTCTCACAATACCATACTGCATGCAACAAGCCATCATCCAAAACATCTGAAAGAAAATATTCCCTTTGGGCAATTTCAGAGACTTAGAAGAATCTGTGATCAAACTGATGATTTTGATGAAAAAGCCATAAGTATGGAAGAACGGTTTATACAGAGAGGCTACAGAAAAAGTGTTGTCCAAACTGCCAAAAATAAAGCAAGAAATCTTGAACGACAGCCCCTCTTGAAAAGTAGAACTACTAGGCGGTGCTCAGAACGAGTTTTCTTCTCTACGAGATTCAGCACTGAGGCCAATCACATTAAAAATATAATTAAAAAAACTGGAACCTACTACAATGTGATGTCTCTCTAAGAGAAGTATTTTCAGAGCCTCCTGTTTTCAGCTTTAAACGTCCACCTACTTTGAGCGACAAATTGGTCCATAGCTACTTACCAGCACCTACTAAATCTACATGGTTATCAGCTAAACCTCAAGGCAGTTTTCAGTGTGGTCACTGTAATCACTGTTCCACCGTGGCCAAATGCAAAAACTTTCATGATATGCATGGTAACAGAACCTATGAAATCAAACATTTTATCAATTGTAAAACTACTTTTGTAATTTATAAGTTGGAATGCCCTCTGTGTGAGGTGTTTTATGTTGGCAGAACCAAACGGCGATTACAAGACAGAATCTCTGAACATAAGTATGCAATCAGAACAAATAATGATAACTACCCAATGGCTCGCCATTTCAGAGATAAACACAACAACGATCCCTCCATCCTTAGGGCTATAGGTATTGATCATATACCCCACACCTTAAGGGGAGGTGATAGGCAAAAGCTACTCAACCAACGGGAGAGTTTTTGGATTTTTAAGCTAAAAGCAACACAATATCCAGGACTTAATGAAGATTTAGAGTATCATCATTTTTTGTAAGAGTTATTGACATTGGATTTGTTATTCTTTTCTATGACTTTGTTTGTGATTGAGCTGTTGTCTGTGCTTGTGACCCTCCTTTTTTGGCCTTGCTTTTTTGGCTACGAGGCCCCCTCCTGTTGGACTTTGGATATTGCCTCCTTCTGTCTGTTTTTTTGTTTGTTTTTTGTTTTTGTTTTTCCTGTGTGCTGATGAATTAGGTGCCAGCACCTGGTACCTAGTGTCACAGGTTCTTTTAATTGCTTGGTTTTTCTCACCATTCAGGTTACACTCCCTGATGAAGGCCCCTAGCCGAAACGCGTTGGAGCACTTTTTTACCTTTACAGCCATGTGATTCAATAAAGGCTTTTTAATATTTCTAGATGAGTGCCTTGGCCATTTTTTTTCCCTTTATTGCCTAAGGACTTAGCCCTTTACCAAAGAGCACCATCGATTAACAAGAAATAAGATAAGTAAAACAGTTCCAATCAGCACTCCTACCTTCTGTTTTTTCACATCCATCAGGTTGGTTGATATAGTAGCTAGCTGAATCCCAGAAAGAAATTCCAACTTCTGGCGAGTGCACTCTTCTTTAGGAAGGTTGAATAGTCCTGTTCCTCTCGTAGCTAAACGCGCATCTGTGACATTATCGTTCGGTAAGAAAAAAGAACAGGCGGTGTCCAGAGTAGGTTAGAAAGAGCTCAGTCTTCAAAAACAACACTTCTGCTCGGATCCATGGATTCTCCGGCCGGGGGTGCGTTTGATTAGCTTAGTGGGACAGCACAGACGCGTTGGAGAGTGCCTTTTTTATTTTTTTATTTTTTTTTATTTCTCTCCTACAACAAAAATAATGAAAAAGCTGTTTTATAAATTAAAACCAGGCCGTAAGGCATTACATTACAGACGTAGAGCACTTCCGTTCCTTTGTGATGACACAACTGAACAGCTCAGTCGTTTACCAGGAGAGGGCGGAACAGCTGCTCAGAGAGCAGGATTCAGGAGGATTACTTAGAACTGCATGAATGAAGCCAAAAACCGCTCTGGGGATGTTTTGAGAAGGAAATAGCATAACAACATGGCTAAAAGCTCCAAAAAGTCGATTTTCATGATATAGGACCTTTAAAATAGTCTTCTCTGAAATATGCCTCCCATGTCTCTCCTGATGCTACTCTTAAAGTGTAGACAAGAATAGGCATGAAGCAGAACTGTGGAGTGTTGGCTAAACTCTGCAAAGTCACTTTTACATATTGTGTTAGAACACAAGGTGACCAAACTAAGCTTTCTTTTTTCTATTCTACTGTCCAGGTGAATGTGTTACGTACCATGTCCTTGTTGTTTCTGCTGTCTATAAACCATCCCAATCATTAGTAGCAATGAGCCCCATCGTGAAACTTAATCTAATGGGGGAAATATGGCATTACATGTTGCAGAGACTTCTCTCTCTCATAAAACTAAGGGTTTTTTGTGTCCTTTTATGTGGATGTTGGTGATTTTCTTGCATCTGAATGCATTTGGAATGTTTTGCCAAATCTTTTTGAACTGGAGAGCACAGTTTTTGCCAGACCTAAATAAGGAAACGTGTGAATAAGTGATCTTTCAGAAGAAGCAGATTGTGCTACCACCTATACGATTTTTTGCTGCTGTTGTCTTTTCCCAGTAAATAATACAATATATTGATGGAATGTATGCATTGGACAAAGTTTATTGCAGTAGAAAGTTTGTCACTTTCACAACAAAATAGTGTGCTTACATTCTGTACAGCGCTTATTGAAACAGGGTTCTCAAAGCCGGGAGCTAGCATGTCTGAATATTCTTATGGCTTGTGTTCAGCCTGCCTGTAGGTAAATTTCTATCTTGAATCCTTAAATCAACTGTTATGCACCAAGACCAAAATCAGAGTCTTAACCGCATCTAAACACCCCCGTTGTTCAACGCATTTATCGATAAGGTCAATTCTGCTGTGAGTGCCAACAGAGCAGAGAGTACAACAAACGGCTGTGATGACTTCATCCGAAGGAGCCGATGATATAGTGTCCTCTTCATGCATCAGCAGATTATAGCAGCATTTATCAGAGGTCCCGCGCCCCTTCCTAATAATCAGCCGGGTATATCTCACTCCACCACCGCTGATTTATACTGCGCTCTGCCCAACGGTGACAAGTTTTTAAACAGAGTTGGGGAATATAAATAATGACTGTGACTGACTGCTGCTGAGTCTATGGTTTGAAGCGCTGTGCTGTGGGCAGAGAGATTAAAGTCATCACAGGCCAACCATGAAAACGGTCACAATGACGGTCATACAGTGCGGCGCAGGGCCTGAGTTACAGATAGGTAGTCACTGTCGGTAAATGTGTGTAGGTGAACTCACATCAAACTAATATCGCATCTTCAATCTTGACCTCAGCTATTAGCATTTCTTCTGTTGCTGGGGATATCATTGAGGCAGCTTCAACAAAAACGCTCAAAACAAAGGAGCATACATTTAAAAGAACACCTACTTTTGAGAATGTTTTCTGAAGTCAAAACAAAATCATGACCTGAAAAAAAACTTTATTCTGATATCAATGAACTCACTGTAGAACCAACCTCCTATTTGATCACCATTCACGATAAATCTGGTTGTTAATTTTCATGCTTTCACGCATCACCATTTCAAACAAAGCTTGGCTGCATGTGGTGCCAGTATTTTTTTATATGCATTTCATTCATGCTTTTATTTACAGTCGATTTAACTGTTCAGATCAATCCCTACCTTTTAAAACCAAGCAGTAAAACAGACCAATGTCAGCGAGCCAACACAGACTGTAAAATACCCTTAACTCCCCGGTCTGCTAGAATCTACATGTAATGATATCACTCAGTCGAATTCAATTGCTGGCCAGGATATGAACTGTCTGCACAGACCTTCACTCATTCACATTGCTGAGAAGTGTCTTTTGCCAGATTGCATTTTTACCGTGTCAAAGCCCACGATAAAAGTGTATGAGGTTTTGCAATCTGCGCAGAAAGGAGAGAAATTGAATGTCTAGTATTGTGAGTACATTATTCATTCTCCAACAGATGGCTGCAAAGGAGACGGGAGCTCTCGTGTGAGTGACCCAAAGGGCAAATGACGCATGCGACTTTCCCCATTCTGCTTTTCATCAGGAGAACATACATCTGAAAACAAACAACAATTTAAAAACATAATAATATAATGAAAAAGCGCTATGATAATAACACATAATGATCTGCTCAGTATAATCTAATCAACTTACTTTGATCTCTTTTTCCGAAACACTGGGGATCCACTTTAAAGTAGGACCGGTTTACATACTGGATGGACTCGTCTAAGCTCAGTAAGAACTTTCAGTATATTCAATTAAAACTGTAAATTGATGTGCTTCCAAAGTGTTGTGTAAGCAAAATATATGTTCGACAGAAATGACTGGAGCTCTTTCATCCGTTTCCGTCTGTGCTGAAAACAGACCTTATTGGAATACCCTTGAGATTAACTCAAATGTGATTAACATCGAATCAGGCCGACTCAGAAGTCACTGACGTCACAGATCTTCTGCAGAAGGTCTCTTGTATTCCACAAGGTCAGAGAATGTCATAGGCCTCATCTGAACCCAGCCGATAATGACCCACTGAGCAAGTCTCACCACCTCTGTATTCTCTCCATCATCTTCTCCGCCCTGAGGAATTCTGCACCTTTAAATTAGGTTACATTAAAGATGCCACTACGGATTCTACGAGACAAAGTGAAATTCAATGAAACTGGGAGGAAATCACTGCAGCAGGTTCCTATGTAATACGCTATTTAGCCTACATTTCCGGTGCAGCCCCAAATCCAATTTCCACCCTGACAACATATATTAAACACAAATCACATCTTGGCTACATGTTACGGTCATTTGGGGGCACCCATTATCTGTCCCAGGAAGGCCATTATAGTGGACTCCCATTTCAGTTTGCTGGGACTCCTTCACCCAAACTGCTGAATTGTACTTGCTTCAATTCTGACCTATAAATGATTATATGCAGTTATTGGGTTAAATCATTCAATAAAACCACTTTGAACTAGTATGGTGGCAGAATGGTTAGTTTAGGATTTGGTCCCACTATAGGAAACATATCACGCTAAATCCACTTTATTGAGCTCAATATCATAACTCCGTTCACATGCCTTGAATACATCAATAGTACATCACTTCCTTAATGCAATTTTAAGTAATCCTGTTCACTTCGGTCATTTCTTGTTCTACTGCTGAAGCGCTTCAATCTGCATGTCTTGGATTTAGTTGCATCATAGATTGAATTTTGAAAATTTTAAAGCCCATAATCCATCTCTTGTTGTTATGAGTGTGGTCCCCACTATGCAGCGAATATGCAAGTGTGCCGTTTGCTAAAAGTGAAAGCTTGTATTCTGAATCAACCAATTCAAAATCTGGATCAGCCCCGTCTCTTCACACTCATTCTTTACATAGACGTTACTTCAATTGCAACACTATGCAACCTAAAAATAATGTTTTTAAGCCACTTTCCATGTGTTCACGTTCTTCCATGTTGCAGCGTTCTCCTCGGCTCGCTACAGAATTCTTTTTGAGATTGTGTTGTTTGTTGCTTTTCTTTGCCACTGTACAATTTCATTCTCTTTACAAATGTGTGAGTGCACATTTTGGCGGTATATGTTGCCGTAAATTCTTGAATGCGCACTTACAGTTGCCAGCACACGACTGCAGAAGATTAGCCTCTGTTGTGCAATGGCATCACCGCACACTGTGCCAATTCCCACTCCTTAACTCGCCCTGTCTATGAAGTCTGGATTCACTCTCACAAGCTCTCCTCCAATGTTTACAGGCTCACAGGTCAAAGGGCACGCGAGGTTGTTTACATTCAACCACAAAGGCGAATCCCCTGCATCCTTCTGAGGCGATAGGTGACTTTAAGGTTTTAGCAGAGACCCGCTATTTGCTCTTTTTTTCCTTCCTGTTTAGTTTAACTTTACCTGCCCTGACTCTCTGGAAGACTTTCTCCAGCCTTTCTACTCAGCAGGGGATGGACTTTTAAAGAATTCGCATAATGGAAACTGTTTAAGTGTGGAGTTTTTGGCTGGGGAAGTTGGGTGAGCTAAATAAAAAGACATGGGCTTTGAAAGAATGCCTCCTCTTTCTGTGTGCAACCCAATTTATTTTCAGCCTCAAAGGAGCCTTGTTTAAAAGCTGACCGAAAAGTTATCTACTCTTTTCTGGGATCCGTTCATTCCAATGAGCCGTTCAAAAGAGTGGCTCTTTTCAAAATTCATTTTAATCACGCCAGCCAGATAACTCACAACATCTAAGATGCGATCGATAAAAGGCACACTTTCTTTTAATTCAAATCATCAAAAATCACAATGGGACTGATACATTTACGCTTTGATGTACACGCATTTACGTGTTTGTCAAAAAACTGTTGCGCCACAACCAGTGTTGGGGAAGTTACTTTTAAAAAGTAACTTTTCTCGTTACTCTTTTAAAAGTAACCTGAAGAGTGAACCCATTTACGGTCAAAAACAGTTCCACTGTGCAGTAATGTAATAATAATAATAATGCCTTACACTTGTATTGCGCTTTGCAAGCCTGTATTACCAAGTTTCTCAAAGCGCTACACTGTCGTCATTATTCATTCACTCCATACTTGGTGGTGGTAAGCTACTGTTGTAGCCACAGCTGCCCTGGGGTAGACTGACGGAAGCGAGGCAACCAGTCTGCGCCATCGGCCCCTCCGACCACCACCTACCATTCACTCACTCACTACATTCGCTGTATGTGGAACATAATGACCTAAATATGGGTCCTGCCCCTCTGAGTGAGAACCACTAACGACTTAGGCACTGTCAGACTGGGGTTTAGGACTAGTATTAGTCTATTTACCCCACTTTTAAAATGGTAAATGGCAAATGGTCACATTCTCTCACGTCTGGTCCATGACCCACAGTTTGGGAACCGCTGATTTAAAACTAACTGAAACCTGCACCTGACGGTTATTTCTGTCTTACCACTGAGAATAAGCCTGGCAGTAATTCGTTTTAGACTGTGCACATTCAGAGAACTAGAGTTACTGTAAGTAACTGTGCTCATGAGAACCGTGTGGATTCAACTCCCCTTTGAGGCAAAAAGGCCACAGAGAACGGCTTTACTCTGGTCTATTCGGCAAACTACTGTCCTGATACTCCGCTAGAGACAATAAGACGATAGTTAAAATGAATGTGTGGCCGATGCAGCCCCGAGTCCGCGCAGAGAAAACATGAGAGCAGCGCCTTGGGAGTGACTGGGGAAGGCGGTAGGTCTCTCCTGCTCATCCACTTCACCAGATTGCTCCGTGTTGGTGTTATATGTGACAAAACAGGTGATAAACCACACCCACCTCTTTTCTGCGCGAAAGAAGGTGGGTCTGGACATACACGGTAAACAAGTTGCTGATTGGCGGCTAAGGCCGAACCAATCACGACCGTCACAGAGAATTGACAAGGTTAGTCACTCGCTGCACCACTATGTTGTTAGTTCAATTAACAACATTAACATTAGCCAAAACTAATCATGGATGAAGTAGTCGAGGATTTTGCCTCCGCGTTCTCGTGAGTTTAAATATTCAGTTCATATTTTGTGAGTTGGACTACAGCTGTCATCACGTCTGCTAATTGGTTTATTTCACTGACAATCTGTGCTTGTTAGGCCTGCCCGTTCAAACTGCTCCAGTTGCTTCGTTACCAGACTAACTTCCCTGCGTGGAATGGACAGGGAATAGTATGTCAGAGCCAGGCAAACCGGCTCTGACTGTCACAGTCACATCTGCCCATGGTAAATAAAAAAGTAACGTTGCGGCGGATCAAAAATAAACAGCATTACGTTACTAAATTGTCGGTAGCTAACGTGTACTTTTTCCCGGAAAAAATAGTTTCATTAGTGTAACTCGTTACACCCAACACTCTGACAAATCATTTTTAGTACATTTAGTTTTTACTTTAGTGCACAAAGCGTTCGCCTGTGTTGCCTGCTCGATTGTTGGACTGATTCTTGTGTTTGTTCGGGGGAATTCTGGGTAAAATTGACTGAAACAAAGATCCGGCTCTTTTCATCGGGTTCGAACTGTTCACCTTAAGAGCCATTCAAAAGAGCCGGTCGGCCATGAACGTCACATCACTCTTATTGTTTGCAGGGTTTAAAGCTGTAATCGAATGCTGTTATCTGAGTGGGCTAGACTCATCTCTGCTTCTGCTATCATCGTCACACACTAGTTGGCCACACTACCTGCCGTAGCCATCTGTGCCAGTAACGTATCTCTGCCAGGTGACTGCTTCACCTGTACATCTGCTGCAGCTCTTCATCCACCGTTAAGGATCGCTAAGAGATAGTTAGAGGAGTTTGAGAGTGATGCTCCTCATCTCCTTTGCTGTACGCTGCTGATGCCTGTTTGTTTGTGAGTTGTGTGAAAGTGCAGTGCGTGTCATTGGCACAAAGCCTGCTAGACGGATCAATGATAAGCGGCTGCTGCAGCACTAGCTCCGCTTGACATGCCACAATTTAATTTGCCCGCTCTGCCTGGGTGAGGTTAATGCATCTATTTCTGATGCCGCTGCACCTCACACCATCAAAGTCAGTAATGGCTGTTGTCCTCCATTGATTTCAAAATAGGCTGTCATTTTTTGGAAAGGATAAACATTTAAAAGGGAGCTGTAAAGCAACTCAATGCAATAAAAGATCAGAGACATTTTACATTTTTGTTTGTTTTGCCTGAATGTCCTGTCTGCATTTTGGACAAATGTACTCTCAACTTAAAAGTAATTATAAGGATTTGTTTTCCTCACGTTGTTGCTGCATTGTCATTTTATTCATAGCTTTTCTGTTGCATTTTTGTCACTTTTTTGTTGCTCCTTTGTGCCGTTTTTGTCACTTTTTCATTGCGTTTTTGTCGCTCTTTTGTTGCTTATTGTTGCATTTTCATCCTCATTTTCGTCTCCTTTTTGTTGCTATTTAGATTTGGGTAAAGCCAAACTGGAGAAAATGTGCTTGGTTCAGTTAGGGGTTAAGCAGGAAATAAAGTCTGTGGTTTAAAATTGACTGAAAAATAACTAAAGTTTGACTCCTTTTTACTAGTAAAATCCTCAAAGTCACATATTCATTATTTGATGAGACATACAATAGAAACCATCAAACTAAAACTAACAACAATACCAGGACAGTTACTGTGAAATAGACAGTTTTAAAATGGACCAGACCGTAGTAAGATAGGCATATGGACAACCAGAGCCAGAATTCTACATTTACACCAAGACATTTTGAGCTGAACATTTGTATTACCTTTACAGGTCTTACAAGGTCTAATCACCTTGTGTTTGAGTTTGTTTAATTTGAATGTGCTTGTTCCAACAGGTGCTTAATAGGAAATGAAGTGGATACAGTGGTGAGCCCCTGTAAGCAGGTGCAGCCAACACAATAGGATTTACAGCCCAGTGTGATCCTGGCTTTGTGCACCTATGGTAGACTAGATTACCATAGCGGCAACATTATTGTGCGCTGGAAACGGAACCAAAATCTGTTTTCATTTTGACAACCTCTTGTATTGATCATGGCCGTTTGGGTACAAGTGAAGCAGATTAAGATCCAAGTTGAGTATCGTGTTGAATTTGACTCAATACAGTATATAGACTGGCATCTGATAATTGTGTGGAAGACGTTAGCATTACTAGATACAGTATGTAAAAAAAGTATTTGACCTTAGCAGAAGGGAATAGGAAATATGTAAGGTTAGTTTGGAAAGGTAATTTGCCGTAGGAATCCCTGCAGAGTGCAGCATGAAGTACGATTTACCGCATTTTTGTTGCTCAACAGACAGATAACAACAGATGGCTGTTTTCAATTTTTTAAAAGACAATTTTGAGTACAGCTCCCTTTAATACTTTGTGATGATATTAATTGCACCAATACTCAACAAAACATATTATTTTACCATATAGAGGCCAGTACTGATAGTAAGGATTCTTGTGTGTGCTGTGCAACCTCACTGCACGGGTGGCCATATTCCTCTCGTCAAATTGCCAAATGATAATATCTCCTCCCCATCTTACATTCTCTGTTATTAAAGTGTACATTTGCAAAAGTTCGCTCTTCAGCAGGGCCGCCCAGTCTGCGGTCATTTGTTATTATTATTTGAACTGTGCTTGCCTGTGGTGGAGGAGAATTGGAAACGGGATCTCTCCAGCCCCAGTATTTTGGGCGCAGTTCTGCCTCAGTGCGCCAGGCTGATTGTGATGCAGCACAGTTTGTGTGTCTGCCTCCTCTCGCAGTCTCCCGGTGTCTGTCGTTCTGCGCGGCCTCAAATGTTTGGATGGATAACATAGCAGGGAGGGGGGACATGTTTATGTATGCACGACACATGAGGCAGGGCACATATGGACATCCATGCACTCTGGTTCACAAATGTGCAACCAACAGGAAAAAACAAACAATCTTAGAATTTCAAATGTGGAAGGATTCACAGTATACAGTATATTTGTTTTAGTGAACAGATTAAGTTTATAAGGTTAAATTGTACTAAGCACTTGCCCTTTCAAAAGGAGAGATGCATTTAGTTTTGCAATGTCTGATGAAACTGAATTAGTTGTATGTAGTTTAGGGCTAAATGTCCGTGCTTATACTATCACTGCCTGGTAAAGAGCTTACAATAAACTAATAATAAATAAACACCAAGTACAAGCTCCATTAATCCTGCTCTGTTTGGCATGATAGCAGAGTGCTTAGCGCTCTTGACTCACAACATGCTAGTCAGGTTGGCCCACAATGGCGGCGCGCTCAGGACTACTAACCTAACATCTGAATGCAATGTCAACGTACAGTACAATTGTCCAATGACAAAGCACTTACTTACTTAAAGGAATAGGCCACCGTTTTTGCATACTGAGATATGTTCTTACCAGACCTTATGCCGTGTTCAGACCGAACACCTCTCGGGCATCAAAGACTCACCAAAGCCCGTAGTTGGACGCTTGTGCTTAATGAAGTCAGACGCTTGTCACAAATGTCACCGAGGGTCAAGACGCCCTGGCCACGTGTCAGCTCGGAGTGCGTTTGTAGCCATCTTGGAAGCAGCTCTTGCCTGAAAACTACAGTTGTTCGGAGGCTAACTAGTCTCCCTCTTTGCTCCTGCCATGTCCTATGGATCTTTAACTATACCCCCATGGTCTGTGTCAAGCCCAGCTCAGTGTGTGACCATCATAAAGGCTGTTAAGGGCTTTATTGACGTTATTAGTACTTGTTTTCATGCGAGTTATCTGTTTGCTGCTAAGCGGCTAGCATAATATACCGGTAATTATTTCTATGCGCAGCTAGAAAACAGATTGACTACGGCCCGACTACGGCCCGTTGTAGATACATTACAGAGATATGTTCTTACCTGAGCTTAGACGAGTTGATGCGTAAATGTCTGGTCTTTGTGCGTGCGCTCAGTCACGCACAAAGACCAAAGACTTGAGTAGTTACACAATCCAAGTATAGTTACACAAAATTAAACATGTCGATTTTCTAAGTGGATAAAAAGGGGTACTATATTGTAAGGTGTAAAAACACCCTAGGAGCACTTCGACGTCCGCGCAGTAATATCTTCAGAATTCTTTAGGAGTGAACTTGGATCATGTAACTACTCACGGAACCGTATTTAAATAGGGAAAACGTGGAAGAGCTTGGTCGCTTCTAACCTCACCCCTGTTTGGGTCCATAGGAATATGCTGGGAGAAGCTAAAGCTAACAACATCTTTGGTCTTTTTGCGTGACTGAGCGCACGCACAAAGACCAGACAGGAACGCATCAACTCGTCCAAGCTCAGGTAAGAACATATCTCTGTATGGAAAAATGATGGCCTGTTCCTTTAAAATCTCGGAGGAAGCCATGTCTGGATGGGTTTTGTCCAGATGCTCGGGGAACCCCTATCAACCCAAAACATGCACATTAGGTGACCATTAACCTGGCTCCTTACAGTTGCTCCTGGAGCATCAATGAATGGGTACAATGCAGAGGATGAATTTCTTAACAGGACAAAACGTTCACCTTAACCTTCCACTGTCCTTGTGGCTTGTGCAAGGCATTTCACCCATTTGTGGTGTTTTGGTGTGTTTGGCTAATGGTTAAAGAGCTTACATCTACTGAGTGTGTGGTCCGAATGAACAATGCAATAGAGCATCTTTGAGTAGCCAAAACAAAAGTGTTGTTATTTTGACAGGCACTAACTCTATGAGAGATTTCCTCCAGCTTCCTTCCAGTCATCTTCAGGCATTTAAAAAATAATTTGTGCTACAGAATTAGGCAAAAGGCAGGTGTTTTCCCTGCCAACCTTCAAACCTCAGTCATAAGGTCAGTCTGCATAGGCAAATCCATGCATGTCAGCAACATTGTCCATCCACATTGCCATATCACATTATTTGGCTCTCCTTTGTTCACACAAAGCGGTTACTTCTCATGTTTTTTGCATGTTCCTCCTTTTACGGAGTCAGCCAGACATATGGTGAAGATTAACTGCACATTGTTTTGTTTGTGTTTGTCTCTCTCAGAAGCCAACGCGTAGCAAGGAACAAAAAAGCCGTCTGAGCGTGTCCTGGATTACCATCATCTCCATGGCGACTGTCCTCCACCTCCTCCCTCCTCCTCTGTGTGGGTATAATCCATGTGCTGCTGGTAAACCCACTCATTCGTCTCCCATCCCTGCCACCAAATCTGAATTCTGAAATTGCAAACGGAGTCATAAATGAGATTGACTGCAGTTCTCCGTATTGATCGCCACTCCGATGTGTTCACATGATTTGTAATGTCACTCCCCTTCAAGCTCTCTTCCACTTCGAACTGAAGCTATGAGCTGGCCATGGAAAGACAAGGCAAATCATGATGCGTCAGGAATCAATTTCTAATAGATTAAACTTCTTTGGCACTTGATTTAAAGGAAACCCTTGTAAAGATGGGGTGCAGGATGTCCAGAAAGTAATCTACGTTTATAGATCTGTTAGTCTTAAGCTTTCAAAACATATTCTGCAAATCTTTAACAAGTTGAGACAAAACACAGGTACAATCTAGACATTTTAAGGAATGTTGTTATTTGAATTTCTGAATAACTGTGTTTTCTAATTGGGAATTAAATGAAGAATAAGAGAGATGGTCAGGATAACTTCCAAAAGAATAGCACCATAAATGCTAGAAGTGCAGCTTTTCATTTAATATTACTGAGGTAAAATCTCCTTGCTGGACCAACCAACCAAAACCAACCAAAATCCAAGCTGTGCCACCACAAACTAATGCTTACACCATAAGAAAATGGGTTGGATTTTGTTACTTACAAAATGCCAATCGACATTATAGTTATGGTCATTATAGCATTAATATTCATTTTATTTTGTATTCTATAAATCAGTGGTTAGTGCTGCATAACAAAAGGCTTCTTCTGATGATTTTGCAGTGGGAGAGGGGTGTGCTAATGAGGAAACACTGCCGAAATATTCTTCAGCCCCCCATGAGCGGGGGCTGAAGACGGCACCTGACGTGGCCCAGCAAAAATCATGAGTGGCCCGTGCCACCCCTGGCCACCCCTAGACACGTCACTGGTTAGGAATATTGTAGATGCGCTAACCACACCGTGGCGCAGCAGTTAGCGCTCGTGCTTCACAGCTAGAAGGTCAAGGTTAGATTCCCACCTGGATGTGGCATTTCTGTGTGGAGTTTGTATGTTCTCCCCGTTCTACCACTAAAAACATGTGCAATAGGTTTCCCTCTGGGACCAGGACTCCCCTGAAAAAATGATTCTTAATCTCAGTGGGACTTTCCTGGTTGAATAAAGGTCAATAATAGATATAAACAGGGTCACACAATATGACTAACTTTCATATATTGTGTCCAAAGGCACCAACAGAACTTTCCCATGAGATTTTACATTCTGGGCGGTATTTTCAGTTGAAATTCCCCTGCCCATACTTAGCCACAATAAGATTCACAATCCCCCTGATTTCCTGTCTCTTTCTTTCGGGTTGTGCCTTCACTCCTCTTATTTCCATGTTTACAACTTGTTGGCATTCTGAGAGCTAGTGCTGGCTTTGGTGGCAGCGACATGGAAAATAAAAGGGGAAGAATTCTGAAAACATGTCGGTAAGTAGCCTGTTATAAGAGGATCAGACATGCTCGAGTGGATCGCGCCCTTAAGTGTTCCAAAAGAGAATAAGGGGGCGAATTATCATTTAATCCCAGCCCGGTCAGAGCGAGGTGGCAAAAACCAAGGCTTCATTTGTGCTTCTAAAGTATGTGAGAGCAGACAATGGGAATTTTCAAACAGGAGGATGAGGAGGGTGGTGGCAGCAGGGGAGGAAGAAAAGTGGTGGCGGCGATGGTATTGCCTTCAATTGGAAACCAGTAAACAACAGCAGAACCACTGGCGCAGAACAAGTGGAACGCTGCAACTCTCAAATGGGTAAAAGTGCTTCAGCAAGGGGAAAGAGTCGTGGGGAGACCAAGCTACACCCACCTAGGGAACGTTTCTCCTTATTGCAAAACCGTCTTTAATGTTACTGCAAAAACACATATCTGAAGTTGTATTATGTTTAATTTATACTGTGTTAGTATTTATGCATACTTTATGTCCAGTGCTCAAAACGATTTCACATCATACATCAGCGCTTAGTGATCATTCATAAACGCATACACCCTGACCAGACTTGCTATATCATGTCAGAGCTCAAATTCCTCCTCTTTGGTTTAGCATTTTTAAAGATGGCTCCACTGTTTTTCTTTTTACCTTTGTTTTATCGTTATACCTAACTATGAACTATGTACTTTCTCAGATCCACCACCGAGCCTCAGTCAGCGAGTATTGTTTGCTCCCCCCAAAAATCTTTTGGACATTCCTTTAATGGATCAACTTTCTGCCAACTAACCTAAAACTGCAGAGTGACATGAGCACCTTTTTACAGAGGTCTGAAACAGTGGCTGAAGTCAGATCAAAGGGAGGAGAGATCGAGTGAAATTTCAAAGTAAACAATCAAATTCCTCCCTCTTATACCAGAAAGCCCTTCTTAGTTTGCAAAATGAGGAGAGCAGGAACAGAATTTTCAAAAGTATATGATCAAGCTCCTCCCCCTCTTGGACCTGACTGGCTGGTTCACGGGAAAAGCTCGTCTCATTGGTCAACGCAGGAGGATACTAGACTCTGATTAGTTGCTGAGAAGGGAGTGACTTTACAAAAAAAATGTTTTGCTATAAGACTTAAAACAATGCATCTGGTTTGTTCAATTCTATTGCTATATCTACACCTAATAAATAAATAAATAAATAAATACAATTGAAAAAATAAAAAATAAATAATAACATTTTAAAAACTAGACTTCAAGACTAAGTGCGTTTTCACACATGTTGTGTCTTGTGGGGAGATCGCTCTAGTTTCAACTCTATTTACTTAAAAGTGAGTTCAGTCTGTGTTCACACTGCCCGCAACAAACGTCCCATCACCAGCCGCGTCTTACGATCAGCTGTTCAACGAACTTATTCCCATGACGGGCATCAACCTGTCAGTGCGCCGACACGTGCACACTTCCCTGATGTTCACAGTGGTCACTGTTCTCTCTCGTGGTTAAATACAATGAGGCTGCTATGCGAAGCGAAGAGAAATGACCTTAATCAGCACATAAGAGGAAAGATTTACTGCGCAGCAGAATTGATCAACTTTATATCATCCAGGTATGTCTCTACCTGGATGATCAAAGCGAGAGTAGTTCGGCCCGAGGTCGGCCGCCTTCACACCTCCCTGCTCCGCCGCACAGAGCGGCTCAGGCCGCTCCGAGATCACATACTCCACCGCACAGAGCGGCACCGGCTGTTTAGTCCGGCCTAAAGTGCAGCGGTTGGATTCATACTGACCCAAAAGTACCGCTCTCGGGTCGAGAGCCACTTTAGGTCGACCTAACTAGAGCCTGTGTGAAAATGCCATAACACACAGAGTAAAACAGTAAATAATAATGATCACAGGGACAATAAACATACTATTTACCTTTTGTACGTTGGAAAATACTCTAAAAGCCTTTCCAATCAGTTTTCTAAAATTTCTTCTCAGCAAATGGCCTTAGACCACACACCACAAATAAATAGGAATTTGTTATTCAGCAGTAGTATCTTGTTTTATGATATTCCCCAGACACAGCTGTGGAATAACATGTGTCTCTAATATAGAAAAGTGGAATACATCTTTAAAATTTGTCCCAACAGCTGTCTTTGTTTCACTTACAAAATGTCAAAACACCGCTCCAAAGCAAAGTTAGACATAATACAGTGAAAACGTCCTGATAAGGCTGGAGTAATGCTTTTGGGTGAACACAGGCCTGTTTGTTTGGTTATGAGAGCCACACAGATAAAGAGAAGATAGGATGTTTTCATTTTTGCTCAATCCATCGCTGGCTATCTCACATATAAACATAAAACATTTTATAAGCCCAAGAGAACGCAGTGATACTGTCTATCAAATAAATGAACTTACATTTTATCTTCAATGTATTTCCCCTGGCTACAAGGAGACAAAATACATAGATAATGTTGTCAAACAAGATACTTTAGTCATATCAACTTAACATTTGTGGCATTACAACCAGAGATTTTAAAATAGGAAATGATTCAAGAAGAAAATCCTATCACTGCTGCAGCTAAATTTAAGTTGCAAATGGATAAAAGTTCCTTTTGTTGATAACAAATAAACATATTTAAACTTTTCTTTTAGTCTTGTTGTACCAACTTTGAAAACTTTAATTTTAGAAGGAAGGTATTATATTATGAGATAAGCTGGAGAAATTCACTTGCTACATCATCTCTGAAGAAACACTTAGGGGGGTGCAAATAGACAGGAAAATGCGCAATCAAGTAATAGTAGAGTAGAGGTATCATATGTATGAATAAATGAATTAAATGTTTTATGTTTGGTTGCTCACATTCAAAGAAGCACAAGATCCAAGCAGAAGCAAAGAAGCAAAGTTGCTTCTGCCCAACCCTTTTTTGGTTGTGATTGCCCACCCTATATATAATGAATAGAAAGGGCAAAAGTATACCGTAATTTCCGGACTATACTTTTTTCCCACGCTTTGAACCTTACGGCTTATACACCAGAGCGCCTAATTTATAGATTTTATGGTCATACTGAACATTGTGTTATGGTTATCAATAACAAAGCACCTGGGTCAAAAAACACTTGGTTACTTCCTCATGAAATAACTCTGACGTGAGAAAGATGCGCAACAGCTCCAAATTCAAACAGAAAGTAGTGGAGACGACGCGTTTCCTTTCGAACGTACGCCACTTATCTGCACAATAACTCGGACAGGTGCAAACCTTATCGCAGCTTCCTTTACCTCTGTCCGCCATGTCAAAAATAAATACGATTGATTCTCTGCAGAAATATTATTAAGCGAACTGCGGGTTAAATTCATCAAAAGCCTTGAGCGTTTCACCATGGACCCAGCTCAGAGCAGCTTCGACATCGGGAAACTCCCGAGGGGTCGGGACAGTGAACGCAGACAGGCCGAGAAGGGCTCTAAACACGGCCACACTCCCGAGGAGGGGTCGCTGTGCGGGCAGCGCTTTGGTTTGATTTAACGCGGGTTTAAAGAATAATATAATCAAATGTATAAACGTTTAAGCTCTTAACACACTTAAGTAAATGTACCTGTAGGCCACCGTTCTCTTGGAATATTTGATGGCACACGAAGAGAAAAGTCTGATATTTTCAGTTCAACTGTGCTTGGACAGCTGCGGTTTATTGAGGCACATTGAGTTGCCTTGTGTACCAAATGTGTGGTATAAATAAACATGCCTTGCCTTGCCTTATAGACCAGTGCAGCATATATATATATATATATATATATATATATATATATATATATATATACTTTTTTTTTTTTTTTTTTTTTAATATATATACATTTTGTTTGTGCAGCTTATACTGTATTCAGGTGCGCTCAAAAGTACTGAATTTATGGTACATAATTATGTTCTTAATATAACCCTGGTCCTGATGTGTGGCATAGCATTTACCCCTGAACTAGAAGATCTCCACCAGAATAGGCTATAGTTTTCATAGTTAATTTAAAAATGGGCTTTCTTCCCTACACCATAGTTCTTGGTATAGCAAATGTATACAACATCTGCTTTACAGTAGATTTCTCAGCTAAGGATAATACAATAATGTTGTACATTTAACGGTATAACACGGCATGTCCCCTGCTCTCTACGTGTGTTCGTTATGCCATATTTATTCCAGAATTAATATCCAAGTTAGGAAATCCATTTGCGTAGATTGATCAGATATATTAACCATACGTTCATGGGTTCTCGTGGTTAATAGTAGATCATGTATGCTTTAGGGAGGTAATCTGGGTGTGTAACATGTTGGCCTGCATCGCTCTCTCTGCGATAATGCGCCATCGGCAGAATGGTTTCTTCTCTTCAACTTTAGATTTTCATTCCATTACTCATAGTGTTTTACCATTATTGCACACCGTGAGACTCCATCGAGCTGTTTGCTACCTGTGGACATGCTTGGGAATCGCTGAAAAATGCTTGTCTAAATGCAAATGGGCCTGGGTAATTGCTGGAGTTGAGTTGAAATTCTCTCATTGGTTGTACTGTTTGGGCAATTCTGCCTCCATTCAGTTAATTCACTACAATAAGTATGCACGAAGAATTTGACATATAGCCTGCATTTACTGTATGTCGGCAACAAACGTATGGATACATGTTTAAGGGTGTTAAGCGAGACGTAGCCAGGATCAAAACAAAAGATAAAGAGATAAAATGCCCAAGAAGTAGAAGTGTGGTATAGTTTTGTTGTTGTTGGAATTTTCCTCTATTATTTCATTTCTTTGGTTCTTACCGATTTGTTCCCAATTTGGTTTAAACTCTTGGTCAGGATCATTACAATTACATTATGAGGTATACAAATATTTTAATGTACATAATGCGCCGTAAAACATCGGGTATGTAAAAAGACTCAATGGTATTTCAATGGCATATTCGTTTTTGGAAAAGGACAAAGCTAATAGTCCTTGATTGGGTTTGAAAACATTTGAACACATGCAGCAACATCTGCACTTCAGCATTTGAGAAGATACAGTAAGTCAAGTGAGCATCTTTGGGAGCTGCTGGAGAAGGCTTTGCATAGTGATCACACTCTCCCGTCATCAATCCAAGATCTTGGGGAAGAATGAATGCAACACTGGATCTTTTGACCTTGCGGGAGCTATTTGAAACAATGTCACAGCAAATGCGTGCTGTAATCAAAGCTAAAGGCGGTACAGGCAGTGTATCAGCGCCTTGGTTGAGATCTGTGAGCGTTTCTTTGTCATTATTGACCACAAGACCAACACGGTAAACACCACGGACTTATCACACCAAAGAAACACACCCAGATCGCACAGAACCCATGCTTCATGCACTCGAGGATCCACCGCTGATAAGAAACCTTGCTTGCACTAGCACCCAAAAACTGATTTGAGAGTCCATAAAGAGAACTGTCCACCGAGGACTATCTGTAGAAAGCTGCTCCGCTTGAGCTGCTGAGCTGTCTCATTGATCTGCCTCTCCTCAGAGTCCAGCCCGCGCATTCACTCTTGTTTTCTACGCCTTGGTGAGTTCACTTCGGAAAACATCGCCTGTGGGAGAGGTGGAGGAGACTCTTAAAAACCTTCCTCTCACACCTTTGCTGGAAAAAAAAAAAAAAAAAGCAAATAAAGTTCGCTTCTAACCTGGCACTGGTCTGAAGCAATGATGTCATCTCTTAAAATGGAAATTGTATGCATGCTTTGTTGGGCGCCGCTTTATGTATGCTGTCATGCACAATGTAGATAGGGAAGCAAATCTGGCGCTTACACACGCATTAATATGGATGTGTGGATGCATGTCGACGTTCGCCCGACGTGCCAAATCCTCCCGGTGTATGGTTTGCACATCCATGTCATGAGAGCAAAATCGAGGTCTAAATCCCCTCTCACCCACTTATAATTCGATATCCTAGGTCTCTACCTTACATTTCACTTCTGCTTTTCTCTTTTCTCGAGCTCTCTTTTCTCCCTCTGTGGGCTAAAAACAATACAGTGTGCGCCTTAGCTGCCTTTTGTTGTGTTTTGGCCCTGTGCCTTGACCGCTCCTCAGTGGGTGGATTACTCCTGTCTACAGTAAAGCGGTTTACTCTAAAGGCTTCAGCTCATAATGTTCACAGGTTGTACATGGACTTGCCTGTAACCAATAAAGTTATGGAAAATCATATCAGCTCCGTATGGAAATGTGTATGTGTAAAGTTCTTGAACGCTTTGGCTCTGTAGGTGTTTTATAGCTACAGTACAGTGATATTTTTTCTCACATGGTCCAATTAAACTTAAAGGGATACTTCGGGATTTTTGACATAGGGCCTCATTTCCTAGTTATCCAGAGCGTTGTTGATGTCTGGAGATATTTTTTTCTTAAATTCATGCAGTTCTTATATTTGAAGAGTCTAGTAGCGCTAGGCTAGAGCAAGGCTAAAGCAGTTCTATGGTAAACGCTAGCCCGCATTAAAAAACAGTCTGACCCACTCCACAGTGCACCTGAGGTAAATCACATATAACACCAGACTAACCATATACATGTCTGTGTTAATAGAATAATTTTTTTAATAAAACTGACCTTGTATCACATGAATTACCGCATTTTGAGGGACTATTTTCTCGCAGATCACTCCGCCGCTGCCTTAGCTTACAGCCACGAAGCTGATGCCGCTCAAATATAATATTTTAAACGCAAAATGGTTAAAATTAACCTATCGACACAGACATTTATATGGTTAGTCTGGCGTTATAAGTGATTTACCTCAGGTGCACTGTGGAGTGCGCCAGACTGTTTTTTAATGCGGGCTAGCGTTTACCATAGAACTGCTTTAGCCTTGCTCTAGGCTAGCGCAACTAGACTCTTCAAATATAAGAACTGCATGAATTTAAGAAAAAAATATCTCCAGACATCAACAACACTCTGGATAACTAGGAAATGAGGCCCTATGTCAAAAATCCCGAAGTATCCCTTTAACGTCACTTTCAGCTTTAACAGTGTTGAGGACAAGGTGTACTTTTTTGTCGAACCTTTGCATTCCACATAAATATTATAACGCTCCACTGGTTAATGCCTGAAATGTTTCTAATTATCCAATAGCAATGTTTTATATTATGAAACATTGCTGCTTTACAATGTCATTGTTTGGCAATTATAGGACTACCAATTATTATTTTAAAAGGGGTTAAGGCAATATGGGCAAAGTACTGCTAACAGTTGCTACAGCCTTAACATGATCAATTTATGTATGTAACTCTCAACAGTGAACTAACATGTGCCAAGATGGGAGAGTTGTCCTCCCTAAAATGATCCGGACATTGACACTACTACGAAAAATCCTGACTTCTTCACTTCCAATAACCTTGTTGATGTCCCCAGTCTTAGCCATAGATACCGGTGAAGATAAGCTTGGATTGAGAATCAAGACGCTCTTTGAAGTTCCTAGTAACGCCCTTATCTGTGCCATCCAGTTTGGAATCAGATACTTGCCGACATTGCTGGTCAGGTTACGGTTAATTAATTTTTCATCTAATAAGTCTCTGCCCCTTGGTGGACCTTTGATTTACTAACCATCTTAATATGTGACAGACATTCTATAGTACACATTTACTGATAAGATATCATTGGGAGGCCATCAGGGCCAACAGCTGCCCTGTCGTCTGCAAAGCTTTGTTAGGTCATTTCCCAATGTGCAGCCAACAGTCATACATTCAAAAACATGATGACCAGTAGCCTAGACAGACATTAAACATTTATTGGGAACACCTAATCCCTTTTATAATGGCATCAGTCTGTCCAACTCATCTTATGACATTTCCAAATACTGCACCATTCGTCTCCCTGCAAAGTCTTCAAACCTCCAGTGTCCATTTGGGAACCATTACCATCTTCCTGGACCTTTTACTGTGCTTTGGGTATGGTTTTGCATGCTGGTCTTTGCTTTAAAAATACCATATTAAAGTTTCAAAACCTACATACCCAAGTTCTGTTTCTTTATGGGGGATTTTTGCAGAAGACAACTGCTTCAGCTGCTGTGGTGAGACGGGCTGCATTTAACATTACATGTCGAAGAATTTCTTCAATCGTTAAACTAAACATCGCTGGCCAACATTATGAAGGAAGCGAACCCCCTTTTTTTTTTTTGTACCAACGAAAAGCCAGTTCAGTTAGGTTTTTTTTTTATGAGCTTTCAAACTCATAGACCATATCGGAATGGCCCCTCCCTACTCATTCGCTTTACGTGCATGAGGTCTTTTAACATACTTGGCCAGGGTCATAAGTAATAACGCAAGAATAAAACCAGAAATGCATGTTTGAGTTAAAAATTACAATCGTAGGGGAAGGATTTTCATGTTTTTTTTTTTTTTTTTGCATTGGTTAAAAACCTAGGACATATTACAGATGATAAGCAATTTAGGACAAGCGGCCTAAACCCTGATGTACCCATTATACAGGGTTGGCCGATTACCCTTTTTCTAAATAAAGTGAAATTCATATTTGCTTGTCATTGAAAATGTATGTAATGCATTGTTTGCAAGGCTAAGACGCTCCAGCTTTCAGTGTGATTTCTAAATAAGGAGATGCAAGAACGGAAGATAGATCAATAACTCCATTGTATTTCTCTGTGATAACCCCATGCCACAATAGCTATTTCCAAGAGACTCCTTTCTCTGAGTCAATCTATGATCTAATATTGCGCATTGCCATTGGGAAATCCATAATAAGCCACTGGACTTTACATGCTCTGCCACATGATAAGAACCTCCGCCTGCCTTTTTAAGATTATATTCTAGAGATCGATCAGTGGTATCACTGTGGATGCGGTCATATCTGAAACAGCGCTTTGGGAAGAGCGAGAGGTGAACTATGGCCAGTCAAAACGTATGATGGGTTGCAGAGAGCGGTCTGGATTCAATCTCGGACAAATAAATCATGGCTTAATACCTGTCCAATATAATTCCTCTTCTCCATCTGTGACTGAAATACTGGCTCAGAACCATCGGTGTGAACTGCATCTCAAAGAAAGAAAAAAAAAAAAAAAAAAAGGAGGGGCGCGTTGAATGGGAGGCTATGGAGAATATGGAGGAGTAGCAGGAGCTTGAAATAAGTCATATAAATTAGTAGCAGAAATTGGATCCTTCTTGAAATGATGTGCTCAGTTCAGTTTTTGTAGATGATAATGTCAATGGTAGCCTTATTCTTTTAAAGCTAATCCTTTTAAGAACAGCACACAGATCTGATCAGGAAACAAAAACTCTCCAATTAATAAAAAAACATGAATTATCCTTAAGCCCAGCGGTTGTCCTGTGTTACATGCCTCACTTGAGCTTCCTCCGGTGGTACTCGAGGTCATCTGAAATGAGACTTTATTCATTTCCATTAGAGATAATTTCATTGAGGCTTTAGGAATGCATTTAAGTTGGTGTTTTCCTGGTTTCTGATTTCTGAACATGTGCAGTCATGGAAAACTTGAGTTTAGTCCAGATGCATCATCAAGTTTCCTAAATATGTCAGTATAAACCATCTCCATAATTTATGAATTGCAATAGAACTTTCTCAGCCCTATCCTGACCTAACCTGACCCCAAGCCAAAGCTGAAGGACGACATTGGGGATTGGGTTACTTGTAAATTAAAAGATTACCGAACCCGCTCAAGCTGTGTCACCCGTAACACTAGCTAGCCGCTCTCTATAGTCTCCAGGTAAATTAGTAGGATTAAAAAAGACAGGTGTTCAAGCTCTTTTTTTTCCTCCACGGAGCGTCTTTTACCTCAGCGGCCTGACGAGTGCGTAAAATTGCAACACAAAAAGCCATTGTAAAACACAGGAACCACTTTTGCTGCAATCTAATTATATGTCTTTGCGTTGGGCCTTGTGTGCACGCAACAAGCCGCTTTGGTATTTCATTACACGGGACCTGTTAAATCGGTGAATGCAGGCTTGATTCCAAACACCTCTCACTCTCCTTTCGCAGAGTTCAAATTGTCTGACAAATCTGGGAGGCTAATACTTTTTGCATGGAGAGGATTAAGGAGGCATCTTCTTTTTTTTTGCTGTTGTGCACACACAAGCCTGGGAGATTAGTGTCTGATAAACAAGCACTCAATTAATGAGACGGTGGAGTTGCAACAGTGGTTCAAATACGTCTTGGCAGCGCGAGAAACAAAGGTTGATTTGATAACTGACGTAAAGGGATCATTTCAACCGAAGCAGTAAAGAGAAAAAGAAAAAAGGGTTCAATCAGTTTTGGGTGATTTGGTTTACAAGGCTCTGGGAAAGATGTGTGTCTCGGGTCCGTTTTACAAATACAGATCTGGGCCAGGATGTTCTGCACCTTGATGGATGATTTGCTGATTGTAAATGTTTTGCATTGATGGGCAAAAATTGGACCCATGATTTTTTATAGGTCTGCAGTATTTTGACTTAGTGCTCATCATTGGATGTGTAGCACTTCATAGACTTCCAGCTCTGTTTGGACCTGCTATGGAGAACTTTAGCACAGGAAACCCATACACTGACCAACCTATTTAAAAGGGGGTTTTATGCTTTTTCAATCACATAGCACCAGTCTATAGCATACTACAATGATGACGTAACCTTCTGTTGGTCTGTATATGCAGTAAATTAAAATAACTGCCTTGAATAAAATTGCTCTCTCAAAATGGCTGTACTGAACGTCTTGAAATAGGGCTCTGTCTCTTTAAGAAGCTTTCCGACACGCCCCCTTCAGCACACTGCTGTGGCATCTAAACAACAACACTGTGCGGGGAGGGGTCTCTGCTGAGCTGAGGAGCAGTGGTTGGTGGCTTGGCTGGTGACAAAAGGTCCAGAGGCGTCTCCAGGAGGTGGGGGCGTTCCTAGGAGGACTGAGGCATAGCTACACCTAAAATGGCTGCCGTCTAAGTTTTTACTGATTACTCAAAAATATGCGAATGAGCCAAGGCAACACTCCAGGCATGTGTTTAATGAGGGAATGACATAATAACATGATATAAAGCTTGAAAAGTCAATTTTACATAATACCCCCCCCCCCCTTTAATACTATTGTGAGAATTTCAAAGTATCGTGTCACACAGCTGAGACTTGTTTGATGTATTCCCAGTAAAATATAATTTAGTATAGTACTTTTATCTTGCCTCAAGAAGCAGATGTTTAATGATTTAACTCCTGCCTCTTTGCTACTTCTTCACTATAATACCACTGTGCCGTTCGTCCTAACCTGAAACTAAACACCTGAACAGAGGCAGTGGAAAAGGACCATGACCAAACTGCAAAAAAACAACACACTCGGTCAAGCTGTGCAAGGAACAATGCCTTGGGGCTCTCTGCTTTACAGCGTCTGGCCACAATTCCGCTTTCATTCCAATTTTTTCAGTTTTTGTTGCCAGACAGTATTTTTTCTTTGTGCTGTTTATTCCTCTGCAGAAATACGTGTATCTCTTTGAACCTTGGCGAGGTGGACCGACTCGCACCACTCCCCGAAAGACTGGACGGTATGGATTCGTGATGGTCAAGGAGCAAAAGAAAAGCGTCGGCTATCATTAAAGGCTTCTTTGCATCGCTCCTGCTTTTCATTCACCCCCATTATTCCCACGCGGGCTCTTAAAACGTCACAACAGGTTTACAGCATGGAAGATTCATTTAACATTACATTACCGCCACAGGGACGTTGGCCTGCTGCCAATAAATGGAGGAAATAAAAGGAAAATGACAGAACATGGTGGCTCAGACTCAAAAACTCTCATCTGCTCAGGGAAAAGCGCCTCTCTGCTTCTCCTCAGCCAATAATGGGAGCGTTATGGCTACATGTTGATTATTCTTATGTGCTCATTAAAAATGAATTCATAATCATGTTAAAAGCTTGCCGAGATGACATTTTGAGAGGAGTCAGAGTGGAGCCAGTGTACGGTACATACAATTAGCTCAACTTCAGCTAAGCCTGGTTCCGGAGTTGATGAAATAACTCTATCTAATTAATTGAGAAGATAATTTATTCTTTGATATAGTTACACATGAATGTAATTTAGAGGGTGTATTTTGGCGTGACATGGCTCACAGGGAGAAGTCCTTGGGTTTCAATCTCAGATCATGAGCCTTTCAGGGTGGCGTGTGCAATTACTCCCTGTTTCTGGTACTCCCCATTCTCGGACCACTCCATAATGTGCACTAATCAGCCTCATAGCTTCTCCAAACCGTGAAGAACCTGGCTCAACATCTAGTTATGCCAGCTGCAACTTAGCAACTTTCCTTTGCACAGGTTTGGAGCTTTAAAAATCGATCACAGGAAGTTCATATAAGGCAGTAGGAAGAAGAATGGGCTGATTTGAGGCTATAATAGATTGATAGTGCATCAGTGAAACAGGCCATCCGTATGATCCGTGATGACCGAGGTTAGGGCAAAACAAGTAATATTAAACTCTAAATCAAGCTGAGGCCTTCAAGCAGTATTACCTTCCAGTCGGACCTGCCACACCTTGTCCTACCTATTTTTTTCAAGGGCCAGGAAGACCAGGACCTGCTAAACGGTTGTAATCATTTTAATTATGATATAGTTATGAGCATGCACTACCCACACTGTCTGAACCAGATACTTCTGGTATTAATTTTGCAGAGGCAGGAAGCATGTGTAAAGGAAGCGCATAGTGCAATGATATGAATTTGACTTATGTCAGCTTAGTGACTGTTACACATGCTACATCTAAAACCTAACCACTCCTTATCAACACTTGAAATAACATTCACTTAAATTTGAAATAATTGAAAACAGATACATGGTTAAAATGTAAACACAGTAAGTCCCTTAACATTCTGCACAAGTCAAAACAAATAACATTGAATTTCATCCTTCAATGTCTCACTCCGCTTCTGTTGCCAGTCATATGACCATCTATTGATGGGTTTCACAGCAATGTAAAAGGAGGACCGCTTCCAGAGCAATTAAGAAATCAAAACATAATGCTCTGGTGAAAAGGCCTCAGAATCGTCTTTTTAAAACTATTAGTTGCTATTACCTTTTTCTCGCCTACGCAGAAGATTTGTGTAATAAAAGTTAAAACTGTCCTTACTCAATTTTATAAAAGACACAAGTGAAAAGGGCTTGCATAAATTAGTCATAGTTATTGCTCAGATTTATGTAATCGTAGTTATGCACGTGTGTAGCTGAGGGCTGTTAGTGAGTTTCCTGTGACTGAATGAGACGGCCTGGATGTCAAGCTCTCTTTCTTCAGCGCGAGACCCTTTGGTGCAGGTCAGTGAGCATACAAGCAGCGGAACAAAGCTGCAACACTTAGCAGAAGCAGCCCTCTGTGGGCTGTCTCACTGTTGTCACATGCATGACATGGCAGACATGCAGACCATACATCCTGGATGCAACCATGCTTCCTTAACACATGATAAATTGGACAGAGTGTCTGCTGGCATCTCACCCATTTGCTTTCTGATCACTGTACCAGCTGGTCTATAGTGCCAGTATAATTAGGTTTCATAAGAACAATTCAGATTTTGCTCTTAAAATTGGTTTAATTGAATAGCATACAATACAAATTACATCCACATGGGTTAGGGTGAGCAATTTTGCATAATCCATATCCAAATCTCAAAGCGTATTGACAGGAGAGCTTACAGCCTACATGCCAGTGTGACTCCTCATTTGAATGCCAAGACCTTCTACAGTAATTTCTAAAACTATGTGTAAGATCTGTGTGAGTGAAACACAACTTATGTACATGACATTTGCCGTTCCTAACTCTGATCATAACCCTAGCCCTCTGATTGGAGGGACAGCAAGTAACATGTTAAAAGGTTTTGTCAAACTCACTTTTTTTTTACTCCTATACTTCTACTACTTTTTACCTTCTCTACTCTATTTGCTGCTACACTGTCTAGAATGTTAAGAATAATAATCAGTAGGAATATTTTTTTAATAAAATGGAAAACTATGGATTAAGTTCACACTCTTACGTCTCTTTATCCACCTGGCCTTGAGTTTCTTCACATTGATGAAAAAAGCATTGTAGTATTTCCAACCGCTTCAAAGGTGAATGGAAACTTGTTACAATACATTTTCTTAGGCACTTCCTGCAAGTTTTTCAGCTTGCAGGATTAAAATCCTTCTTTAACAAAGTTCAAGCACATTACATTGCAATAACGGCAACAATATTACCAAAGAGCCTTTTTTGTAAGTCGTCTGTTCACCAGGTTGGAATTAAAAAGAGACTTGCATGTCTGTTGTGAAGTGACTTTTTGTACTGCAAGTATAGTCTAAGATATTTCTTCATAAACACACATTTCCTCTGGTATACTGAGAGTATACTTTGTTCTCCAGGCGTGGGCATATCTTTACCTACCGCAAGTGTTTTACTGTTGTAAGAGAAGAACACACTCTAAACTGCTGCAAATGCAATTGAGAGCGGAGAATTTCATTAAGAGGGCAGTAATGGAGTCAGAGTGGTATAACCAGAGGCCCGCTGCTGTGAACCGCCAGTGCACAAGTGTAACAAGAGTGAATTTAGTACCCGACGTGGGCATTTTGTTAATCCAGCCCGGTAATTCAGTTCTTCCTCCCTCATCTTTCAATTATCATTATCATAAAATGAAGTGAGGCCTGAGAAGCTCTACTTGCAGCCTAGTTTCATCCAATTACCCGCTCCACAGCCCAGTGTTCTCATCTGCTTTAAAGATGGATTTGGGGACTTATGCACTATTTCCTTTTGGCATATAAATACGACATGTTGGATGGTTCAGACATTGCGTTTTGAAATGATAAAAGCCAAAACCAGCAGAGTGTGGTTTCATAAAAATAAATGTATTTGTCGTGAATGTGAATGTTTTACACTGTTTGCGGTACTGAATGATGTTCCTGCCAAAGTAAATTAAGCAGGGCATTGGATTTTATACTTTTATACCGACAAGGAAGTTTATTCAGGGTTGGTTTGTTGAGGGGGTGTTTCTCAACTTTAGCCTCAAGTGCTCCCAGTTGTGTATTGATTCTGGAAATATTGGAAATGGCTGCGCTGGAATATAGTTGGTGTATCGATTTTTGGCTGTGTGTGTTTGGACAATAGACTTAGTTATGCCCAGTGTACATTGCAAGATTTTAGACGCGGGGATTGTAAAATTGTAAGCCTACACTCGTCTACACTGTGCGATAGTTCAAAGAGAGAACTGTGGCTACGACCAAAGGTTATTGTAGCAACTTTCAGGCTCCAGAGACACTTGCCTCAGTGTTCAGCTGAGGCAAGTGCTGCATGATAGTGGTGTTTATTTACGGGGTCGGCCCATTAGTCCGACGTCTCATTATTCTGAAAATGTCCCATTGAGTTGGGGTTGAAAAATAAAATTAAGTTCAGGCAAGAGTCCACTGACCTTATGGTTAGGGCCCATGGTTGTATAGGGCTCTCTAATCCACAACACAACTGTGGATTAGAGATGTCGGACTAATGCACCTCTCTTCAAAGGTACATTTTCGGAATAACGAGACGTCGGACTAATGGGTTGTTGGACCAATGGCAGGGCACCTTATTTACACGGTCCCATGGTCCCACACTGTTGAGTTCAAACATTTCTTTGGGTGGATGAAGCTCTGGGGGAGACCATCCTTCATTGCTCTACTACCGGTGAGTTTACGCGCTGCTCTACGCGCAAGAGATTTCAACGGTAACCATGGCTTTTAAAATTCTTACGGTTAACCTACCGCGTCCTTTTATAATCGTAGTAACTGTAAAACCAGTTTATCTTGACATCCCTATAAGGGGCGAAGTTCAATGATAACAGTCACATTTTCTTTCTTATCGTATCACAGCTACTAAACAATTAGGCTAATTTTAACCCCAGGCGTTTACCTCTCTGCACGTCTCTCCAGCCATTGTTAATAAGCTTCCCTGATGGTCTTAACTTACCATCCGACGCACCATCTTCAGAGCAAGGGCGCTGAGGCCAATCGTTAAGAAGATGGAATGAAGTCCTCCAAGAGCTGAAAAGCACCTAAATTGTTCTTTTAATTCATTAAGAGGCAGATGTGCGGAATTCATATTCAGGGGCATACTCACCCAGGCAGGGGTGAGAGGGTCTTGCACAAGCACGCTGCCAGCCCACTGACCCATCTCCAATTGCCTCTTGCTGTGTGTGTTGGAATTATTAATCAGTCAAGCCAGGGCTCCACACCAGGGCTTACCGGAATAGGGCTTGGGTAGTCATCAAATATGGATTGAAATACGAATAATGTCTTAATTACTGAAAGAAGACAGCTCTGAACAGATTTTTGCAGACAGCGCCCCTAGGCAATGAGGGGCAACACCAAGAATGGCGAGATCTCTTGGCCTGGTCCTCTTCTTCTTCCTGCATTACCTCTTGCTCCCATCTGCATCGATCTTATCAGCATGGATGCTCACTGACAGAAAATCCATCAGAGCATGTTCTTAATAAAGCCCCTGTCTCATTTCAGTTCATTTTCTACGCTCAGCGCATTCTGGTCTTCCCCTTGGTGAAGGCAAATGACTTTGAGAAGATCTGCAAGGCCTTATGGATAATCTTATATAAGCAAAGACTGTAGACATGGATGCGGTGAAAGAATAGTGGTGAAAGAAGGAATAAGGTAAGAACACATCAAATCTTTGTGAGTAAACAATAGCCGTGCATTCACATTTAGCCAATATTCATAATAATGCTATTAGCATTTAACAAGGGTGCTAAATAGTGTTTGTGTATGTAGCAATGCGGGGTTCACTTTATTTTGGGGTGCTTATGTTTATTTCCTGTTTGAATGTGTGTGTTTTTTCTACATTGCACCAAGCGCCTTTGTTTAGATCACTTGTTATGTATAAGAATTGTGGTTCAACTCCATCCACGTTTTACCCCGAGGGTTTCTCCTCTGTAATTATCCAGGTAAATTATTAAAACTGTGACCTTTATTACGCTATCTGAATCCTTCTCACTGAAGCTCATGTGTGCATGGGTAATGCACATCAAAACCAATGTTTATATAAATGCAGTGTAATTAATGTTACAGGTGAACTGAGCCAAGTAATCCTATTAGCCACAGATGTGTGCTAGAAGCGCTGTTTACAAGATGAATAGCCTGCTACGCTTTAATTGGTTGCTATGTCAACACCCAGTTTCCAAGCAGCAGGGATGTTTACATTGGGGGGTCATTTGACCTGTGCTAACTACACTTCACTATGGTAAAAGTAACCAATAACAATTACTGCAGGATGTGGTGTTTAATTGAACATGCAGTACAGTGTGTGTCTTCAATTACAACATTTGCACAGTATCTTAGCTGGTCAGTGGGTTGTACAAAGTTGTCACATAGGCCCTGGTGCGGCAAAACAAGCTAGTTTTCAATTAGAAACCATTGCACTTTACACATGTTCTAAGCAAATGTAAAGCCTGGTTTCTAATTTAAAAAACTTTCTACAGCTGTTGCTCCTGTGATAACGCTGTGTTAGTTACAATTAAAGAAACCTGGCTGGTTTTCGTAAGGAACATTATAGAAATAACAAATAGTAATGAGGGCGGACTTTGACTGACAGCCCGTTAGCATTAGAGCTAATGGCGCGGGCGCGGCTACGACCGAACTACAGATCACACGGGGGCTGAGTCTACAGTACATCCCACCCTTTGCCCTTTTTAGGAACATGCTCCATCAGAGCGGTAGGAGGAGTCTGTAAATCCGCCATGGATTTTCTTTCAAATGTAGTCATTATGGCAAACGGGGAGGAGTGAGAAGACGGAGTCTATTATTTATAATGTGTGGCATTACCAATTTTATTATTAAATATAGGCTAGTAGATTTTATTAATTAATATTCATTATTATTATTATATAGCATATGAACATCAGCAGATGGCGCCCAACCTCTTAAAATCGTATAAAAGCCCCTCCTGTCACGTTTGGAGGTGCGATGGTGGAGTCAGGACCCAATTGCAAACAGCCAACAAAATACTTAGAATGAAAATAAATGTAATGGACGATGCCAAGGACAAAATGCAAAAACAAAAACTCACAAGACGGAGCAAGGATCAGAGCGGGAGCAAACAAGAACACAGACAAAGACAGAGATATGAACAACGACAATGATCTGACAAAGACAAGGGAAAACACAGGGAAAATACACAAGGAAACAGGGAACAGGTGAAACACATTAGGCGGGGCAGATAATCAACACAGGGGAAGCAAAGCAAAACCACAAGGACGCAACAGACATGTCAAAATAAAACACTAAGGACAAGAACACTAAACAAAATCAAGGGGGAACTGAACATAGACAGAACCGTGACACCTCCCTTTCATTCATTCGTCCTCTGTTATTCTCCGTACTTCCGCCTTGGGTCCGCTGAGCTGGGAGCGCCCAGGGTGTGTTTTCGTCCCTTGTCAAGTAGATATTGCAGATATTTGGCGTTAATTTATCTTCGTACTTTGTATGGCCGCTAATACGAGCTCTTCTGTAGTGTCGCGGATGGTTAAGGGCTTCATAGCGCACAATTCCATAGCGTCCGAGGCTCTGCTCGGTGATGGCGGTCCGGGATCTACTGGGGTCCTCGTGTGAGCACTATCGAAGCACCGGACCGGTCGAGGAGCTTGTGTGGGCGTGCGACGGTATGAGCTAGCTAGCGGTACGGTCATTTTCCTACTTTTATGTTACAGTCTAACATTATCTTTAATTTATAGGTCGAGGGGTTTGGTCATGTCCCTGCTGCTTTTTGTTCTCCTGTTGCCTTGTTTTATTAGTTTCCGTTGTGTATGGACTTTTCTGTTTAACAAATGAAGGAAACCTACCATGAACTGAAAATGGAAATGCAAACAAAAGTTTTAAATGAAACAAATGTGATCAAATAAATATCATGTATACTTTTGGAACATTTTCTGTCCTCTCTCAATGAACGAACCTACGAGCCTATTTAGAGGTCCGGAGCCTTCATTCCGGTGGCATTGTCTTTTTGGTTTATCTATTTCATTTAAATCCTGCTAAATTATACCATCACCACTCGTCTTGCTATATATGTTTAAGGAAAGTTATGTTTGTAAGGTTTAACAATGGCAACTGCTATTTACAATTTAGTTGCGTTTGGAAAAGTTTTTTTGTCATATTGTTTTTTATTTTATTTTAAGACTATTTACACTGTATGACTGAAGGCATTCACTTATGAATGAACTCGTATTGAATTATGTTTAAAGAAAAAATTGACATAAATTCTTCAAACAGCCGCATTATGCTTTGATTACTGCTTTGCACACTTTTGACATTTTCTCATTGTGCTTCACAATGTAGTAACCGCAAATGGTTTTGACTTCACAGAACTGTTGAAAAGCATTTTAGATGACGACCTTATGAAGCTCATTGAGAAAATGCCCAGAATAAAGAGTGGTAATTTCGAAAAATGTAAAAAAATATAATTTATATGTTATATGTAATCTCTCACAAGACATCCGTAAAATAGACTCCTTCACCACATTCAAGTCTCGACTGAAGACTGAGCTATTCAGATGCGCCTACTCCACATAGTCCTCTGTATTTTCTCCTACCATATTATTGAACTCCTGCCATCCCACTGCTAAACTTGTATTGCACATTTTTGAATGTGTGTTTTATACTGTTTTTATGCCGTCTGTAAGGTGACCTTGGGAATTTTGAAAGGCGCCCACAAATAAAATGTATTATTATTATTATTATTACTCTGTCATATCTTCATTATACATGTTTTTTTTTCTTTCCTGTGAGAATATATAGAGGCCCACCTTGAAGGACCCAGGTTTAGACTCGTAAGCTAAGTGCAGTTGGACCTTGCTGACCCAGAAAATTGATGGATGAAGACGACTCTCCTGTTATCCTGTGAAATCCCACTTTGAAAATCCACCCAATCCTTCAGCTCTGATGCTGGGTACATTATTACATAACACGCTCCATAGAATGAAGATGGACAAACAAAAGAATTTACAGTTTGTTTACAACAAAAGTAAACTAAAACTTTTTTTTTATTATATAGGAGTGAAACTGAAGCTGAGCAGATTTGATTAAAAAAATGTATAGGCGTGTGTGCTGATTCTTCTGCATATGGACAGAAATATTATTCCGTTTCCATTTTTGAGATTCTAAATGACTGTGTGGGATGGGTTATGATTAGGTTTAACCTTTTGGCTGCCATTCATGCTCCACTACAATCTCTCTGTACTTTTTAGCCTATACCTTTTTACTCAACTTTTAAATCAGCCTAGCAGGTGACTTTAGCGTATTTGATTTTATTGTTCAGTTTTAGTGGAAGGTTAGGAATTGTTGTTTTGTTGTTTCAAGATAACTGGTGACTCACATTTTTTTAGCCTCAATAGCTGCGGATGTCCTCCCATGCTGACTGTATGTGAGGCCGAGGGCGTTGATACAAAAGGATCTATCTGACCATTGTGCTCCCAATCAACGCTAATTACTGGTCCGTGACTCAATTAGGCCAGTGATTAATGGCTTTTCAGAGAGGTGTGGAAGGATTCAATTACAAACAACGCACAATCGACAAACTGCACTTCACCCCATCACATCACTTCACATAGTCAGGGCACACTGACCTGGAGAAGTAAACACAAACTAAAGTGTTGCATTTATCTGAACCCCCCTGGTGAATAATAACATGATAATAGTTACCATTCCCCTGGCCGCATTTTCTGAAATGTTACTGATTACGTGCAGATTCCTTGGGAGTCTGCCCGGCATGTTTCGGGACGGTTCTGGATTTCAACAAATGGATGATAAAGGAAACATCTCACTTTGTCAAATCTCCCGTCTGTCCCTCCCATTTAGGAATCAAACAAAGTGTCATGTGAGAAAATGCACAGTTCTCTTAACCTGCAGGGAGGTGCTGCTCAACTTGTGCAGTTAAAAAAAGGTTATGATGGATGTAATGGCAAGTTTGGTACTCCACAAAACTCTCCTACAGACCAATATGCTTCACTAAAGAATTAGAGAAAAACAAAGTATGTCTATTTTAAGCGATATCTACATGTATTTGAATAGAGATCAGTGGATTTCTTCTTTTAAATCTTCTGAGCTGTCTGAAAAGTAGTGCCTAGCCTGTACAGACCAGTATTGGTCGGAGAGCACTGTCTGAATCACTGGAGGTCTGCATACCTCAACTCCAAGTGACACATTCTTGGTGTTTGTTGAAGCACTTTCATACACAAAAGAATTCCATTGGTTCATTTTGCGATTTTGTCTCTGTATCCAGGCAGGTTTGTCCAGTGCAAAAGGTAAATATTTGGACGTCTTCTGTCACTGTGATGCATCCAGGGGACAGGATCAGCCGGGACTAGAATGCACCCGTGTTTTTCAGCCATGTGTGACACTAACATTACCTGGGGCTACGCTGTGACAGTTCAGCAGCGACTACAGGACTGTCAACTCTACTTCACACACACACTGACACCTAACTTCTAATATCCCTGACAAGTGTTCACACCTGAACATGACAAATGTATCACGTGTAGCCCTGGGGAGCGCTGCTTTGTGTGGCAGAAAGAATTTGATTGATAGGAACATTCATTTTAATTAAGCCTATAATAAAATTGCGCTATAGAACAATTCGAGCCCTTCTTCCTTTTTGGCATGTTTAAACCAAGAGAAATTTACATAAGAATGGTCTGTTTTCTTTAGAAAATGTCATAATGTCCATAAAATACTTTTGCCTACTTAAACATCCCACAGACCCAGAACCTTGTCCTGAATTTCTCCATTACTATTAAAACCCAGTTTTGCAAAGCCCAAACCTGACTTGGCAAAACCTTTGCTTGAAAGATATGTCAATCACAAAGACTAAACCAAAGCTCAAAAGTCTATCATCTCACTAGTGATTGGTGCATGTCAATGACATTAAACATTAACAAACAAATGTTCAACATGAGAAAAGTATTTGGCTCCTCCCGTGCTTCTCAGTTTTAATTTGGAAAATCTGGTCGTTCAAGCCACGGAACAACTCACTTCTGGGTCACCACTGGTGAATACGCCTAACACAGAATGTCAGAATACCTTTGTGTTGACTAGGCAATAGTTTGTACATTAAAATGTCCATTGATTCACAATTGTAGCCTACTAACTGATCATTGATCGTCACTGATCATTGATCATCAGGGGTTGAGGGGGTAGGGTAAAAATAAGAACATGTACTATGCCTTCTTTACTACATACGTCTGGCAGAAGAAACTTACAGCAAACTAAGCCATATTCAACAACTTCATCTCTCTGTTGACTCACTGTGTTTTCGTCCTGAAAGGCAGCCAAATTCGCTTTATTATGTTGTCACTTGGCTTAACGAGAAAGCACACAATGACTTAACATGCACCGTCACTACAACAATGCACCAATAGGAGCACATTACACCTGGCAGAGTGAATGAAAAAGAATGATATATTAAAAGTGAATTGTTTTTGTGGCCAAAACAATTGCAAACCAATATAGTGCGTTGACTCCTGGATTCACATTCTTGGATGAGAGATAGTATCCCCCATATATCTCTATTGTCCTCACCGACTGCCATTTTCTTTCAAAGCAATAACTTTTGTACACAGTGAACAAGTAAAACTCAACATTATTGTTGAAGCAAAAGTCAAAAGATTATGTTTTGGCTGAACATTTATTTTTCTCTCACAGTGCTGCTGTGTGTGCTCCTTGGAAATATTGACCAACTGCAAAGCACTTTTCCTTTGTAAAAGAAATACCAAACATTTCACTGTAATAGGCCAACACACACAAAGAAAAACACACACAAAACGAAGAAGGGACAGATTATGAGGGAGTTGTAGAGTGACTAAAACTTCTACGAGAGAGTGCAGTTTCTTCAAAACACCAATACTTCAGAAGTTGTAACATTTAATGTTGTCAAATAAATGAGTACTTGCGTGAAAAAGTATTTAAGCTGTTAGTAGCTCAGTTTGTATATTTTTTTCACATTGAGATGCTGAAAGTTCTGGAAGTTATTTTCCAAATACAGTAAGAACCAGACGTTTACATACACTTTATAAAAAGACACATTTGCATTTTTTCTCACTGTCCGACATGAACCCTTCCTGGAACCGCCACCTTAACATGGTGGAGGGGTTTGAGCGCCCGAATGATGCTGGGAGCTCTGATCTCAGTGACTTCGTGTCCCTGGTAGGGTCTCCATGGCAAACAGGTCCTAGGTGACGGGTCAGACAAAGAGCGGTTCAGAAGCCCCTTATGAGAGACCAACAGGCCTGGTTAGAACCATGAGGCCGTCCTTCTGTGGACCCACCACCTGCAGGAGGAGCCATATAGGGGCTGGTGCAATGTGATCTGGGCAGCTCCAACGGCTGCCCCCACGACCCGGCAACGGACAAGTGGAAGAAAATGGATGGATGTCTGACATGAAACCAGAATTAACTTTTATTTTTTAGGTCAATTAGAATTTTCTATATTATTTCTATTTGCTAAATGCCTGAAGAATGAGAGATAGAATTTTCTACACGGTTTTATATTATTTTTTACAAAGCCAAAAAGTTTACATACATTTCATTAATATTTGGTAGCATTGCCTTTAAACTCTATAACTCAAGCTCCTCACAATAGTTGGCAGGAATTGTGATCCATTCCTCCAAAAGAACTGGTGTAACTGAGCCAAATTTGAAGGCGACCTTGCGTGCACAGGTCTTTTCGGCTCTGCCCATACATTTTCAACTGGATTGAGATCAGGACTTTGTGATGGTCACTTCAAAACATTGACTTTGTTATCCTTAAGCCACTTTGTAACCACTTTGGCAGTTTGCTTTGAGAGTCGTCCATTTGGACGACCCATCTGCGCCAAGCTTTAACCTCCTGGCTGATGTCTTGAGATGTTGCTCCATATTTCCACATAGTGTTCTTTCTTCATGATGTCATGTATTTTGTGAAGTGCACCAGTCCCTCCTGCAGCTAAACAACCTCACAGCATGAAGCTGCCACCCCCGTATATCAAAGTTGGGATGGTGTTCTCAGGCTTGCAATATTCCCCTTTTCCTCTCAATGTGACGATGGTCATTATGGCCAAAAAATTTCAGTTTTTTCCCGTCAGACCACAGGATGAATGTCCAAAAATTAAAGTCTTTGTCCTTTTTTTAAATTTTCAAACTCCAAACTGGCTTTTTGATGTTTTTTTTGTCGGTACAGTACTTGTTTCACTATATGGGGTTCAGCCAGCATCTTCACCAGGTTATTTTTGCATTTGGTCCTGGATTGATATTCACATTTCAGACCACAGCACGTTCATCCCTGGGACACAGAACCTGCCTTCTTTCTGATCCCTATGATGGCTGAACATTTCCATCATTGTTTGATCCTGGCACATTCAAGTGTCTTGAAATTGCACCCAAGGATGAACTGGCATTTAGCAAATATAAATATTTTCAAAGTTAATTCTGGTTTCATGTCAGACACTGAGAAAAAATGCGAATGTGTCTTTTTATAAAGTGTATGTAACCATCTGGTTCTCACTGTATGTAGTTTAATAAGTAAACCAGACAAAATGTACATTACCACCACCACCTCTACACCCACAGAAAACCCCAAAAGGGCCTGACTGTGGCGTGCGTCAGGGCAGATAGCAGGTAGTGAGCTGGTTGAAGGCGCTGCGGTACAATGGGGTGCCAACTGACGCAAGGCCACACCCGCAAAGCCATCAGTCACAATATTTACCCTAGTCTTGTCTTTTTCTATATATTTTTACCCTCTCATTTCGAGCCAGCAAGCGTTCACCACTAGCAGACTGTCTGTTTTGACAAATGGTCTGCACGGCTCTTCCCCAAAGCATAGGGATATCACAGGGTGCCTGGAAATTGCTAAAGAAAAGATGGAAGAAAAAAAACAGTTCTAGCATGATGTATGTTTGGTTTATCAAGCGTTGCATTCTTTCTCACCACAGATCACAGAGCACACATCAACTCTAGCAAATATAATTGAAAATCCGCCAACATATCTTTGGCCCAGCACTGACTTCGCTTGGGTTTTGCTGGACTTTGTCATGCTTCATTTTGACAAAACTGGCGCCTCTTTATAACAGATGGTGGCCCGGGCACTTTGCTTTGGTCTACCATTGCCTCATGTACAGTAGATGACCGCTGTGGAGCAGTAAGAGCAGAGAGGGCTTGAGAAAGTTGAGAAGGTTGGTGATAATGTACCGACTTATCTGAATGATGTCTCTAGGCCTGCTGCAAAGTAACATCTTGTGTTTTCTCCAAGTAGATACTCAAGAGAAGCAAACAGGGCTAGCTAAGATAAACGTTTGTTTATCTGTCTTATTCCCAGACTTCCAAATTCCCAGGCTCAATAAACACAATGGGTCAGATCATGTGCCTGGCGCAAGGACAGTGCAAACTCTAAACGCTATTGTTATCTTCCATGTGGTGCTGCTGTTGCGCTATGTTCCTGTGCCACTTGCGAGAGGGCGTTGTTTATAAAAAGAGAAGACGTCTACCGAGGCGTGGTTTATTACAAGCAGCACTGAGAGCGGTGCTCAGATGGCAGCCTCACATTCATTTTCTCGTTTACATCACGCTGTCTTGTGTTCTTCTTTAAGCATTATGGGCTCTTACAGGTCAAACTAAAAATGGTACAGTACTAACCCCATCGTGAGTTAAACAATGTTCGTGTCGCGGAAGAAAGAGATGTAGCTTACAGCCGGCCCCGCTGTGGCGCGGCTCAGCACACGCTCGGCCGTATTAATTGCATTAACGCGACCAAAACAAAAGCAAATGTTCACCCTCCACAACCCCTCTCGCTCCCCCTCGCCCCTTCCTGGCCACAGAGTCTGGCTGGAGGAAAAAGGCTAGTGTACTGTACATACACATCGCCATTGGCCATGGGTGCTTCTCCAGCCCACGTACTTCCCACTTAAATGTGCAAAGTCTAGGACCTGCAACATCAAAGTGCGCTCCTACTAAGTGCAAAATGTTATGCTATAGTCTGCGTTTAGAAACACAAGATCGGGCCCAATGTGCTCTGTTGTAATTCAACTAAAAGGGACCATGCTAGTATACTCCTTGACAATACTGACAGGAAAGGTAGAACAGAAAATAGTGTTAGTGGTTGTACTTTCAAGTTTACATTGGGATTTAACTCCATCAGTTGTAACACACTGTCTTATTAGATAAATAATGTTGGAACCATCAAAGTGAATCTGCAGAAGAAAAAAAAAAAGAATAGTGTGAGCTTTGACAAAAGGACGTTCCTTTTCAATGCTTTCTTTAGATCTAAAAACAAAGTATCAGCAAGGGATTATAGCATCTTGTTGGGAGTATTACACTTATATTATAGTATTTTAAAGTACTATTCTCACCTCAGGACTATTTTTCCGTACTGGACAATCGAATTGACAACTGTCTGACTCTGACTCTTGTCTCAGTCTCCCTTTCACTGAGGACTCTGTCTATGTGCAGACCTTAGCATGGCCTGATTTTTGACTGCACAGATATAGAAGAATCTAGAGTGTGCATGTGTTCTGTATTTATAGCCAACACAAATGAAAAGTGAGCTCACCCTTTCCCTCTTGGTTTTAGCCTTCTTCCTTATTCTTACTCTGTCTCACCCACACACTACACTCTACAACTGGTTCTTCGTGTCTGTCAGCGAGGCATCTGGAAAAAGTTACAGTCACTTCTCGGCCACAAGAAAGGCTGCTGTCCGCCCCCCCTCACACCCCGACGGTCAGGACAAGATGGTGCCATTGTGCGTCACATCAGGTCAACAAGCTGGTGGACGATGTGCTAAATGTTGCTAAGTGTTCGAACAATGACGGGGCCTCAGCTGCTCCCTGTGTGCGTCTAGTGTATCCTTAGCCGTTAGCTTCCATACCAAACAAAGAAACACAAGTTCACAAGATAGAATTAATACACAAATGTGATTATAGGGTACCAGTGGCGCAAAAAGGGCATACGCAGTATATGCCTTGCATAGGGGCGCTGAAAGGACGGCGCCAATTAGTGATGTATCAGTCGCGAACGATCTGGCTCTTTTGAACGAGTCTTTACTTTAGTTGTGCATGCTTATTTTGCGAAACAAAAGTCACTGCTGGAGTGATTTGGAGAGAGGAGTGTAGGATTGGCAGAGGGACAGTTTGTGAATGCACGTCCGCGGAACGTGAGCGCGGCCCGCGGGGAAACGGTTTCAGAGCGCGGCTCTGGGGAAACGGTGCGCCCGAACGCTCCCAGCGCCAGCACTCTCCGTGAGTGACGAGGCGGCTACAGGAGCCCCGTCACTCACATCTCCCACCTGTTCGCTCAGCTCCACTCCGCTCTTGGTCACCTCCGAACGGCAGCGACATCACCGCCCACTGCCTCCTCCTCAGTCTGCCCCGGACATCTCCACCCCCACGAGGAGCTCAAAGCGAGCATAAGGCAACCAGTTTGAGAAATAAAAGTCCTAATGAAATAATAAACACGGTTACAGAGGAGATCGCGTTGAAGCAAAACAACTCTTTCACCTGCATTTTTTCTCCCCTCTTGCACGAGGGAGAGAGAGGGAGAGGAGGAAAAGTTACATAAATGAGAGCAACAGAAGCTTAATCGGCCGTGTGATTGTTTTTTTTTGTGATAACAAACTCCATAGAGGGAAATATCGATGTTATATTGTGTGAAATAGTGACATTTTTGTTCAAATAAAGTCAATTCAGAAGGTATTTACTTTCTTAAAAAAAAAAAAGAGCCATAAGTCCCATCACTAGCACCAATATGATAGAGATTTTTTTTTTTTTTTTTTAAATATAGTCGGCGCGCATGGGACAGCGCCCCATACCATCATACCATCTAGGCCATTTCTTCATAGCACTTGACGGCCCCATAGCGTGCGTGTGTGTGTGTGTGTGTATGGGGGGGGGGTCTGCATACCCCCAGAAAGTGGGTAGTTGCGCCCCTGTAGGGTACAATAAAGTTGGTCTTGCAACTTACTTACTTAGTAAGCAACCGAGGATGAAATTTGATTCCTGTAGCCTATAGCTTTGGAAGTGCTACGTACGTGCTAGCAGTTCTATGCTAGCTAAACATGTGACCCAATTTGTTCTGCCTTTTATAACAGACTTGTGATCCTTTCAAAATGAATGAAATAATATTTTGTTTTAAGAAAAAAATATATGAATATAGGTCTGAATATTTGCACATTTGTCATTTATTTAATCAACATTTCTGTTCAGACACACATTGCTAACATTTCACACCTAAACCTGAGTTATTGTTGCTAAATCTCCATCTCTCCTCTCAAAATACAAAGTTCCTCTCAAGTTATTTTGGTCACAGCACTTCTCAGTATCTGGCTTCAAATGCTGCACCTTTTGACTCACTTATAAGTCAGATAGACCAACGCAATGCGTAGAAGTTGGGTTTACCCACTGCTTCTGCTCTCCCTGAAGCCCTTGGCCCTTGTTTCTCCCCGAGCATATGCCTTGACGGATCAGATCCTTGTGGCGCACCGAAGGCAAACGGCAGCTATTAGCAGGAGAGATGCCCCGGCTGCACCTCCCAGCTGCATACAGTTGCCTTTAGGCCTGACTTGACGTCCAATAAAAGTAATCCGGCCTCCACCACACACACACACGGCTGAATGGATGGTGTATCGTCTTTTTGGCAGGCATTGACGGTGGGCTGACAGGACGGTATGGATCTAACTCGGATGAGGTCATTGTTTACCTGTTCAGGCTGTAATGAAGTGTGCTGGGGGGCAGAGCAAGACTGAGGGCAAAAAAAGTCAGGAAATGCAAGTTTGGGAAGAGTAAGTTTGCAGTTCTTTAAAGCTTTGATATTTCTGTCAAAGCTTTAGGACCAGTGGTTAAAGCAATATAAAGAAACAGAAATGTATTCAGACACAATTTGAAAGATAACATACTTTATACCTTTGTACATGCAGTTATTTATTTTTATTCATTGTTTTGTTCTGGTGTTACTCCACAGTGTGTCTGGTTTAGACCTGGTTTAAGAAAATAGTTTTCAGTTAAAGTAAAGCAGAAGGCCGTTTGTTCTGTTCTGACATGGTATTTCTCCAGTACTAAAAGTCTCAGAATCATTGTAGCTCGTCCTGATACAACGGTGTTCATGTGTGTATAGGCTTGGGATTAGCACTGGCGTGTGACTCTGGATTAGTTACCATATAGTACAGTAGTGGTACTGTGGGTGTGTTCTGGTGGAGGCTATGTGTGCAGACAGATGCAGGTATAGGCAGGCTGCTCTCGCGGACCATCAGTCACCCGACAGTACTGTGGCCTGAGCCCTGACTCAGATAAGACTGGGGATCCCTTCGGCTGTGCAGTCTGATCAATCTGCCGATTTACAACAGCTCTGCAGCACACTCATGAAGCATAAGAGCAGTAAATTTAGTCCCTACTCATAGAAAATGCCTGGCCCTATCTACAGTATCTTTCTCTCTCCTGCGTGTTGATGTAATACCCCTGAAATCTTGGCTTTCTGATTAAGACTAACGAGGAGCCTATCTTAATTGACCAAAAGTTTTAAGCCTTTTATGTTTCCCATTGCAGCTTCCTTCCTCCTCAAATGCGCTGTACATCTAATTCTTCCCAGGAATTTCACAATTTCTCATTTTCATCACTAAGCGTCAACGCCAATCTGTCATGGGCACAGTAGGACTCCATTTAACGTTCAGAGAGCCTTCTCTTTCAAACCACCGCAGCTAATATTTGATCTTTCTCTAGTTTAAATAGCAGCTCCTGCAATACATGTAGTTATTTTCACAGATTAGTGTTTTTATGTTTGAATCCTCAAGTATAGAACTGTGGTACTACGCATAGTCATGTCTACTTTTCTTTCTGGCCTGTTTGCATTGCTCATTAGCTTAAATCTTGGTTTAGATGTATTTTTGAACTGAGTTGGTTATGTAGCTCTGGTCAAATCAAGCTAGTTGGTCATTTATTGTATAACATGAATGGTCTTTTTCAGTGTCTATTTTTTCAGTGTATTATGATTCTACCCCACCTAAGGCTCAAAGCTAATCACGCTCTGGTCAACCTGCAGTATCTCTTTATTTTCAATCAATCAATCAATCAATCAATCAATCAATCAATCAATCAATCAATCCATGGTTTTGTATAGCTCAATATCACAACAGGAGTTGCCTCATAGGGCTGCACCGAACATTAAGGCAATAAAACAGAGCAGTAAATAAGACAATGTAAAGTTCAGGCGAATCAAGTATCCAGGCAAACATAATGTCCAAATAAGCGTCAGCAGTGGGTGGGGACGAGCGGCGCGGGTGTGCCTCCAGCACAGCAAGGAAAAACTCAAAAACCCAGTGGGAGAAACGAGAAATCTTGGGGAGAACCACAGAAGGAGAGATCCACTCCCATGGACGGACAGGCTATAGAGACCCAGGGCCGATGGAGTCCCTTCAGCAGACGGGCCAGGATCGAGACCGTCCAGTCCTTGTTGTCAATCCAGTAGGCAGGGTTCCTCTGTTCAGCCGGGTTCCTCCGTTCGATCTAGACAGGCACTCCCGAGGGGGAGTGGGACAGGACACACCATGTGAATAGTAATGAACAGACTACAGATAAAATAAATGTTGTATCATAATAAGACAAAGTTTGCAGTAAGAAGAGGATAGCGCTCAGTGTACCGTACTTCCCACAGCAGTGTTTCTTCTAAGGCAGCTTTACTTCAGGCTGTGGGTTAGAGCTTTACCTAACTGACCTGATCATAAGCTAATTCAAAGAGGTACGTTTTGAGCCTAGTCTTAAATGTAGGGACTGTTTCTGCTTCTTTAACGTGAGCTGGGAGTTTATTCCATAAAACCGGAGCTTGGTAGCTAAAGGCTCTTCCTCCTACAGTGATTTTGGAGACCCGAGGAATCACTAGTAGCCCTGAGTTTTGAGAGCGGAGTGCTCTGGTTGGCCGATAGTGTCTTGGAGATAGAGCGGAGCCATACCCTTTATGGCTTTAAATGTGAGGAGCAGGATTTTAAATTTGATTGTAAACTCAGCAGGAAGCCAATGGAGAGACTTTAGCACAGGTGTAATGTGTTCTCTTCTCTTTGTACACATTAACAATTTTGCAGCTGCATTTTGAACTAATTGAAAACTTTTTAGGGAACTTTTAGGACACGCTGCTAGCAGGCAGTTACAGTAGTCCAGCCTCGATGAAACAAATTCATGAATACGTTTTTGTTTTTGTTTTTCTCAATAAGCAAAATAACTTTCAATCAAATCAAATTTGTATTCAAGGTTTTTATAACACTGCAGTGGAATAGTGTTAGGGACCTCTACAACTCTTTGTTAAAGCTTTGATGTTTTATGCCGTGTTCCCTGACCCATTACTTGAAAAAGTTTGGAAACAAGTCAATATCTTGTTCTCTTTTGACTGGCGACCATATGCTGATTGTAATGCTCTTCACTACACACCTGACACAGGCTGGGAAAGCCACTCCTTCAGCTTGTTATTTGAGACGTGATCCAGTCTCCGGAGTCTTAGAGGCATGGGGGTGATGAAGCAGTGCACAAAGCCAGGATCCCTCTCTCCCAATGCATTGTGGGAGGATAAAGGGGCTTAATGGCAACCTGCCTAACCTCCTGACCCTACTTGGCTGCAAGGGAGGAACTGACTGAGGCCCTATTCAAGAATAATAAAAGCGCAAATGCTTGGATATCCGACATATGGTTCGAATTCCTTCCACCTTTACAAGGCCCTCGTCGCAGGTAGACAAAGGCGGACAATTCCTTCTGCTTGTATTGCAACATCTGAAGTCTTCTCACAGCGTTTAGTGGCTCACTGGGCATTTTCACTCATTAAGGATAGCTCTGCGGTTATTGCCAACACTAAGTCAATGGAAGAGATTTTATTGCCATTGACATCACACAGTAGCTACATAACATAGAAGAATATTTATTGACCCGTATTTAACCAGCATAGTCCCACTGAGATTAAGAATCTCTTTTTCATGGGAGTCCTGGCCCCAGAGGGGAACCTATTGTACATGTTTTAGTGGTAGGGGAAACCAGAGTACCCGGAGGAAACCTACTTCGACACCGTGCCGCCAAACTACATGCACAGGTGTGTATCTTCTCTAATTTGATCAATGTTAAATGTAATAACTGCACACTGCTGTAAATATTTACTCAAAATAGATCGATGTCGATGAATGTTGTTGTTGTGTATCCTGTGTCTTGTGTTATGATTAAATAAATAAGTAAATACATGCATGCATAGATGTACAGGCCTATAGAAAAAAAAACATTTTACACAATCTACTTTAAAAGTTTGACTTGTATATATTTGTTTAATTAATTGTAAGTTCACAAGTTTATAAAATTGGAAAAAAAGTTTCCAAGTGTGCTCTTTGACTTGCAGTTGAGGTCCTATAGGGGGCGCCATGTGCTCACTTTCTCCCTGTATTGGTGCTTGTGTCTGTCTCCCTGCTCTCAGGATTGTGCTTCAAAACCACTGACTGAGTCCTGACCACAGCACTGAGCACATCAGAAACTCAACAGACTTTGATCTGTTATCCAGCACATGCTGCAGTGAAGGCAGTTTCACCAGGCAGGAGCAGCATGTGAAGCTGCGTATGTCCTTCAGCAAATAGACTGTAGTGACTGAAGAATGGATGTCTGTGCAAACGGCTGAAACTGTGACTTCAAGTAAAGCAACTAAGAAGATTCTTATGTGAGGTTTTGTTCTGTTAAACCGGATTGATCAATAATGAAGGTCAGAAGATAATATACATTCACATATTACTAAACCCCTCACACGTGCACATAAAGCCACTATGCAGCATGTTGTAGCTTGCAGACCTTCATGAAAGGGGCCGGCCCAAGGTTCATAGCTGCATGTTTTACATGGGACTGCTGGCTGTGGTCTGAATGATGCACAAGTTTAAGTTTTTCTGTAAGGCAGTATAAACGGGGGAATTTAGTACAGTCTTAATAATCTCTTTAGTTCTGGCATTGCTGCTTTGTATACATTGCCCACTTGACCTATTGAACAGTTCTTTCAATAGCTCAATAGCTTCAATAGGTCAAGTCAATAGGCCATTAAGTAATTTAACCATAGCAACAATGTCCTCTTTTCTTTTTCATTTTATTGATGGCTCCATGAACTGGATGTTCATAAATATTATATTCATATTTTATCAATTGTGACTGACAATTGCAAAGTTTCTTCTCTTCTCACTTTTTTTTCCCATTTATTTTTACTTTTCATACACTTATTTTTATACGGAAAAACCAATAAAGTGTCACAAAATATTTAAAGGGGGCTATTACAGGGCTCTTAAAGGGACAGTGACTATTTTCTACATGCGAAAGCCAGGCCACGGAGAATCTTTGACCATCGATATTTTTAGATCAATATAACTTTTTCTAATCAACATGTTGATAATGAACAAGATGTGTTACAAATACTAAAGACCTGAATAATAATGTTTTTCTATTTTACCAAAGACCTTCAAACACGACTTGCTTGGAAGCTGATGATAAAATGAAACATTAGAAATCATCTTTTCAAATCAGGCACATTTGGTGCACTGATTTTTTTCTTTTTTATATATATATATTTAGCCTTTATTTAACCAGGTTAGTCCCACTGAGATCTTATATCTCTTTTACAAGAGAGACCTGGTCAAGGTGATTATACACTATACAGTACAGAAGACTATTTCTCGTACAGAAATAACTGGTAAACAACACAAATAGCATACATAAACTAATCTTTATACATAGCATAACCTAATGATTACCAATATTTAATGACCGTCTAATATGTGTGTATGTGCCCCTGCTCATAAATGACAAAGTCGAGCTCATTACTCAGGCAGAGGGAGAATCTGCCTTATCTCCAATCTGGCCCAAATTAAACGCCTGCCTATTTTAAAGAGGTCCCTACACACTGCAGCACAGAGAGAAACTCTTCCTTTAAGCTTTAACACACTTTTCTGACTACAACATTTATTATGCATTATCTTCCCCTGATTTAGTATGTTAACTTAGTGGGTTTGTTCATTCGCAGAAACGCAATTATCATTTAATTGGCATTAAAATACAGAGGTCACCTATTATTATTATTATTATTATTATGATTATTATGAATATTATGAATATTATTTCTAAATCATTACTCTTACCAGAAATTATGGTTTGCTGGCAGAGGAAATTATTAAATGAGAAATGTTGAATGTGATGCTAGGGTTTTTTTTTTTTTTTAAATATGTTAACATGTTAAAAATACAAATGTTTCACTTTAGCTTGGTGGTTTTGTGCTTTGTCTTATTTGTGGTGGTGGGAAGCCCCTTTAAGTGTAAGCTCTTACGAGCTGTGCTTTTGACTGGACTTTGACCTAGTTGGATGAGATTGTCCAGAGCACGATGTACATGCTCATGTATGCACACACTAATTAACATGCTGTCATGTGTGCTGCTGTTTCTTACAATAAAAGGCTGTATTTAACAACAGGACGGTATTGAATATACTCTCATAGCCTTTTGGACACTGTTCAGCCCCACTATTCATCAATTTCCTGCAATGAATGAAAATATTAAACAGTGACTGTAGTTTCTTGTATCCTTTGCCCTCGCTGCTCTGCTTGTACGGCTCAATCCAAAACACAGAGGAGCGTATCTCAGAAATGTGTCTCAAAGCAGAGTCACATTATGCCGCTGGCCATACTTTTTCCACTTCTCATTACTAGCACTTTTGCCCAATATGAAAACACTTGAGGATAACATACCGGGGCTTCAGCTCATTTCATTTGTGCAATCCTGAGTGCAAAATGGTTCAGATGAACCTAGGCCATCTGTCAATGTATGGGAATAAATGTTTTATATAAATAATTTTTCCAACTTGTTTTCAGTTATTGAGGCTACTTGTTCCAGGTGATCCAGGTGTTGTGCACCCTAAATGTCCAGGTAAGGGAGGTACTTTCCTTCCTTTAATATATATAAAAATAAATCAAACTGAGTTATGCATGCACATAAATAATCACTTTAACATACATCAAAAACATGTATTTCTGTAGATACTCATACACTTTCTGTAGCTTGATGGCACAATACATATTTTCACTCTCTCTTCTTTAGCACTCTCTCCATCACCACCCGTTGTGATTTTCATTTCCATGGCTGCTCTACCCTCAGTGCCCATCACCCCTTTCCCCCAGCTTCATAAGTCCTTAACCCCAAACCTCCCCACTCTCCCCCACTTCATTCTCTGCACTCTCGTCTTGGCGCAATCTGGAGCATTCTGCTGTGAAGGCTTGATATTTCAGAAGTAGCACACAAGTTTCTGTTTCAAGCAGCCATGACTGTGACGGACATGTATATAATGTTATCTGGGGCTGTCAGACATGCCAGCTCTGGGCTGTTGTTCATTTGAAAAAGCTCTTTAATGCGCAGAGCCACAGCGACGGAGGAGCCACAGTGGCTTCTGCGTGTCAACACGACTTTCTTTTGGCGAGTTTGGACACATACTGCGGCTGAATGCAAAACATGTTTACACTTTATAATCAAGGTATTTAGCAGATGCACTCATCCAGGGGACTTTAAAGAGCTGCTGGTGTAGTGAAGGGCTGCAGCCAGTGTGGTGGCACGGCAGCCAGGAAAACCTGAGAAAGGTTATCTGGTGGCATGTTGGGTTTGTTTGCCACTAAATTGTTTCTTGGTGGTTTTAATTGTGGATTTTATGTCAAAGAATGTTTAACAGTTGCTTTCATTCAAGTTTCAGCAATGGATATTTTTGGAAGTGATATTAGGTAAAGGAGAACTGTAGCGGTACCAAGAGTTGTAATCATCATTGATCATAGGCCTTATCAAGAAACAGCAATAAAAGCAGTAGCAATAGTAGCAGTTTTAGCAGTTCTGAACTTTTCTGTGTGTCTACCTTCAATATCTCAGGTAAAGAGGCAACAATCTCTGACAACACCTTGTCGACTGCAAGTGGGATACTCTTGGCTTGTTTCTCTGTGGGACACACTTAGCAGTACTAGCAGTAGTAGCAGTATCAGCAGCAGCAGAACCAAGTGAGGCTCTTATGGTAGGAGCAGGCGACTTCTGCAGTACTCTGGCCTAAAATTATACATCTCATACTTTCCCTGGGGCTAACTCCCCTCGGTACAAGAAGCTCCAAGACAGAAAGTAATCCTCTATGCCCATTCCATTGACCCCTGAGAGTTTACAGCCAGTGTGTCATCTTTAAGCCTTGGCCTACTGTACTCTGTTATTGCTCGGCTGGGTCACGCCCCTCCTTCCAAGCTACCAGGGTAGAAGAACACATCCAGGTAAGCGAGGTCGAATTGTTTGACTATTTAGGATACACTTTGTAAGGATGTGTTTTTTGTTTTTAATTATTATTATCACTTACACTTCAGACCTAATTTAGATAACATCTCAGCCTACTGCTTTTGAACAGTCACAGCCAATCCAATTCAAACATTCTTTGTCGACGGCGAATATAGTGAAGCCTCACAAATGACAAAAGTTCTTAGTTTGAAAATGTGAACTCCGTGAGGGTTAGAAGTCTGTCTGTATCTGATAATGAGCCCCCTCAGACCAGTGCCCTCTTTTTTCTCTCTCTCTACATTTGGAACATCTCTCCCTCTGAGTATACAACCAATCACAGCTCCTCGGCACTTTAACCACTATCATCTGCTTCCACCCTCAGAGACGCAGACACAAGGGCCTTTGGAAGGGCTAACATTTTAACTATAAATGTCTCATCTTTTTTTGCCTCTTTGGCAGAGCCCTGTTAAATGATTGTGAAAAAGTGTGCTAAGTTCGAAAATGTGATCCCAAATTCTCTCTGTAAAATTGAATTAACAAATGTGCCATGACAGCCATTGCAGTCCGACTAACCAGTAGCCCACTTAAAGTTTGCTTCTCAAGTTGAAATACACGATCCCAACAGTATTTGAAGAAAATACATTTACCCAATGACCACAGCTACACTGGGCTCTTCTAAATAAATACTTTCTTCTCTATGCAGAGGATCTTGCTGGTATTCAGCAGTGATCTCATCTTTGCACAAGCCCCATTGTATTAACGCTCCATCCTCCTTTGAGCTTGCTTACTCTGTTTACTGATGCCGGTTATCTTTTTTTGCTCTGCTAAAGTTTCACCGATCTCCTCTCTGACGGTTTTTTTGAGTTTATTGAAATGACATGAAAGTGATCAGGCTATATGCGAGTATGGTCATCGGAAAGTCACAACACAATATAGCTCTGTGTGATCCAACATATTGCATATTTTTGTTTTGGTGGACATCCAAAGCAGCTCTTGAAAATCAAACTGTGGAAAAGCCCTAGAGTCAACACTGGCTTAGCTACTGCTCCTGGCAAATCAGGTCGGGTGTGTTAAAGTCACCTTGATACTTTTGACAAAAGCACTCTCGCGTTATTTGCCAACACCGTCATTGGAATAGATGTTGAGCGAGTTAAAGGACATCTGAAAAAAACAATACAGTCCTGTTTGCAATGGCAGTGCTATCTCATTTGGTGATTTAGAGCTTAGGCTGTACTGTATACATATTTATCTGCGCTTTCGGAGATATGTAGGCGGTATTGAATAAATGGAACAATATTGTTTTCTCACACAACACATTGAAGTCACCTTCCAGTTCCCTATATTGTTTCCCTCCACAATAGAAGATTAAGGATCTATCTACGCTGCCACAAAGCAGTGCACATGTGGAGCGCGCAGATAGTCACCTCTGCCAACCGGATTTTCCATCATAATATCCACTTTTTCCTCTTCAGTGAATCAAATTAAGTGTCTCTGAGAAGACAACAATCTGTGACAACACATGTTATGTATAGTGCACTTGTTAGGCTTAAATTTCATTGTTTACATTTCCTCATAAGCAATCCGGTGTCATAAATCATGATTGTATACATCAGCTGTCAGGAGGACGCCACATTTGTTGATGCCATCCTTTCAAAAGCGCTGTATGTGGGATTTTTGCGGACAATGCTCCTCTTGCAGCTTGTAAATTCTATGCAAGATTAATTAAGTATTTTTTTACGGCATAAACCTTTTGTAACCACTAAAATGTAATCACATCAGATAGTACAACCATGCCATGTGTGACAAATGAGTTTTTAGCTTGATTTGGCTTAGGGCTGCACGATACTGAATTAACTTATGATATGCAATACCGCTGTGCAATATCGTGATAACGATATTATCGCGATAACATGATATGTTCCACTCTGATTAAACACAAATTGTAAATGACTAGTTTTTCAGTAAATTGTGTCAAAACAACTTAAAAACTACATCAGCACCACAACAAGACTAACTTTACCTAGAACTTTTACACATTTATAAATTCAGTGCATTTTTTTTGGCTGAGTTTGCGAAAATCAAGCTCAGTCCGATGAAGACTTTAATGATGTTGCGATATATTGTGGCTTCTCGCGATACGGATATTGCATCACCTAATATTGCGATACGATATTTTTTATAATATGTTTCGCTTATTTTCCTTGTTGTCCCACACAGCGTCTTATGGGAATGGGAATCCATTTGTAATAGGGGGTTTGCGTTCTATGGTGGAGTTTGGGTTCTGACAATGACTGAGGAAAGAACAGTTTCTGGCAAAAATAACACAGTTGAGGTGGGAGCTGTATGGTGGTGTAACCAATAAGTAAGTCGCTGTTAAAAATGTATTAAATAACATTTATTTTAAAAAGGTCTATATTAAAACAGGTAAGCTAAAATTAGGTCAATTAAAATCCAGGACGGATGTAAGCCATCTCCTGCGAGGCTCCAGCACATCTAGACACGAGGGCGCGCCAGCAGAGGCCTTCCACGCTGCGTCTCCAAGCCTCCAGCAGCGCTCACACTGGGTGGGTCATCCTCCGGTGCGCCTCCATCGATCCCCCATTGCGGGAGGCGTCCACCTCCGGGTACCTGGGCAGATGGACAGAACACAGCAGAGTACACGTGCCACAAGACCCCGTCACCATAGGCTAACTTTAGGAGCACCACTAGCCTGATCCAAGTACAAAGTACCCACTCCGCCCTGCTGGTGTTTCGCGTCATGGTGCTCTTTCCCGGGTCGTTCCTTGCGCCTCCTCCTCTGCTGTGCCCCTGCCGTTCACCGCATATTAACAAGTACAGACTACACCCACAGGAGTAATATATAAGACCGATTTTGGAGCAATTTATTTTTATGTATTTGTTGAATTTATTGTCTCCGTAGAGAAAATTCAGAATCAAATTTGTTCTCTACATTTGACCAAGGGCCGCTGGCTGCTCTGCTTCATGACCGCAACACTGGAGGCCGCCATTTCTGTAGTACCTCCATATAGCCGCTAGTCTCCCATTGAAAAGCATTGCACTTTAGACACGTTAAAAACAACTTTAACGCCTGGTTTCTATTTTTTAAACACTTTCTACGGCTACATATTCCTCCTGAGATAAGGCTGGGTTAGTCACAATTAAAGAAACCAGGCTGGTTTTCAAAAGAAATGTTTGAAATCTCGTACTAATGAGGGTCGGACTGTTAGCATTGGAGCTGCACGAGCTACACGTCACGCAAGGGCCGAGTCTACCGTGAAGATCCCGCCCTTATGCCCTTATTAGGAACATGCTTTGTCAGAGCTGGGAGGAGGAGTCTGTAAATCCGCCATGATTTCCCCCTCGAACGTGGTCATTGTGGTAAACGGGGAGGAGTGAGGAGGAGCTGTCTATTCTTTTTAACGGTCTATGCATTTGACCCATCGTTCAACCAGTGCTTCAGGACAACCTGTTAGGAGCAGTGGGCGACCAGATCTTGAGCCAGGTTCATGAGTACCTAGTTGGAGGTTTAGCCTACTGTGCATGTTTTGGGCGCAAACCCATCCAGTGCAGCAAACTCCAGGCACAGTATGTTCGTGGCAAGTATAAAAACCTAACATAACCCTCGGATCAAAAGTATTCCGCTCACATTTCTGATTGCAAATGTATGGACATAGATTATCCTCACCTATACACATTTTGCACATTTTCTCTTTTGCAACATAATTCAATCGCCCAGTGTTTCAAATAACTGGCCCTTGCTCTCAGCGTAATAGCATTGAGTTCCCATAGACTCCGGTTGCACTGTTTGGCAGGGGGTCTATTGATTTCATTAAGAAGACGTGTGGAGCACATTACAGAATGATGACTGCTTCATGTGAGGTCAACAAGAAATCAATATGAAATTATATTACAGCTTCGACTGGTTGGGGTGAGGCCAGCTCTCACACGATCCACTGCCAACGCGCACTGAGAAACAAGTGGAGTTTTTTTTCTCTTTTCTTCCCCGTAACAGCGTAACCTCGCACGGAGAAGGTATGAGCGGAGCAGGGGTGCGCTGTGTGACCTTGTATGTCAGAGCAGGACACATTTTAAACCCCTTAACCCCCAGCTTAACTGAGCACATTTTCTCCAGTTTGGCTTTATCCAAATCTAAAAGCTTCTTGACAAAATAGCAACAAAAATGAGACGAAAAAGCGACAAGTGCAAAACAAACAAAACATGAAAAAACACAATGACAAAAACTACGGAAAAAAGAGACGGAGCGCTTCAAAAATGCTGCAATCAGTTTTGTAGGTCACTTTTTTGTCACATTTTTGTCACTTTTTCATCGCTTTTTTGTCCCGTTTTTGTCGCTCTTTTGCTGCGTTTTCATCCTTGTTTTGGTCTCATTTTTGGGTAAAGCCAAACTGGAGAAAATGTGCTCGGATCAGGCGGAGTTAAGAGGTGGTTAAGAGGTTAAAGACTGTGTTCACTTCCCTATATTTGGAAATATACAGTACGACTCCTGACAAAGCTCTGACTATGTAGGACTAGGTTTACAATTCAGCTGTCCACATTCAAATCCATCTTAAAGATCTCAGAACATGCACATGCACTACAACATTTGATTACCAAATAAATAAGCTTACTGTATCATGTGTGTAATCCAGTTTTGAGTATTTTGTTCAGCTTTGTGTCATCTATCTATAATTTTCTTTTCTTTTTTAAATGTTTTGCCAATTCAAAATTAGCAAGGACCTTTCTAGCTGAAATGATAACACGTGCATTCGTGTGTCATACAGTGAACACTGTTTAGCAACAAGTCAAGATTAGGGTTTTCCCATGTTATTTTATGAAAGAAAGACATGCTGTGCTCGTGTAGCGAACATATGCCGGAATGTGACTGATAATTACAGCCAATGACAGATGAGCTTAGCATTCATAATGAGGTTAAAAACAAGGAACATACAAGCGTCTAGCATGACCTGGAAAGAAAGAAAGACACCAAACAATACATGTATTGAGATCTGAACAACGCATTCTCCTTTACGTCACATGAATAAGCCCCGATCATTAATATCCCCATCCACATGATGTTAATGCTCTCCCCGAGGAGAATGACCCACATCTATAAATGCTTTGCTCATGGTCCTCTGTAATCACACTGTGCCCTATAGCCACACTCAGTATATCCATTGTACATTCTTATCTACGCTCTCTACACCATATCATTAAACACTGCTATAAGTTATGGATGCCCTATATTATATTACAGTTTAAAACAGATCATTCTGGATTTGCAGTTTTCCATACTCTTAGTAACCTGTGGAGGAGGGTTGTCGGAGTGGAGCACAATCAGATCTGGTGGAAATAAACAAATACAATGAAAAAGGTGAATGCTAAGTGTGTTCTCCAGTGGGGCAAACTGCGGCGTCTCTATGAAGAACATTTTATTTTAGGTTTTTGCAGAACTTAAACAGCTGTCCTTTATTTACTCTTTGTTCATTGTAAAAGATGGATTGGATGCTGCAGTATTATAGTGGGCATTGTGTTAGCAGTCACATTGAAGGTGTGATGAGTTTACACAAAGCATTACAGTCAAAAGCTGCTGCCGATCAACAAACAGTGCTGCTATGATCTAGCAGAGAGCGACAAGACTAGCTTCATTGTATCTTCCATCCACGATAGGAAACACACACACAAACTGTCGCCGAATAGCAAACACCAGTGGAAAATACAGAGCCTTAAACATCCCGAGTAGCATTATTTAGCCAATAGCTTATCCGTCGCGTTACCTGTCTGAGAGTGAAGCGTGTCAGGCTGCGCCAATTCAGCTCTTGTCTGGACCCTAGGGTCTAGGCTAGACTTTGATGAGCGGGGTCAGAGAAGAACCTGCTCTGATGATGCAGCTGTGAGCTATAGGACCCGAGAGAAGGAGCCCCATAAGACACCCTCTCGGGCAGTACCCATGTACCTCATTCAGGATCACAGAAATTGTCGCAAATGAGTCCTTAGGGATAAATTGTGCTCCGGACTAAACGCTTCCTGGTTACGTACAGTAGGGCTGTGGGGGGATGTTGGGGAAATTGGAGAAGCAGGTGGTAAAACAAAAAAAACGAAATCTGTAAGAAATAAAAATGCGTAGTGTTATCATTCTTATTCATGTATTTATTACCTATATGGTACATTCCACACCACGTTTTCACCTGCCCGATTGGGTCAGTGCCTTGCGTTTCAAGTTGCTAAGTAACATCTGATTTGATGGCGGCAAATTCCCCTCTTACAAATGATTTATACCTGCTTATCAGAAATACAATATCTCCGAACATTGCCACTTGTTGTAGAAAGACCTTGAAGTGGATGATTAATTACAGTGTGCATTAATTGAAAATTAATCACAATCTAAAGTGGCGGGCTATTACCTTCTGTTATTGGTGTTCTTGAAGCAGCTCAACTGAAACCGCTCGTGTAATGAATTTACCAAACTAATCATAGCATTGTGCCTGATGAATATGTTTCTTTTGGCTCACTTGTAGAGTTTTTTTTTCTTCTTCTTCTTCACAAAGGCTTCTTGTGACGGGAGTTATGCGTAAATGCGGTGACACAGCGACGGATTGAGTGGTGATGGCAGTGCAAAGGGTTGGGTACCTATAAAGCTAAGCAGTTTCGGGGCCGGCGTTGGGAGAAGAAAAAAAAAGGGGCCAGTGAGTGACAGGGTAATTGGTGGGATCCGTGTGGGACCCCAAGCTCTGGTTGTGATGTAAAGGCCAGACGCTGGGAGAGGATGCCAGCTAATCCACCTTTGTGCTGGCCCACGGCACAGCGGCATCCCCAAGGGCCGGAAGGAAAGGAGCACTGCCATCGCGGCAATCTGATTAGGCTCCAGTCTCACTCTGTCCCAGTATTTGTAAGCCTCAATGCCTATTCAACTGACTTATGTGAAGTGGAATCGGTGTTTCTAAAAGTTTTGGTTAACCTAAGTGTGTTTTTTGTAACCCGAGCTTAACTGTTGTGGTATTGGGTAATGTGGAGGGAATAATTGTCACCCCGCGGTCACCCCTACAACACTTAGCTTACAGAGAGGGATAAACAAACTTTCTAAAGAACTCAAACAAAAAGACAGTCCCTCGTACTGTATATGTGTTCAAGCAAAAGTCCTCACCCCAAATATTGATTTTCACCCTGTGGCCTAACGCGAAACTCTTCTCAATCCGCCGTTAAAAAAAAAAAAAAAAAAAAAAAAAGGCACATTGGTAGAAAATACAGCGAGCCATTCATCAAATTTAGTTACTTAGCCCCATATTCCACACCTGGGTGCCCAGCCTGCATTCATTTGGCTCTGTTCGCTGTTATGAGTCGCGGTGACACTCCAGAACATTCAGGATGACACATTGGCTCCCCTCGCCATTACACATTCATACATCTTTTTGGAGATGTTGTAGTCGCAGCAGCGCTGGAGCTTAAACATATTTTTACAGGAATGTTGGAAATGTTAAATTCTCGCGTAAAGTTAAAGGCAAGTTTTTCAGTAACAAGTTTAAAGTTTGCATAAAAGAGGTTTGACTCGAGCATAAAAACACACAATACACAATGGGTTGTGTGTGTGTGTGTGTGTGTGTGTGGGGAGGAGGGGCAATGTGTGACTGTAGCAGCAGAGAATGTGTTGTTTCATGGTTTGTTGTCATTTAACACCATGACAACCCTACCTTGATGCAAAACAAGTTCACTGTGGAAGAACAATTTATTTGGAAGCCAGAAAGCGCTGAACTGCTGCTACAACATGTTGTTTTGAAAGCCTGAATCAATAATTTTTTTTACTGAACAGCAACAAGAAGTAGTGCATCCAGGAGTCACAGTTTAAATTAAGTAATTAAGAGAAAAATAAATAAGTAAAGAAACACTAAATAAGTGGTTGGTAAATATCTGTCTTGTATCCAACATGACTAAATCCAGGTTAGTGCTGTGTGATTTATATGCCTCTGCCATCTCAGTTTATACGTACATAAGCATTTCTTCTGTATCTCTGTATAACAAATTCCAGCGCTTAATTGAACTGCTTGAGTTGGCTGCAGAATCGAGCGTAGGAGGCAAAAGACCTATTTGAATCCCCTGTTCAAATGATGACTCAGGTGCCCTGACTAATAGCATTTACTTGGCAGTCAGAGGCGAAACATCGGTATTAGTAAATCATACTGACTCTTTCATTGTCCGTAATGATTTGCCAATTAAGTCTGCAAATGTCATTATTCCAATTAGTCTTTGCCGCTGTACTTTTTATTTGTTGCAATCAGATGAGTACAATCTTGGACCAAGTTTTGGTGGGTTTTTTTTCCAGCGTGAGTTTCCGGAGTGTTCATTCAAAGCAGATAGTTCTATAGACCTTTTCACAAAGCGTATGGCTTTTTAAGATAAAATAAGATAAGATAGCCTTTATTGATCTCACAATGGAGAAATAGACAGGAAATGTGCAAACAATTAAATATTAAATAGAGATATCTTAACAGTAAGTGCAGGTTTACAGTCATAGTGCAAGTGGTTGATAAAGTGACACAGGTGAAGTGAAGATGATCCAGAGATTATTTCTGTTTTAAACAAATGTCACAGGTGACCATATCCTGTCTCACTATGTTCTTTTGGGGGTAACTGAAAATAATTCAAAGATTTTGTGGTGGACAATATTTTACCGCTTGTGTGTTCATATAAACGTAGCTGTTTTTGAAGCTAAGATTAATTCAATACATAATAAAAGTTTCATAAAAAAATATTAACTTACTTGTTAACCTTGCAAGTCAAACACGTAATCTTTAAATATTGATCTACCTGCGATTGCCTCCATTGGAATGCAATGGGACACAAAGTCATCAGGACAAGCAGCGTGCTCCGGGAAAAGGGTCTATTCTCACGGAGGGTCGAACAAAGCTCTTCATCCTTTTTGTCACTCTCAACCAATCAGAGCCGGACACTTTGAACATGAGCCAACCATCTCTTAGACAGCTCCCATCAGCCTCTCAACCTCCCTCTCCTTTTTACCACCGCCACTGTCCAGATGGTTCCCCTAACACATCTATATGTACCTTAATTCCTCGGTTTGCCAGAGTTTATCTCCTCAGACTCATCTGTTGACTTCTCTCATTTGTCTGTTTACTTCTCTTCTGATCTAAATATTATTGCACCATTTAAAGTGTGCAAAGGTACAACTACAATGGGCGGGAGAGTAGAGAGATAGGTGCTGGGTGAGTGTTGAGGTGTCAGGCAGCAGTTTGGACACAGAGGATAGAAACACTGGGTTATTTCCAGCCTCTGGTTTAGATAAGATGTACATGGAGCTCTCTGCATATCAGCCAAAGAGCCCCACTGTCCTCCCACACAGTGCAATGGCGTCTACAACAACATAATATGCAGTTAGATGGTGGAAAGTGGTCTAATGGAAAGTAGTAAAGAGGTTTTGTTGTTTTGAGAGTTGAAACTTGGTCAGACCTCAGGGTAAAAAAAAAAAAAGTGTCTGGGCTGCTTAACTGATATGATAAGGGGGTGGAAGTGTAGATGGAAAAAACTGATTAGTGACTTGTGACTTGACCCTGGTAGTCAGCTGATTATAAAGAGACCCAATCTTTACAGCTACTTACAACATACTTCCTCATTGTGTCAGCTCCCATCAACATCATCTGTGGCTAAACATTGTATATACTGTATACTGTATGAACAACTACATTTCTGTTTGGTATAGGTCAATATTCCTTTCACTACAAAATAATCTCTTTTGGGATCCAATTATGTCACGGTAGTAGTTTGAGTAATTTCTCTCCGCGGACAGGCCACAAAAATCAGCTATTTTTATCCGTCATTAATTATGTTGTCATTATATGCATTCCGTAGCTGTTTAAACATAATACCTAACTAGGTTATCATTTTATGTAGGAAAAAGAAATGATATTACAGGTTAAATGGATACTAAATATTATTTCTGAAGCACTGAATTTCAGGATTTGTGCACATCATCAGCAGGATAAAACAAGCGTGTCTCACAGTGGCTTAAACCCAGCTCAAGTTCCTTAGTGGGGGAATGAACGCTTGGTGAACTCTACTTCACAATTACAGAAATGACATTGATGGATGGGTGAAAAACATACAGTAAATGTATTATAACTTGTCTGTTGACTAAGGCTCATATATTTGCACGCCCTCCGTTTTAACGTGATGTTAAAGAAACACACCAGAGAAACGGGGCAATATTCAGCTCATTGAATCGCGGTAAACAAGACGCACTCGCTCGACGCACCTCTCTCTCTTCTCTCGGTCCTTCATGTTTTTGTGATCAAAGTCATTTTATGATCAAAGTCAGTGTTTGTGTTTAATTACAGCTTATTCTTCAACCTGTCAAAATGACGGACGGAATAGCCTTCAAATTTTCCCATCAAAGCTCAAAATATTTGGTAAATGGCGGAGATTTCTCTGTTAATGTATAGACACAGGACCCTATTTAGTGGATTATTAGATTTTTATAATCAAGGCTTGAATAATAGATACAGACGGCATCTCTCGAATTTTCTTGAGGGGGTAAACAAACAGGAGAATAATCTAAACTTTCTATGATTACTCCAAAACTACTAAAACAAATGCTGAATTATGAATATATACTGTAGTTTTCTACCCAATAAAGATACAAAGACATAGAGATGAGGAAAGTGGTTTAACAGCCAATAATGACATAACTATCGGAGAATGCTGACATCATGCTACATGCTAACACTAGCTGCGACTGCACCTTTGACCCTCTTTAAGTCATTATTTTACTCAGGCTTGTCTTTCTTACCTGTTTGTCTTAACACGCGCAACATCGCCCTATTTTTTTATTCCCCCCCCCCCCCCTTTTTTATTCTTATTCTTTTTCTGCCCCAGTCTAAATGTAGGTGCTGGCTCCGAAAACCCAGCAAGATTGCTAGCATGAACGTGCTATAGTTAGCCTGCACCGAAAGGTATGGGAGAAGCCACTACCACTTAGTCCATCTCTATTCTACATTGTACGTTTGGGTTTGGGCCCAGAGATATGTAACCAACGCCTATCCTTCTTTTCATACTGTGCTCCTAATCACAGATATCCTATTTGACCACATTCCTTATATGGACCTTTCTAATAACACTCCTAGGGCTGTAAACATTCTTTATGATGCTATAGGCTATACCAGTCAATCCCAGTGCATTGCTTAGCCTGTTAACCCATGCCGCAGGTGCTCTCCAAGAGATGGATTAAAGCACAATCGTTGAGGCAGAGTGCTACACAGCCTGGAGTTATGTATTCTGCAGCCGCCCACCTCCTCAGTCTGAGGCCGGCTAACAGCACCTCTCATTCCAGTCATTTCATCCCTCTGTACGGCCCCAGCAGCCCGTGTCATCAACCTCTTAGAGAGATCAACACAGGCAGCAATTCTTTCAATGAGATTTGTTAGCTTTTTTTTTTTTTTTTTTTTTTTATAGTGCAGTATGGTGTTGGGAAGCAACAGAGGAACTTTTTTTTTTTTTGCACTTTGCTACATGTAAAGTCAGGGTCATGTCATTGAAATACTTCTGTACTTCAATTCAAATGGTGAACCGCATATACAGTAAATGTGTTGATTGAATACGAATGAAAGAGTGATGGCGTTAATAATCATTCACTTCGAAGCATACAGTACATAAGTAAGAGCTTTATTTGTCACTGTTAGTCCATGACCTCGCTCCGCCTATTCAAAGTTTTCCTTGGCCTGCCTCCTGGGTTTTCCATAAGCAACGACATTGTTACATGGAGTGTCATTTTTACCATCATATTCTCTTTTAAATTTTCATATCGCTCAAAAAATAACCTAGCCTGGCTTTCCTCTAGCTTTGCCCTCGCCCAGATCTAGCTTTCCGCCGCGCTGGTTGGTCATGCATCAGCCTGCTCTTTGGGCCCACAGCACAGAAACAAACACTGAAGTAACGTGGAAAAAAAGTATTTCTCTAATGCATTTATTGTTTCATGCAAGTCTAAAAACACAGAAAACGCTTTTGTTTCTTGTAAAGTCTGACAATGATTAGCAGATGTTGACTCCCTTAAACAAGCCTCTGTGTATGAAACATTCATGGGCTGTCACTCAGTTGCTCCACAGATGGGCTGCCACACACTCGGGCTATATATCTGTAGTGGAATAACCGCTGGCTCTGGCCCTGTGAAGATGTTTGCTGTGTCCGGGTTACTGACTAAATGCAGTGTGGATGTGCAGAGGGCATGAGAGGTCGGCTGCAGGCCAGGCGTGCGATTGGACGCTGCATGTGTGTGTTTACATGGGCTCGTGCTGTTTCTCTGTCAAACACCCTCTGTCCTCTCTCGGTTTCATGCACACAAGGTCAAATACACCACTGTTCCATCAATCTGCTCTGAGGTGTGAAATAAATATCACAAGGTATACCAGGAATACAGCGAGGGGGGAATATGACCGGTATGTAAGTATTTTTATCTGTCATACGTGTTTAAAGGTTCTTTAACGTACCTGTAGCAACCACTATGAAGCCTTACATGAGATTGGTGCTTGGGTTCGGTTTAATTACAGGTTTTCTCTTGCTGAGATTTTACCTGATGCTCAGAATGGAAAGAGTAGATAAAATAGAACAAGTCTGATAAATACATTTATTATTTTGTATTATTCATAGCACACTTCTGCTCCCTGTACGAAGCATTGTGTACGCCTCAAACAAGCTCAAGTTGGTTACTGCCTTATTTAAAATCAGTCATGCAACTGTCCTCCTAGAGTAACACGACCTAAGGTGAAGGTAACATCAGCCTATGAGGAGGAGCCACAGAGACACAGGAGACACTGTGTAGAGCTAGGGTACTTGGAACAGAGATGACAAGCATTAGTGACCCAGTCTGTAGTCACTGTGACTTGTGTGTGAAAGAAGAGGTGCCTTGGCTGTCTGTTCCCTGGATAAAGCAGAGATTAACATTCTCGGGATGTTAGGAGAAGATTTGGACCCAGATTCACTGGTTTAAGAAAGAATACGCTGTATGAAAGGTGAAATTGGTTAATGGTGGTATCAGTATGTCCTCCGTGCAGTACGCTCAGTTCTGGGTTTTGCGTCTTTTAACTGTCAACATGAAGGGAACGATTAGGTGAATCAAAAATAAGTTTGTTTATGAATATGAGTGTTTGTTAGTGTATTAGTCTTGTGTCTTCCTTGTGACTCTCATTGTAGTTGCCTTAAACCAAACTGGTATAGCCTCCTGACTACCCGAAAATGTGTCCTCTGTAGGGGACATTTCTAAACCTGAATATCTCCCACCCATTACATACTATTGAATTAACTTGGCATTTAGAGCTTTTCAGTTATACTAAATGTGAAGGGGTGGGACTTTGGAAACTTTATTTTTTTGATGACCCTTAATGCACATTTTATGGGAAGAAGAAAAGTGAATGCATGAAACTTTTTATGGCGCAAAGTGTCCTAACAAGTGTCCTAACAACACATTAATACAGTTAAAATAAGTCCCACTGTGTATTTAAGTGTTTAAAGAATGTCCTCTGTAGAGGACATTTGTAGTTATTTCATCCATTTTCGGGAGTAAATAAGAACAAAGATAAAAGAAAATAACTACACACCCCCACATCAAAAGTGGAAACCTCAGTCAAATGCAGCTCAGAGACACTTTGGTGCCATCCATTTTCCAGAGATGGTGGACGAAACATGCATCACGGTGACACAGATTAAGATGCAAGAGCAAAACCTGTGCACAAAGTGCAAGGCATTCCTCTGTGTTTCCAATAAGAGTAATTACTTTATAAAGTATCATTCCAACAAAGCAAAACCAAAGTGTCGATGGACAGTTTTTTGGATGTTAAACTCGTTCTTATGTTGACCTTTTGGCATTTTCTTTGGGACTAACTTTGCCACCAAGGTTCAGTTTCACACATATGGCCATCCGATGTCCACTGTAGTGGACACATGATATCTTAAAAATTATTTATATATTTTTTCATTTTTTTCATTTTTCAGTCCTCTAATTACCTTACAAAATGGGGGGATTTAAAAAGAAAAGTGATTGGACAACATGTTTTTTCCTGGTAGTCAGGAGGATAGACGAAAAGGCAGCTTTAACTACTGTTGATTCTGCATCATTTAAATAGACTCACTAGTTAGATGGACTAAATAACACAACATAATCTTAATTGAGGCTCTTAATTTTCATGTTGATGCCGCTATTATGGGGATATTATTGTTGTGAAAAGATTTGTTTGTGTGCAAATCGATTTGTTTGTGTAATATTTGTGTGTACATACATATTAAATGTCATGTGTGTAACTTGCTCGTGTTGCAAAATCAGATCAGCAGAAATGTCTACAGTAAGTCTTACGCACAATGCTTTTGATACATGCAGTCCTGTCTGCATATCCTGTCAATTGTGCAGCCATGTTTGGGTTTGAATCCCAGGGGTAAAACCTTTGGGCTTCGCTTGCATGAAACGCAAACAAAAACGTACAGTATACACACCTTTTGCTCTCAGGCATAGACACAACGGACACAAATCTTGAATTTGCATACTGCTCATTACATTCAAACCGATTCACGCGTGAATACGTATTTTGCAACCATAATCACCTTGTACCCGTTGCTCTATTTATAATACATAATATAGGAATATCAACTAGAAATGCAGCAATGGCTGCGCCATTGCGATTGACTGCGGAACTGCGGGAATCGAATGCAGAAATTGCATAAATTGCAGAAATTGGTTAATTTGCATAATCTAATGTTCATAAACTGGATGAATTGCATAAACTGGTTAAATTGCAGAAAAACTGTAAAGTGCATAAATTTGTTAATTTGCATAATCTAATTTGCATAAACCGGTAAAATGCATGAACAGTTCAAATTGCACAAACTGTTATGTTGCATAAACTGGTTAAATTGCAAAAAAACGGTAAATGCATTAATTGGTTAATTTGCATAAATTATATAAACTGCATTAACTGTTTAAATTTCATAAATCCTAAGTGGCATAAATTGTTATGTTGCATAAACTGGTTAAAATGCGTAAACTGGTTAAAATGCGTAAACTGTTTAAATTCCATAAGTGGTTAATTTGCATAAATTGTTTATATTCCATAAACTTCTTAATTCCATAAACTGGTCAAACTGTTGAAATCGTCTAAATGCTGAAATTGCAGAAGCTGCACAAATGGCTGAAACACTTGGAGAGCCAGAAATCCCATTGGCTGGATTCGCCATACACACTAATGGAGCAGAGACCACATACACACCAATGCAAAAATTTCAAATTCCCGTAGAAAAAAACTGGAAAACTGCAGAAGGCCAATTTTTTCTCAAACCCACAAGTTGCGGAAGCTGAACATGCACAAAGTTCAGAAATTGCAGAAATTGCGGAAAAAAATGCGGAAAAGCATGAATTTGCGGGAGCCCCATTATGCGTCAATGGGAAAAATGTGCGGTATTTCGTCCGATTGCGGAAAAACCGTAAATTGCAGAAGTCCGAAAAGTAATAGCAGGATTCTCCTCAACATGCGAAACGTTTTGATGCATAACTTGCAGAAATTGCACAAAGCATGAAAGTGCTGAAAGGTGCAGAAAATCAGGAAAAATGTGCGGGAATAATAATAATAACTAGAAATGCAGCAATGGCTGCGCCATTGCGATTGACTGCGGAACTGCGGGAATCGAATGCAGAAATTGCATAAATTTGCATAAATTGGTTAATTTGCATAATCTAATGTTCATAAACTGGTGAAATTGCATAAACTGGTAAATTGCAAAAAACTGTAAAATGCATAAATTGGTTAATTTGCATAATCTAATTTGCATAACCGGTAAAATGCATGAACAGTTTAAATTGCACAAACTGTTATGTTGCATAAACTGGTTAAATTGCAAAAAAAACAGTAAAATGCATTAATTGGTTAATTTGCATAAATTATATAAACTGCATTAACTGTTTAAATTTCATAATTCCTAAATGGCATAAATTGCTATGTTGCATAAACTGGTTAAAATGCGTAAACTGGTTAAATGCGTAAACTGGTTAAATTCCATAAAGTGGTTAATTTGCATAAATTGTTTATATTGCATAAACTTTTTAAATTCCATAAACTGGTCAAACTGTTGAAATCGCCTAAATGCTGAAATTGCAGAAGCTGCACAAATGGCTGAAACACATGGAGAGCCAGAAATCCTATTGGCTGGATTCGCCATACACACTAATGGAGCAGAGACCACATACACACCAATGCAAAAATTTCAAATTCCCGTAGAAAAAAAGTGGAAACTGCAGAAGGCCAATTTTTTCTCAAACCCGCAAGTTGCGGCAGCTGAACATGCACAAGTTGCAGAAATTGCAGAAATTGCGGAAAAAAATGCGGAAAAGCATGAATTTGCGGGAGCCCCATTATGCGTCAATGGGAAAATGTTCGGTATTTCGTCCGATTGCGGAAAAACCGTAAATCGCAGAAGTCCGAAAAGTAATAGCAGGATTCTCCTCAACATGCGGAACGTTTTGATGCATAACTTGCAGAAATTGCACAAAGCATGAAAGTGCTGAAAGGTGCAGAAAATCAGGAAAATGTGCGGGAATAATAATAATAATAATAATAATAAAGAAACGAAAACCAATAATTGACTGCGGAAAATTCCGCAGTCAATCAACTAGAAATGCAGCAATGGCTGCGCCATTGCGATTGACTGCGGAACTGCGGGAATCGAATGCAGAAATTGCATAAATTGCATAAATTGGTTAATTTGCATAATCTAATGTTCATAAACTGGTGAAATTGCATAAACTGGTTAAATTGCAGAAAAACTGTAAAGTGCATAAATTGGTTAATTTGCATAATCTAATTTGCATAAACCGGTAAAATGCATGAACAGTTTAAATTGCACAAACTGTTATGTTGCATAAACTGGTTAAATTGCAAAAAAACGGTAAAATGCATTAATTGGTTAATTTGCATAAATTATATAAACTGCATTAACTGTTTAAATTTCATAAATCCTAAGTGGCATAAATTGTTATGTTGCATAAACTGGTTAAAATGCGTAAACTGGTTAAAATGCGTAAACTGGTTAAATTCCATAAAGTGGTTAATTTGCATAAATTGTTTATATTGCATAAACTTCTTAAATTCCATAAACTGGTCAAACTGTTGAAATCGTCTAAATGCTGAAATTGCAGAAGCTGCACAAATGGCTGAAACACTTGGAGAGCCAGAAATCCCATTGGCTGGATTCGCCATACACACTAATGGAGCAGAGACCACATACACACCAATGCAAAAATTTCAAATTCCTGTAGAAAAAACTGGAAAACTGCAGAAGGCCAATTTTTTCTCAAAACCCACAAGTTGCGGAAGCTGAACATGCACAAAGTTCAGAAATTGCAGAAATTGCGGAAAAAAATGCGGAAAAGCATGAATTTGCGGGAGCCCATTATGCGTCAATGGGAAAAATGTGCGGTATTTCGTCCGATTGCGGAAAAACCGTAAATTGCAGAAGTCCGAAAAGTAATAGCAGGATTCTCCTCAACATGCGGAACATTTTGATGCATAATTTGCAGAAATTGCACAAAGCATGAAAGTGCTGAAAGGTGCAGAAAATCAGGAAAAATGTGCGGGAATAATAACTAGAAATGCAGCAATGGCTTCGCCATTGCGATTGACTGCGGAATTGCGGGAATCGAATGCAGAAATTGCATAAATTGCATAAATTGGTTAATTTGCATAAACTTATGTTCATAAACTGGTGAAATTGCATAAACTGGTAAAATGCATGAACTGGATAAATTGCATAAACTGGTTAAATTGCAGAAAACTGTAAAATGCATAAATTGGTTAATTTGCATAATCTAATTTGCATAAACCGGTAAAATGCATGAACAGTTTAAATTGCACAACAGTTATGTTGCATAAACTGGTTAAATTGCAAAAAAAACGGTAAAATGCATTAATTGGTTAATTTGCATAAATTATATAAACTGCATTAACTGTTTAAATTTCATAAATCCTAAATGGCATAAATTGTTATGTTGCATAAACTGGTTAAAATGCGTAAACTGGTTAAATTCCATAAAGTGGTTAATTTGCATAAATTGTTTATATTGCATAAACTTTTTAAATTCCATAAACTGGTCAAACTGTTGAAATCGCCTAAATGCTGAAGATGCAGAAGCTGCACAAATGGCTGAACACATGGAGAGCCAGAAATCCCATTGGCTGGATTCGCCATACACACTAATGGAGCAGAGACCACATACACACCAATGCAAAAATTTCAAATTCCCGTAGAAAAAACTGGAAAACTGCAGAAGGCCAATTTTTCTCGAAACCCACAAGTTGCAGAAGCTGAACATGCACAAAGTTCAGAAATTGCAGAAATTGCGGAAAAAAATGCGGAAAGCATGAATTTGCGGGAGCCCCATTATGCGTCAATGGGAAAATGTGCGGTATTTCGTCCGATTGCGGAAAAACCGTAAATCGCAGAAGTCCGAAAAGTAATAGCAGGATTCTCCTCAACATGCGGAACGTTTTGATGCATAACTTGCAGAAATTAAACAAAGCATGAAAGTGCTGAAAGCTGCAGAAAATCAGGAAAATGTGCGGGAATAATAATAATAATAATAATAATAAAGAAACGAAAACCAATAATTGACTGCGGAAAATTCCGCAGTCAATCAATAATAACTAGAAATGCAGCAATGGCTGCGCCATTGCGATTGACTGCGGAACTGCGGGAATTGAATGCAGAAATTGCATAAATTGGTTAATTTGCATAATCTAATGTTCATAAACTGATGAAATTGCATAAACTGGTAAAATTGCAGAAAAACTGTAAAATGCATAAATTGGTTAATTTGCATAATCTAATTTGCATAAACCGGTAAAATGCATGAACAGTTTAAATTGCACAAACTGTTATGTTGCATAAACTGGTTAAATTGCAACAAAAACGTTAAAATGCATTAATTGGTTAATTTGCATAAATTATATAAACTGCATTAACTGTTTAAATTTCATAAATCCTAAATGGCATAAATTGTTATGTTGCATAAACTGGTTAAAATGCGTAAACTGGTTAAATTCCATAAAGTGGTTAATTTGCATAAATTGTTTATATTGCATAAACTTTTTAAATTCCATAAACTGGTCAAACTGTTGAAATCGCCTAAATGCTGAAATTGCAGAAGCTGCACAAATGGCTGAAACACATGGAGTGCCAGAAATCCTATTTAAATGCATTGGCTGGATTCGCCATACACACTAATGGAGCAGAGACCACATACACACCAATGCAAAAATTTAAAATTCCCGTAGAAAAAACTGGAAAACTGCAGAAGGGCAATTTTTTCTCTAAACCCACAAGTTGCGGAAGCTGAACATGCACAAATTGCAGAAATTGCAGAAATTGCGGAAAAAAAGCGGAAAAGCATGAATTTGCGGGAGCCCCATTATAAGTCAATGGGAAAAATGTTCGGTATTTCGTCCGATTGCGGAAAAACCGTAAATTGCAGAAGTCCCAAAAGTAATAGCAGGATTCTCCTCAACATGCGGAACATTTTGATGCATAACTTGCAGAAATTGCACAAAGCATGAAAGTGCTGAAAGGTGCAGAAAATCAGGAAAAAGATGGAATAATAATATTAAAGAACATGAAAACCAATTATTGACTGCGGAAAGTTCCGCAGTCAATCAATAATAATAATAAAGAAACGGAAACCAATAATTGACTGCGGAAAATTCCGCAGTCAATCAATAATAAAGAAACGGAAACCAATAATTGACTGCGGAAAATTCCGCAGTCAATCAATAACTTGTTATGTGCAGGAACCAATACAAGAAACATACCATGTCAAGTTTTGTAATAGTATAATACAAGATAATGGTGCTATTGATAACCAACACTATCATCTTCAGATATCTAATCTAGAGTACGTGTTCCACCCTTTTACCAGCTGGCCCCATGCATGTCAAAACTCCACCAGTTGTGAGTTGGCAAACATCCAGAAGGTTTACACATATGGGCGCTTGGTTATATCGGTCAAGAAACATGTCTGATTCAAAGACAGTGTTGTGACATGCAATCCCGCAGTAAAGGAGCTGCTGTGTCTTTCTATTCACCAGCGTTTGTGTGTATTTGTGTGTGTGTGTGTGTGTGTGTAAGGATATAGGACGATCACTGTCTGTCTGTTGGCCCTCCCACTCTTTCCTCTGAATCGACAGGGGCCCTGGGGACAAAGGGCCCTTCAGTGGTCGATCTGCTGCATGGTCAGTGGAGCAGCACTAGGAGCAGCCGCGTTTCTTTGTCTATGTCATATCATGGGAGGAGAGGAACATGCTGCCCAAGTGTAAGCACAGAAAGATTTATGGATGTTTGCCTGAATTCTTGGAAAGGAGTTTTGTGAAAGTGGGACTTGCAATATTTCCATCTAAAGCACCCCTTTTGAAAAATGCATAAATATTTAGGAAGCAATTTGGAGAAATATGCTCAAGCTTAAATCTATTTTATTGATGGCACATTTTATATACAAGTAACTCTATGTGGCTCACACAAACATCTATATATACACAACATCATCATCATCATGAACCTTTATTGCAGACACAAGGTCCAATGTAAAAACAACACACATACAGGTTTAGAGCAGACAAGTGTACCAGTGACGCCACAGTTCCGACTGGTAGCGCGTGGCACTGACTTTGATGTTGCTCAAGCTCATAATTATTATATTCTCACAAAACTGCATGAAAAGTTCTGATCCCAGCAGAAACAAAGTGGCTGGCACTCTCCCATTGCTATGTTAAGTTTTCGTGTGCTCGAACGTTTATGGTTGCACCACAGGTGTGCTGTATATAATGGTGTACAATATTAATCGGTGTCCTTTTCACTACACCTGTACATGCACCAACCCCGCGCACGAGCTTGTACATACATCTTGCGGCACTGCCAGAGCACATCATCATCATCTGCCTATCAGTTATAACATGTCCCAAATATTTATATTTGCTACACAAGGTCAGATTATTCCCACACAAATGAAATGAAGGAAAATTCAAAACCTTTTCGTCGCTTGTTCTGCTAATCATTATGACACTCTTGTTTGCATTATATTTCATGTGATAATCCACACTTGGAACACACATTTAAAAGTTCCTGCATACCAGCACTGCTTGGACTCAATACAACAAGATCATTGGCATACATGAGATGATTTACTGTACAAGGGTAGAGCCAATCACACAGCCGGTCCTGCACACATTTAACAGTTGTGACAATTCATCCATGCAAACTAAATACTACAGGAGAAAGGATTCCACCTTACCTTACTACTGCCCCACCCCACCTGCATCACTCAGAATCTTAGCCTACTGGTATGCCTAATACCAGTAGGCTAAGATTCTGAGTATATACGTAGGCACTCCTCGCTGACAAAATTTGATAAACAACTTTAGATGGTTAACACGGTCAAGTGCTTTGGACGCATCAATAAAGCATAATAGGAGCACAGATGAACACATAGAATAATATCAAAGATTAAAGTACAATTAAGCATAGTTGGAGGTAAAGTAGTTGGAACACATCCCGGTCTGTCAATCCAGAGGCACCGTCCCCAACCACCACGAGATGCAGAAGAGACGTGTGAGCCAAGTCCGACAACATTCAGAGACTATAAGTATTCAGGACGGACCTCATCCACTCCTGAGCCCTGCGGAGCCACATCAGGAACTACAGCTTGGGTGATGGACGAGTCCCCGTCCGAGTCGTCTGCTCGGAAGATCCTCGAAGTATTTCCTCCACCAGTCCGACAACATCCCTAGTGGAGGTCAGCAGCTCCCCACTCACCCTGCAAACACTGCTTTATTAACTGCTGGTGCTTACTACTCCAGCGCTACGTCAGCTGCGTCATCGGTGCTACATCGTGCGCAGCTTCATGGGAAATGTAGTTCAAACATTTTTAATGCAGTTTACCTCGCGTGTCTTTGATGCATGTAAATGAACAAAGCACAGTGCTAGAGTACATGTGTTTATTTTATTACACTCCTCAAATAGGGGAATATAAAGTATGATTAATATACAACTATTATTTTCCGACATCAACACTACCACTGTCACACAGCGGTACCACTTTAGAGTGAAAAATTGACTCTTCCAGCGGGATGGCACTAAATCGCACGGCATACGACATGTGCAGCTCATGCATTTGACGTAAATCTGCCGTTACGGTTAGAGTGTTGAATATGTAATGCATAATATCACAGTGCACGTCCCATTCATTACACGCCCCCACACTCTCCCGTTGGTTCATCACTACAAATCGACATGTTGCTGTGGTTTACAGTATATTTCCGTGGGTGGTGAGATGACACAGGCCGTCAGACTGCAAAGCGCTGTATGAGGAGCCTGGCGAGACGCTTCCCTCTATGACCCGGGACCGCCATAAATCTCCTAATTCTTTCATTCCAGTGTCAAACGGCACAGCGCTCTCATGTGCTGGAAATTCCCCCAAGTGCTCGAGTGCACATTCTACAGTAGCAGTTGGTGCGCACTGACAGGCGCATTAGGTAATCGGAGTGACCTCTGCTGGCCCCCATAGGCGATAATGGGTCTCAGTGCAACCTAATTAAACAGGGACGTATGTGTAAGTACGGTAAAGACTATGCCAGTTGCTATGACAGTGTGGGGGAAGATTCAGAACATCTGCACCTATTGTCTCAACTCAATGCAGACAGATGAGAAATATAGATCCTGAAATGCATCTGGCATAGTTCTTCAGTTTCTTGTTCTTAATTTGTTTTAGACAGTTAATTCTATCGTATCGTATCGTATCAGAAGGCAAAATCTGTAAGGCCAGTAGGTGTGACTACTATAGAGGTGACACCGACTTCAATATTAGAAGACGCTTTCGCTCTTTTCTCCCAAGATAGCAATTGCTCGGGTGTTTCAGACAACCCCACAATTTAAAACCAAAACAATAACTCCATCGAAGGTGTTCCAAATTTGTCAGCCAGACACACACTCAGATAAGTCATTTTAAGACACACACCTGGGTCAACAGCGGCCGCCCGTTCCAGCCTCACCTCCGAACATGTCCGCACCAGTGATCCTTTGTGTTGTCTAAATCCTCTTTTGTGTTGGAGCACTCAGGGCAATTAGTCCTGGGAGATCACAGGCCAGAAAAGTGCCAAAGCAGCTGACAAACAGCCAAAAAGATACCTCAAAGCAGCACTTAAACACATTCAGTAACTGCCTATTAAAATCCTTGAAAGCCGAGTGGGCGTCTTCAGAACGTATGGCAACAAAAGGACAGGAAATGAGACCAAAAAGGCAGACGACACAGCAAATTGGGAATGACATCTTAGCTATCATGTTTCCACAAGATTTGCTGTTTTAATATAGGCTTGTTTAATTTTAGGGCGAAGACGAATAGCGCCGTGCAACATGTGGCCCTAATGCATTCGCTTGGGCAGCCATATACCTGTTCACAGTAATCACTATCACTGCTCTCTCTATATGCTTTATTTGCTCTAGTATTTGATCAGGGATATTTCATGTTGTGGCCTCTTGAGATTCCAGCCAACTTCCTTTCGCTTGTCTGCTCCGTTTATTAGGCTGATTCATAGGGACCTGTGCGCTGATTTAGCATTCACGTCACCTTGAAAGCTTTTTTTATTGTTGTAATGTTAACCCCGCAAGAACATACTAAATCCCAATGTAGGCGGCTAATGCACAGACGCGCTCGGCTATAAAAAGGGAGTCCTGCGGTTTTCAATATGAGAACAGGATTTAAGGGTGGCAGAGACAAAGATGTTTTAAGCTATCAAAACACAAATACGCCCCTGTTATGAATGTGCACACACCTACCAGATGCCCCGAAGCCAAAGATAGGCAGAGGCTTCTGAAGGTTTAAGGGATTTAAGCATTGCCTAATAAACATGTTTTACAGAGAGAGGATTAACTCTTTTCTTTTTGCTTTAAAAGGAGTGAGACAGTACCGCCTATACAGTAATTGCAAGTGATAGGCACTCATTCACACCCATACAGTTTGGACGCTACAACGTGGTAATTAAAGTGTCTGAAGTAGAATGTGTCAATACTTTGTGTAAATAAAACTGCTTAAAAGACTTTCGGCCCAAGGCGTTATAGTGTATCAGCTCAGCTTTTGTTCACATTTCCATTATTTTGAGATCCCAGAAATCGTTCAGTCCATAGTTCATAGTTCATAGTTTAACATTTGCGTTACAGTTAAAGAAAGTCCATATAAAACGGACACTAAAGAAAACAAGGCAGCAGGAGAACAAAAAGCAGCAGGGATATGACCAAACCCCTCGACCTATAAATTAAAGATAATCTTAGACTGTAACATAAAAGTAGGAAAATGACCGTAACGCTAGCTGGCTCATACCGTCGCACGCCCGCACGAGCTACTCGGCCATCCCGGTGCTTCGATAGTGCTCACACAGCACCCCAGCAGACCCCGGAATGCCAACCGAGCAGAGCCTTGGAATGGTGCGCTATGAAGCCCTCAACCATCCGCGACACTACAGAAGAGCTCGTATTAGCGGCCATACAAAGTACGAAGATAAATGAACAGCAAATATCTGCAATATCTACCTGACAGGAGACGTAAACACACCCTGGGCGCTCCCAGCCCAGCGGACCAAGGCGGAAGTACGGAGAATAGAGGACGAATGAACGAAATGGAGGGGCTTTTATACGATTTTAAGGGGTTGAGCGCCATTTGCTGATGTTCCGATGCTATATACTAATAATGAATATTAATTAATAAGATCTACTAGCCTATATTTAACAATAAAATTGGTAATGCCATATATATATATAATATATGTATATCATCTAACAGACCCGTGGGAAGATATTTTAGTTAGGGGTGCTGAGGGACAAAATTGACCCCAAAAACGCTTTTTCTGTGCATATTTCCTATCTATCGATATTGCCTGCAGTTCGCAAACTATCCACTAGGGGGTGATGCAGCTCCCTTAGCACCCTGGGTTCCCACATCCTTGTCATCTAATCAATAGCAGTTAAAAATGTGTAAAAGACTAAAAGGAAAGAAGAAAAAGCTCATGACAAGGCTGCAACGAAAAAGTCACACTCTCGACTGTCCTCACTTCTTGAGGTCCACGGGTGGCTTGAAAAAAAAACATTTCTGGTGGCTGAAAGGGCACTGAGGGTGAATACATTTAGCAAAGAAGCTCATAGTGTGGGATTTGTAGAACCACTGACGGGATGGAAGTCAGGATTTGGTGTAAAGAATACTCTGTTGGTGGGGTGGTTGTGTTCGAGAGACCGAGCACCTCAGGGCGCCTGTCTCCAGAAAGTAGCTGATCCCACAGAGTTTAATCCGCAGAATCACGTGAGGAAAATCCATCGTCTCTCCCAAAGCGCACTGTGGATGAGCGCACTATTATCCAGCTTGAGCAACTAGAATGTCAGCGAAATGCTGCCGGCGTCGGTTGAAGAAAATGAACCCAGAAATCATCCAAGCATCCAAGATCAAGATCGCTGCTTTCAATTGGTCTGAGATGAAGCTGTTCTGGGCTTGTGACAGAACCATACACTCTTTTAGACCTGTTTGAATAACTAATATGAATGTACAACTGAATGCACTATAACTATAAAGTTGCCCAACCAAGCGCGTCCATTATGTACCCTAATAGCCAAAGTCACTCAGATAGACTTGACTTCGTCTAACAGGAGAAACTTATTTACGTTGCCTCTGGCCGTAACCGTGAATCATTGTAGTGGCTTGAGAGACTTCCCATCAAAGCGCCCAAGATTAACGATTAGGTTAATAAATAAACATGGGCAAACAGTAGTGCGTTTTACAGCTGCACTCCCACACAGGTGCACTCAGCCGCACTCTCCAGGTGCAGCGCAGTCCTCTGAACAGCAAGTAATCCATGACATGTCAAAACATCTATCACTGTGTGCTAAACCAGGGACAATGTATTCTTTCTGTAATGCATCACGACCAAACTACAGCTGCCGACTGTTTAAAGATGCAAAGGGAAAGTTTTTATAGAAAGTTGTGCATTATGGCAGAGTGGTGAGCCTTTTACCTTGAAAGTTCAGTTTGCTGCTGCATTCAGCTTTATTTAGATGTGTTTAGCGCTCACAGAAGATGTTACAAAATGATCAGAAGAGGAATTTGAAGGACGAAAGTTTATCTTACAGTACGTACAGATAGATTGAACGTTATGCATCCCTGGCTTGATAGGGATAAAGTAGAGTGGTGTGTGGCAGTATGGTTTAGCCTTTTACCAAGAAGGTCTCAGGTTCCAGTATCAAGCTGCTATTAAGGCGAGACACTGCAGGTGAATAGGGAACATTTTAAGATTTTTGCTGTAGATTAATGGCATAAATATGAAGAAAATGTATTGCAAGTTTTCAGTCATTTTATGTTTTCCAGTAAGGCGTTATATGCCTAAAATGCCCCAAATTTCCCATCTTTTTGGCAACAAAATCTGAATAACAGATTGAGTCTGATTCAAATGTATGGTTTTATTTTGTTGACATGTTAGTTACAAAGACTTTTTCAAAGGGAATTTGGGATATCTTGTTTAGTTTTAAAATATATAAGCAGTTTATTAGTGGAAAAATCTTTAAAATGTCAAGTTTCGCCTCTTTTTTTGAAATTCAAAACTCAATAAAACAAGCTAGGAATTAGATATTAAAAAATCTCGCCACTTATAAGAAGATATTGTCGCCGCAATGTGAGAAAATGGCCCATGAAATTACAATAAAAAAAAGTAAAATTAGAATATTGTTCAAAAGTTCATTTATTTCTGTAATTCAACTGAAAATGTGAAACTAATACATGATAGACTCACGCCATGCAAAGTGACATAATGTCAAGCCTTTGTTATAATTTTGATGATTATGGCTTACAGTCCATTTTCAAAATATTCTAATTTTATGAGATTTTTAATTGAGGGTTTTTACAAGCTGAGCCATAATCATCAAAAATTATAACACATAAAGGCTATAGATATCTCACTTTGCATGTAATGAGTCTATCGCATATTAGTTTCACAGTTTAAGTTTAATAACAGAAGTGAATACACTTTAAATGATATTCTAATTCATGTTTTTGTGATGATTAGGTATATGTTTTGTTTCCAGGGCAAAGCATGTTCAGAGAAAACATGTTCAGAGACCAATTTGGCCCAAAACCTGAAAACAAACAAAAATATTGACTTTTACCTGCAGTGTCTCCCCTTAAGATGTTACTGTAGGTTCCTCCCAACGTTTCATCCTCCTAAGTAGGCACACACACATAAATCTTAAACCTGCTGAAACCACTTTTTACCAGGAGAATTTATTTCAGTCCGTTAGTGTCAGATTCATTTTGTTCATCGTTGCCGAAGTAGTCTCCAGCTACCTGCAACCCCTTTCTATGACTGACTGACATGTTAAGACGACTCGATTTTGTTTGGTGGTTTTGCCTTGACCCTTCTCGCGCTCAAGAGCTCCTGTCAAGCATAGGAAATGTCAGATCAGTCAGGTTGTGGCAGACCTGTCTTTCATTTTTCAATACAAAAAGCTACAATATATATAACTTTTTTTTTTCTTGTGACTTGCGCTAGAAGGTTTTATCATTCCTCTTTTGATCTCATAAAAAAATATTACCGGCAACTGAGAGGAGATAGTTCTTGTGTCTGTCAGGAATAATGGTTTTCAATCTTGGGTCCTCATGCATGTCCATTTGGAACATTGATGGATTACGCGACTCAGTTAATCATGGCTGTCGTCCTCCGGGCGCGCCCGATTGCGAACAACTTGGAAGCCTGACGATCATTTATAATTCACCTTGGAAATGAAAGCAATGACAGTGGGCTAGTCGCGGGTACACCTTGATCATATTAGCACCCATTGTCGCGTGTGGCTTAATGGCTCCAGGGAACAGGATATTGACCAAAGCAAAGCACGCCTTCCCGGCTTTATGATTCTTATCAGAAGGAACGAGGCAGCCGATGCCACTGAGAGCGATACTTTAGGCGGTCATTCATTGTAATTTATCACTTGGGCGGGAAGTGAGATTCCTATATCCATTAAGAGAAGATAGATTCACAGTTCCCCAGTGGCCATTTAAGTGTGCAGGAATGTCCACAGAGGGTCAATTCTCCCTGAAACAGCCTTGAACCTACCTTGGAAATCTCAATATAATCATTTAATTTTTTTAATTTTCTTTTTTTTAATGTAAGATTCAGTTCTTGGTGTATTGCGCTGGATAGATGCCTTGACAAAAAGTTTTTCGCTGCCCAAGAAGTGACTTCCTGTTTCGATCCAGCACACCAAAATAAAAGCACCATCTTATTCATTAGTTCAGCAGTTCATTAGCTCAACTTTATTTCTGCCTAACAAAACACTTAACATTTGTGTATTTAATTATATTCTTGTAATGTTGCAAGTACCTGCTGAACTAATCAATGAGACAAGCTGTGTGCTTTTATTTTGGCATGCTGGATCAAACAGAAAGTCACTTCTTGGGCAGCGTTGTTATGATTTGAAGTTATGTACAGAGTCAATTGCATTCTATGTAATGCTAAAAGACACATTTTGCACCTTGCTTTCAGACACTGTTGTGAGATTTTGCATTATTCATGAACGTATAATAAGTCCATTCATCCATCCATTTTCTTCCACTTTTCCGTTGCCTGGTCTGCCCAAATCACATTGCACCAGTCCCTATGGTTCCTCCTGCAGGTGGTGGGTCCAGGCGTGCCGGAAGATGTTTTCAGCAGGGGGTGCGGGGGTTATAGAATTCTATAGATATTATGTAACACAAGGCAGAGCAGGCTCTGTATTCTGCAGGCATCTAATATGTAGCCTACATGTACCGCACTATCTGGTCGTTGTTGTTCTGTTTAGCTCCCTGTGGCGTGACGCAAGTAGATGCTATGCATGGGCTGAATTACAATCTTGTCAAGACAAATCTGATTGGCCAATATGCACTGAAAATAATAAACGTTTTTTATTACTATTAAAATTATCCCTCTCTTCATCCTTCACCCAAACAAGGCTTTAGACTTACAATGTTGTGGAACAGAATGAAACAGCTACCAGATATATTCATAAGCCATCATTTTATTGTCATTGCAATTTTTCAAGCTTCGCCACCAAGGGGTGCTGCAGCACCTGCCGCACCCCCACTTCTGGTGCCCCTGGGTTGGTCCACGGAAGGACGGCCTCATGGTTCTAACTGTTGGTCTCTCATAAGGGGCTTCTGAACCGCTCTTTGTCTGACCCGTCACCTAGGACCTGTTTGTTTTTCTGATACCTTGAAGTTTTATGTGATATACTGGAACACAAAAACGATAACTTAGTCCATTGCCCTGTTTTTCCCCCTTTTTTTTTTACCACTCATTGGCTTCAAGTTCTTGCTGCAGTTCCCGCTTATGTGACTTTTATTCCAATGTGGGGGTTGAGGTTCAGCGCACATTAATCCATTTAGAAAGAGAATGGTTCCCACAAAAGGCAGAGGAGCGGCAATGGAAAAGTGACATGCATGTTCATCTTTGAAGTTAGCATCTATCAGAATGCAAGGGAACGGATTAAGGTCACACTTGGTGATTTAGCTATTTCAGAGGATCCTGTCTTGCATTTTATTCCTGCTCTTAACCGAGATTGTTTGCCTTTTGGAGGGAATGTGGATTGGATGTGCACTCGCCAGGGCAGAGTTGTTGGTTATTTTTTAGGATGGCTACAGGCTTGTTGAGAGAAAAAAAAAAAAATCAAATGACTAGATAAGAGCTTAGAAGTCTGCTTGGAACTGCTCCATTCCCCAACCTCACCCTCTGCAACTCCTTTGTAGAATCTTGGATGCAGTGCTCGCCTGTGCACGCGTGTGTGTGTACTTTTTGAATGTCGTGTTCGTTAGCTATTTTGTGAGCTGCGCCGGCCTTTGTTGGCATGGCGATGATCAGCGGGAAGCCTTCACTCCAATTTGCCATCGTTTGTCACAGTTTGCCCCAGTGACATGGAACACATACACACATGGGCGAGACAGTGGTCCACTTCCTGAAACGCTCGCGGGTTGACCTTGTGTCTGCAGCTCTGGCCTTTCATGTCCTCCTTTGAGCAATGTGGTGCCGTCTGTTCCGGCTGCTAGACACTGGACAAGAAATCAGATATTCCACACAAAATATGAATGCTGTTCACGTAAGTCAGTGCCTCATATGTTTCTGGTGTGTGATAGCATGAGTGCAGCAGAGTGGTTAGCATTCTGCCTTTAAGCAAACAGGTGACAGGTTCAATTTGCAGGATGCTACACCAGTATACACTTCTTCCATCATCCCACGACCATTAATATATTTTCCCATAAAGGTATTCCCAAAGCGAACTGTTGGTTGCTTTTAGGCTTTCCTGCTTTTGTCATTTCATTCTGCATACTGTCACCAATATTAATACCTTGGGAGTTGTTTGTCTATATGTGAAACTGGTTTACTTGAAAAATATTAAAGGTCGACCGATATAGGTTTTTCTAATATATAAGGCCAATGCCGGTTTTTGGGGAATTTTTTTGGCCTATGCCGTGTATGTACGGCCAATGTTTTGGCATTCCTGTTTAGTAGGTGCTTCAGAGAGAGCTTGTTTTAAAGACGAAAATCAGCAGATTCCAAACAAACAACAACAAAAAACATATTTTTTCTCTTATGGTTCCGAAATTATAAGCAAAAGTCTACAACATGAAATATGTAAAACACGATCCGAGGTGTATAGTGCTCTGAGCTCTTTCCAATGCAATAAGATGGAAGTCACTATCACTTTCGGTTCTGGAGATATTAGCCTTTTTTCAGCTGTAATTCGGCCTATGTATTGGCTGGCCGATATGTCGGTCGACCTCTCAAAAACAAACAAAGATCACTGGATCACTTTCAACATCATGATTAAACCACCTGTGCAGTGCAGACTGTTATGCAAGTATTTCTGTAACAGCATGAACTGAAACGCAAACTTAACTTAAACACTGAAACTATAGGTAACGCAGTCATAGCTTTTGTTCATGCCTCACTTAGATACTGCTGCTGCTAATAATCTATATGAGTACCGATACATTCCTAAAACGTGCTTGTCTTCGCCCATCCAGCATAATTGATAAAAAACGATGGTGATTCCGGCACATAACATCTGCTTTTAGCTAAAATGAATATTATGATCTTCAAAAGAGTTCTTGCATTAGTTCCACTAACTCTACAAACTCCCTCTGACTGCTCATACTGTAAGTCCTGGCGGCCCATGGTGTGGATTCATTTTGGTGATGGATGGCAGTAGAAGGGACTCAGGAGGGATCCTCATGCACTTGGAAGTGGTTTTGTTCCATTATTTTGGGCTGTGTGTCCTGGCTGGTTGCTGGCACGCTCAGTTGCCTTTCCTGTCTGGTTTTAAGGCGGCTATGCCAGAACCCTGCGATTGCGTAAATACGTCTGGCCATCAAGTTTGACAAGTGGGTGGGAAAATAATACTTCCTGGTATTTCAGATAAACAGGAAGATGAGTGCGCCCAACTGACACAGTGGCACCAAACCCCTATGTTTTCTTGATCGAGTTCCAAAAAAACATTATTTCGAGAACCATTAACTACTTCTAACGTTAAGCACATTTCATGTTACACTGAACTTTTATGTGTTTTGCTTTTCCTGCACTATGGATTCCATATTTCCTGAGTCATTTCTGTGCCTAATCAAATTTTTGGGAAAAATTAGCGTAAAAATACCCCTGCACAGCCTGCGGGATCCTGTCATGGAGCCAGTGACTAATGCTTTAGTTTACGGCAGGATATAGGAGAAGTCAAGAATGTGGGATATCTCAGTAGTAGATCAGGTAATTCACCGCTGTTCTGCAAGAAACCGTGGCCTATTCGGACTGAACAGAGCCATTTACGAGTGGCTGATTGCATCTCTCAACATACTGGCTACAATTAGATCTGTGTTACTGATTACCCCGAAACAAGTGGTTAAGTTACCCATGTGCAATGGTACGTTGACTCCAACAAACCGATCGTATTTTGTTTGACAAGTAAAAGGCTGTTTACCCGACTTATCTAAAAACCCCTAACTTTCAGAAAGCAGCACGGGAATTTAGCCACACCAATGTGCAAGTGCGTTGAAGGGAAGAGGTTGTTGTGTAACAATGACCAAGGTTATTCATTGTCAGAGAAATATTTATTATTTATTTTTGTTCTTTTTTTCCCCCCCAATGGTGAAAACCTTTTACTTAGTTCAGTTTTTAAACATTAAACAACAGTATTTTGACTAACCTGGGTATTCTTCAGAATTGAGAGTTGAGATAAGATAGGACTTTATTGGTCTCACATGGAGAAATGTATACAACAGCTCTCAAGAACAATTAAGGGTGTGCAAATCCTCAGGGAAAATGTGCAAAGAAGTAATAGTAAATAAAGGTATCTTCAGTATAATGAATAAAAAAAGCAGAATATAAATGTCAAAGTAGTGATTGATAAAGTGACACTGATTGTAGGTATTTGCAAATACAGAGGTTTAACCTCTAAACCCCCATCTGAACTGAGCACATTTTCTCCAGTTTGGCATTACCCAAATCTAAAAGCTTATTTCAAAAGCGTCCAAGTAGCAACAAAAAACAAGGATGAAAAAGCAACTAAATGTGACAGAACAGCAACGACAAAAACGGATGAAAAAAACAACAAAAGTGTGACAAAAAAGTGACGAAAATGTGATGGAAAAAAAAGACTAAAAAGCAACAAAAAACAACAACAAAACTTTAAAAAAAACAAAACAATAAAAAGCGGCAAAAAGCGTAGCAAATGCAGCAACAAGGCAACAAAAAAGTTACAATCAGTTTTGTAGGCCTTAGCTTTCAAATGAGACGTTACATTGTTGCTCTCCAGCTCTCAGATTTGGGTACTTCCAAACTAGAGTAAATGCACTCGGTCAAGGCAGGGGGGTAAGAGGTTTTTACCTGCATAGGCGTTTTTGTGGCTGCCCATATTGCAAAATTCTCTTTGCTGGCTCCTGCAATGGACTATTTCACAATTGGGTGCCAAATCATACAAATATATGATCTATACATTATATTTACATTTTGAGTGAAGGCTTAACTTTCCGATTTGGGGTCCTCTAGTGGATTTAAGAAACTTTGCATGTGCATTGTCTGCAAATGGCTGCTTGGAATACTTAAGTCACATCCTCTGGGTCCTGTAACGCTCTCCGTCGCGTACCTTGCCACTGATTCAATCTGTTACCTGAGATTGGCCGCCGTGTGCGAGATGAGAGTGAATATTAAAAAAAAAGAGGGAGATACTGACACAGGATGTAGCTCCTTTTCTTGCCTTGCCTTTCCCTTCAGCCCATTATCCTGGCAGGCTCCCCATGACTCCCTTTCACTCTGCTGTCTCACTGTCCAGCCTGTCAGAGACCCTCACATCAACACTTCACAGCAGTACAGACATGCTGACAGGCCATACCAAAGAGGCACTCACATGTTTGATAGCTTTTGGCTCGGAGTCACACAGTAGGTTGTAGTAGTTGTATTACGTACTAGTAAAACCTGCAGTTTTAGCCATTTTAGTATTAGCACAGTTAGTAGCTGATGCCCACTGTATGATCATTTGTATCGTGCTATCTTTCTATGTTCTTGGGTTTCATGGTCTGGATCTACCATAACAAATGTACTACCAGTTAGCATGCATATACATTTCTTTACATAATTTGACATGTATTTGATAATTTACCAACAAATTCTCTGATTTTATTAGAGCTTGGGATTACCAAATGTATTTATTGTTTTGCTTTTTCTGTGGCCCATATTATCAGTTAGGAAGGGCTTTTATCTGTATAAAACAGTTTCCAGTCAAGTTGATCTGTTATCTTTTTCTTTAGATCGAATGTGAAATATTGTACAGTATTGTGCACATGTCCATCCACACCATAGCGGAACAGAGCATGCCAGTATTGACGGGATGTGGTCCTGGCCTGACTACAGACAGAGCACGCAGGGGAGGAGACGCCATTGTCTGCCAAGTGTCACGACTGGACAGCACCCCTGGGTCCTCCTGTGTGAGAAGGCCCTGTGTGGCTCGTCTGAAAACCAATCCAAAAATCATTCAGTAATCCCACAAGCACTTCCGAAAGGTCGGTGTCTGTTAGCCAATCTTTTTAACTATAAATGATCTTATTTTGAAGAATTACAGATCTTTTTCTCATACCATTTTAGAAACAAATGGTCATATGAAACCCAGTGTATTTTACAGTATTTTTAATAACAGACAACCTGTGTATATCTGTCCAGAAATCTCTAACGAAATAGCAAATTACTTTCCGATGAACACTGTCACATTTTCAAGGTGACTCGACTATCTGGATGAAGCTAATCGTCTGAAACAGAAAATTCTTTCATTGTATCGACGGCCGGGAGAAAAGCTATGCTTTATTGATGGCCTCTAGGTCATGGTCAGATGCCGGTCACACTGCGGCACTGCTCTCTCTGCTGGATGGATAGCGAGAAGGTCAAACGACTCGGCAGACACATATTACTTTTAAGTATTGTGTTAAAAAGGCCACACTTCCCCGTGGCGCAGTGCCACACATGCTGCAACAGTTAGAATCTGCAGGCAGCCCCCAGAGATGAGCGAGTCCACTATACGGCACAGACGCAGGGAACGCCTAAGATCCTTCAAGGGGAAGAAAGTATCCAAACGCAAGCTAGATTTATGAAGCGCTGAAACTCCTTGATGCTCTTTTCTTGACAAAAAGCACATGATTGCGCTGTGAACCGCAGCAGGATGTACAGAAGAACGGAAGACAGCTCTTTATATTACCTTTGAGAATTGAGAAGAAATTGCAATCCTTCAAACTTTTAGGCACCTTTTTCTGCTGCGCCAGAACTGAGGTTTTACCGATGTCAGAGTGCTTTCATGCCTCATTAGTCGCCAGACATATTTTCACTTCCACCCAATAGTTGCTACTTGATAGTCTGCAATTTATTGCTCCTGAAAGCCCAAACATATACTCATATAGATTGGAATGTCTCCCATAGTTAGATGTATATTGTGTACGTTCAACACAGCTCTTTCCTTCAAATGTTCGGGTGTTGCTTCAATATTTACACCCGATTGTTTGTTAAACTGAATTACAGTAACACTAACATGGTAATAAATAAGGTATAGGAAACAAAATTATACACTTGTTATAAAGTGTAACATGCTGTGAATGTTGACTTAATGTAACGCATTGTTGCGTATGTTGTAAATATATAACCCATTTAATTGTTTAGTAAGACAATAAGGACTAAACATTGTTATTGTTGCAACCACATTATTATTTAGGTATATGAATGGGGGTGGGAGTCAATAAGCCTGTCTTCTTCCCACTCCTTTTCGAGCTAGAATGTTATTTTTTATTTATTTTTTCACTCGCTTTTGTGCCAGTGTTGTGTACCTCGAAATAAATATTCAAATCAAATCAAATTGTAAAGCAGGTGTTCTCCTATCTCTCTACAGATCCGTCTATATGCAAAGGGTCTTGGGCCCTTCTCCACATAGCTTTTCATCATCTTCTAATTGCCCCATCTGCAGTCAGGGCAGTCAGGATCCGCATGGTCAGCTCGCCTCATCGCGTTGTATGGATCTCGATGCCCTCCGCATTCTTGTAATGACCTGTTTTTACCACATAGATTTTTCGAATGCCTGTCCTTTCCTAATCCAAATTCTTGTTGGATTAGCACAGGGAAACAGATGTCCAAAGTGTGTTTGTTGTGAATTTATAGATTGAGTAAGAAATTATGGCAATATAAATTCTGGCTCTGTTGTGATACGTCAAATTTATAGCGTTAGTTTCACATTCCTCTGAAATATACTTTTCCCTATGGGCTGCCCCTCAAGTGAAGTAGTGCACAGGTGGTTTTCTAAATGAAGATGGAATTTCTTGTATTTGGTTTTGGTTGCCGCGTTCTTGATACATAAAATCATCAGCCTCTATCTGCCTCCATTAGTCCGATATCAAAGATGTGTTTGGTGCATTATGCCACTGGTGAAGCATTATAGCATTTCTAACAAGATTTGCGACGCGATTCGATTAGCGATTCATATATTTAAAGGAACAGGCCACCGTTTTTCCATACTGAGATAAGTTCTTACCTGAGCTTAGACGAGTTGATACGTACTTGTCTGGTCTTTGTGCGTGCCCTCAGTCACGCAAAAAGACCAAAGATGTTGTTAGCATTTGGCCTCTCCCAGTATATTCCTATAGCTCCAAATGGGGGTGAAGTTGGAAGCTTACCACCCTCTTCTACGGGCACACACATAGACCAGACAGGTATGCATCAACTCGTCTAAGCTCAGGTAAGAACATATCTCAGTATGGAAGAACTGTGTGCCCTCAGTCACGCAAAAAGACCAAAGATGTTGTTAGCATTTGGCCTCTCCCAGTATATTCCTATAGCTCCAAATGGGGGTGAAGTTGGAAGCTTACCACCCTCTTCTACGGGCACACACAAAGACAAGACAGGTACTTTCAACTCGTCTAAGCTCAGGTAAGAACATATATCAGTATGGAAAAACGGTGGCCTGTTCCTTTAAGAATTAGCGGGTCCTCGTGTCCTTATGTTTTAAAATGCAAACCGAATTGACGTGTCATATTTAAACACAAAACAAACTAACTAACTGTTTAAACTAAACTACAAGAATGACATGCATTTATGGACATGTTTCCAGAGTTCCAAACTGAAAACAGGATTTTATTTGGTTATTTGAAAAAGACATAAATAATTCTAGTCTGTGTTCAAACTGCGTTTTGATCAGGATTTAAGCTGTGCAGCCCTACGTCTATAATTAGTGATATTGGGTAGCGCAGTGGCTTATTGGTGTGAACATTCATCACTGTAGAGGTTTGCAGTTTGATCCCATTTGTAGTTGTGTCCAATGGAACTTTAGCCCTATTCACTATAATGGGATTTAGCTGATTTTTTACCTGCTGTAGAGCCCACTACAAGGCTCTTTCTAAACATCTGATCACACATAAATATTACATTTACTCTGGATTAATTATCAAATTATTTTCCCCATACACAGTGAAGGCTTATTATAAATATCTTCGTTTTGCCTGGAGAAATGGTGAGATATATAATTTTAATTAGGTGTAAAACAGTGTTCGGGCTTTCATCTGTTGTTATTTCAGCAGGAGATACAGATAAAGTAAATTTTTTTTCCTGTGTTGTCTCTGGAACTCTCAATTGTTTGGGCCCCAAAGTAGCTTATTATTGCGTGTGATGTCGCGCTTAACAAACGTATTGAAATTCCATACGTTTTCAAGATGAGCCGAGTTTATTGCTCTCTGAACCTACTTTGAGTATCAACTCCTGATGTTAACTTCCACCGGCTCAAGTTTTACTGTGGAGTCTACGCTCGGGCCTTTGAACACGCTTCATGAACAAACCAGCGCAATAGAAACTGAAGATGTTGGACGTACAGCAGATCTGTGCTGTGTTGTCATGGTTACGTCTGTGGATTTGAACCTTGGAGACTACAGCTGCAATCATGCGCTCCTCAGATGGTGGGTTGCAGAGATAAGAAGCGTCTTACTTGTGCTTTAATCTCAGCGCGTCAGGAAAAACTTTTTTTTCACTCGGTGCAGATGTGCAGTAATTGGTCAGTAAATTGTCTGGTCTTTATACGGGACATATGTTGGCCTGTCACCGTCAAGTCAACAACGTTACATAAAATAAGTTTCTATCCTCAATTTAACAATCTTGATCACTGCTTATCAGCAATATGGCGTACTCTTAAAACTTTCAGCCACACAAACATTTGCCTGTTTGAAGCTGGAAATACATCTCAGCTAATTAGCAGCCTTAACGTTTGCCCCAACATCTCTGATCAGCCATGTTGTCAGCACAGGCATTACAGGCGCTCTCTTCATCAGGGACTGCGCTTAGATGTTGATGCTTTGATTTGTTCACTTTTAGCCAGCACTTGAGAGGCTGACCTTGCAGTAAAAGTATCTTCCTGTCTGGACTGAAGGACTCTGCCAGCCCGCTCCCTGGTGGGCGATGGTCTGCATTGACATCCAGATTGGCTGTGCGGCTCTTGTTCCCAAGCCATTTCATAGTATTTGGGAGTCCCCAGTTTATCTTTATCGATATCAAAGGTGCCTCCTGGTGTCTGATCAATGCTTCTGCTGAGATCATGGTGCTATGGCGGCTCGAAGAAATCGATGGTGGTGCAAAGTGGCCCTCGCCTCAAACTCCCATCCAACACATTTCCTTGTGCTTGGTGCAGCAGAGCCTGATCTCCATTCAAGCCTGCGCCTTCTAATTGCCTCATTTGAGAAATTGTGCAATCCAGGCCTATTTCCCTGCTCCTTCGCCATTGATGTTTCAGACAGGAGTCTATGGAGCAATGCAAAGGCTGAGATCTCTATCGTCATTCAGTCTCCCGCCAATGAACAGTGTCTGTGGCCCATAGGATCAGCCGTGCTATTTAAAACCCATTTCCTCAGTACATAAAGGGGATACACACTTGGTTGATAAGACGTTAGGGTAATTAAAATTGAACTGCAGGGGGTAAACTGTTTTATTTTCATAGGCTAACTATAAACAGTATGAAAATATGATCTCATTATAGGCATGCATTATAACAGCAAGCATATACAAACATGGTTGAATATTAAGACAACAGATCTTTGTTTTTAAGACTATATAAGTATTTAACCTAAAGGAATAGGCCACCGTTTTTACATACTGAGATATGTTCTTACCTTAGCTTTGACGAGTTCATTTGTACCTGTCTGGTCTTCATACTGTATGTGATTTCCGTAACGTAAACACAGCACAGACGGCGTTAGCATTTGCCTCTCTCTTCTCCTCTATGCTCCAAACGAGGTGAAGATAGAAGCTACCAAACTCTGCCACGTTTTCCATATTTAACTATGGTTAGTGGATTTTCTAAGCGGATAAAAAGGGGAACTATATTGTAAGCGTAATAATTTAATACAGTATAATACCGGAGTAATTCGGCATCGGCGCAGTGATATCTTCACTTTGCTGTGCGGATGCCGAAGTATTCCTGGTATTATTACGCCTTACAATATAGTTCCCCTTTTTATCCGCTTAGAAAATCCACATTGTTTAATTTTGTGTAATTATACTTTATAGTGTAACACTTCACATAACCATATTTAAATAGGGAAAACGTGGAAGAGTTTGGTAGCTTCTATCTTCACCTCATTTGGAGCTATAGAGGAGAAGAGAGAGGCTAAATGCTAACGCCGTCTGTGCTGTGTTTACGTTACGAGGCACACGTGAAGACCAGACAGGTACAGATGAACTCGTCTAAGCTAAGGTAAAACATATCTCAGTATGTAAAAACGGTGGCCTATTCCTTTAAAGACATGCTGCCTTCCATTTTTTCTTTTCCCATTATGATTTGTTGATGGAAAGTTGGTCTGCCTTAAAGCGAGGAGCAGTGACATTTCTTAACTTATTTATTAAAAAAAATCTTACCTTATTGTTGTATTTTGCAACATTTACAAAACTGTGCACATCCAATATAATATAATATGAATAGTGCATACACTCTGCAGCTCTTGGCCAGGGATTTGAAATCTTTGTCTGATTATGAACCTTGCAGATTTCTGTGGGTTGTTTGTGGTCAAATCCTCTAAACCTGACCCGTGCATGAATCCTGTATTGTTCCCAGGCCAGTGAAGGGGATGCTGGGATAAAGATCTGAGGGCCAGGGGATGCTCAAAGTGCCAGCATGGGGAGAATTTGATACCGATTCAGGACTACTGCACTGTGGAGGAAATATAGGGGGCTTAGGGACCTGACAGAGACATAATTCAATATAGCCACGGGAAGTCAAAGAAATCACACGCAAAGACATAAGGAGTAACCGCGTGGCCCACTGAGCGGCCGCCACCGCACTATAAGCCAAACCACTGTGTAGTGGGTGTTATTGTATTGGAAGACAAGAAGCAGGCCCGGTTCTACAGAGGGGCATTGCAACATCATTTTAAATGTTTGCCCCTCACTTAAAAAAAAAAAAAAGGTCTCATAAAGTATTTCAATTCCGAGAATCTCTTTGTACACTTTTGAAACTCTGCCATGAAATGTTCAACCTGTTCATCTGATTTGTTACGTGACAAAGTCAACTACAATAGGATCAAGGCATTTTAGTTTAAACTGCTGGTTACTACCAAAAATTTAAAATACAGTATGAGTGAGGCCTAGTGATAGACGTCTTTTGTTGACAATCTTTAGTACCTTAATGTGTGAAGTTTTTTATATTATTTTGTATTATTGCTATATACAATGCTTAAATTTCATCTCTCTCACGTCTGATGTGATGAAGGGAGGAGGCTGGGGCTCCAGTCAATCACTTCTCAATAGTACATTAATCTCTCGCAGCGTGCCCTGACACTTGAAAGTACAGTCCTGACCTTTCAACTGTGTTCTAATTACATTCATGTCCTGGCAGCAGCCACAGATCCAGGCCCAAGCCTTTCATGAAGTCACCAGTGGGATATTGTCCCAGCCGCCTGTCACCTGGGAGCTTGGCTGCCTCCATGTTCCCCTCCTGCTGATTGCCCACTATGCGAATAACCAGACTCTGTGGAGCAATGCCCTCTTTTATACAAAGGCATCTGGCCTCTTTGACACGTCAGCCATTTTGGCTCAGATGAGTGCCAGTTTCACCCCTGGTGTTTCTAAACTTACTAGTGTGCGGGATGCAGGCAAAGCAGTCTGAGTGATGGTCAGCAGCCAGCTGTCAAGCTCCAGCTCAGTGTGGGCATTTACAAAACAGTGCATGCCTGTCATGGACACTGGCTTTGTAGATTCAGTCTGGAATTTATGCCCGACCAAAGGCTTCCTATTCCTGAGATGCTTCATTGCACTTTCTCTCCAAATGGAGGGGTGCTGAATGTTTTGTATGAATCCAGCTTTTGTGGATTATGCTGTCAAAATAAATAGATTTTACATTCCAATAATTTTTTGTGTGTGGAAATATTATGCATAAGACACTCCCGGCCATCAAACTCCAGCAGAATAATCTCGCTCTATTTTCTCCCTGCTTAAGTAAATTAATTACTGTATAAATATAAATAGATACAAAATGAATGTTTAAACTATCCACATATTATTCCATGTATAAATTTAACACTTTTTCCTATATGGGCAATATGGATGGAGAGCAGGAAGAGGCTACCAGAAAAATGTCAAAACTCACAACACTCTGGCAAACTGGCTCCAGGAAGATGCTTCCTGCATCATTAACCGCCAAGCTATCAGGCTGCATAGTATTCACAGAATATTATATTATTATTTTTTTTTCATTATATGAAGAATAAGATAAAATAAACAAATAAAGTCAAAAGTAGAGTTTAACTTGTGGGTAAACATCTGTTAATTAAGCCCTTTTTAATGAAAAAGCTGGCTATTAAAAGTGAAGAAAGTCGTAAAAAACAATATTTTGTTTCTGGCACACAGTCAGCTATTCATTATTTTCTTCATAAGGCGTTTCACCAGGGATTCATTATTATGATGCTATGGAAAAGAAAAACGGATTGTCGCCTAATTAATCAGACACTTAATTAGTTGACCTTGTATGGAGTCTAAGCGCATCACTGCGGTTCTCTAAGTCAATATAAGTGGCACAATGCCATCCTTCTTCTCACTATAGGAAAAGCAAATTCCCCTTAAGCCTTGAGACTGATAGCAGGATGGACTTGTCAGGATATTGATAACATGCACACCAGTGGGTCTATGGGTCACATTCTTCAGGGTATGCCTGGAAAGAAGGAAGAGAAGCTGAACACATGAGACTATGTAGGAGATAGTGTAACACTATGAGGAGAGACACCAGCTGCAGAGATGTTAATTCATGTCAGGCCCAAACCAAACCAGTGGTAGTAAGTAACTACTGAAAATAGTATAGCATAAAATGTTAAGCTTTCCAGTTCCACGACAGGTTCATGAGAAGACAGTATGAGATCTAAACAGTATGAGATCTAAACAGTGAGTTCTGAACACAGACTAACCCAACAGTTGACACAAGTCTAGTTTCTAAAATATGTCAACAACGACTAAAACTGCTAAGGGCCCTTCTCACATTTATATTTTATTTATTTATTCGATACGGACAATGCACATTAAGGAAGATCTGCATTGAAACAACAAAAACAGACGTAAATATGCCGCAGGGCTAATTTACATCCGTAGTCCAAAGGCAGATGACAGAAATACGGAAAATAGAACAAAGAATGTGACAGAAATGAATAAGTACAAGAAAAGTAAAAGAGGAGTCGCTTAATGGTCACAAGACTGGTTTGCTTTAAGCCACACTTTGAGGTCTTAAATATAGGAAATGTGGGACATTCCCTGACAGTGAGGACAGTGACTGTTCCATGACTTACAGGTCTTGACAGACAGAGCATTTTGTCCAAAGGCTGTTCTTCTGAAAGGCACTCACAGTCACCTCTAGAGCTTGCCTGTGTCCTGGCATCACTGTGAGTCTTTGGTTTAAAGAAGTATGACACTGGAGGTGGGGCTAGTCCATTTAACACGTCGCAAACAAAACAGGCATGTTTAAAATGTTTAAAATTCTCTAGACGCAATAGATGATGTTTTGGAAAAATATTCCAAATATGGAAGTACATTGGCGATTCAATTGATTTGAGTGTGTTCACATCAGTTAATGACCAACTTGTACAATATTCAATATGTGATGAAAGTGTAAAAACACTTTCATCATGGGCTGCCAGGGCAAGTAAACCTCTTTCCATGTTATTACTGTGCCGATTGTATTTGAATGTTGTTGTAAACACTGGTGCTATAAATAAGTGTCTTGAAAATTAAGGGATGTAGATGCTGCTTGGACGATGGTCACAAGAACATGGCATCTTATTTATAACTTTGCTTACTTTTATTCCGATTTTAAAACAATTTTAGACCATCTAAATGCCTAAATGCTAGTCAAGGGCCTTGCTTCTGCAAAAATGGCACAATTCTCCCAAACAAAGCATTAGGGGAGGTCTTAGTTGGAGGTATCAAGAAGCAGCTCGGAGCAGTGTCACCAAACTGATTATATGGAATGGCGTCTCTGAAAACTATAGCACATACTAAAAAGTCAATCAAATGTTACTCAGAATCCTTGCTTTCCCACCAAACAATCTGCAGATGTCCCTTCATGTTGTATCTGTACCGCGTGCACACTGAAGCCCTCCTGCCATGTATCATTAATGAGTTAGCTCTGCTCGGCCTGTGTCCTGCTGTAACCCAGTGGTGCGGGGGTAGGTGTAGAGGGTGTCTTGGGGGGTAACGGGCAGTGGAGAGAGCAGAGGGAGATCTAACACCTGCCTTGTAACTCGCAGAGGCTCCATCTTGGCTCTGTTCCACTGCGGGGTCAGCCTGTCTGCTAATCTCCTAATATGGTGGATATAATTGCGATTGAATGGTCGGGTGGCACTGGGCGTCTATAGGGAACGCAGTTGTTCTTCCCCTCTGCCAATGTTATGATTCCCAATCAAGAGATAATCAGTGCCATTGAACCAATCAGCCTAATGGAAAGGGAAGGGCTTTGATTCATACACCTGCTCGCTGTCTGCCTTCTCAACGTGCCGTCCAGGTGGCAGCCTGTGCACCTGCAGATGTGGGGTCTCCTTTAATGTTTCATGTCAATTTACACTGGAGCTGTTGGTTGCTTTGCTTTTGTGGTATAAGATAACTCTATGGAGGTGTTTTTTTAATGTTGTTTTATTCAATCACACAGAATAATAAAGATAAATGCAACATCGTGGTAGGGAGAGTACAGAGAGTGAGGCATAGCATAAGAGTATAACTATTTTAACTACACTACAAGAATAAAAGATACAAGCAACGTGAAACAGACAAAATTCATAAATAAATCAAGATTACGTAATCTCAGACAGTGCCAAAAGCCAATGAGAACAAGTGTGAAGAGAAACAGGTTCTGGAAATACCTGTATTACGTGCAAAAGGACAACATTTCAACCGTGCCAAGCCATTCAATTACACATTACACACGTGTCATAAGGTAAACAATAGTAATTAGTTCCAATCAAAATCCAAACCCTCAAGCCTCTTGTTTTTCATGATTGTTTTTCCCCCCAACCGACCAAATCATGTGTCACGAGTGGTTTGTCACATGCCTAATTGTAACAAAGTAAATCAACAAATGTAAGGAAAAGTTCAATGTTCTGGCTTCAACTTGGTTCAGAACGTGCCACTTTTTAATATTGTTTCTGAATTATTTGGTGAGTACCTGAAGGGAACAGCATGCATGCTTGTGTTCTGAGGAGAAGAGCTGTACTAATGTTCAAGTGCAACCCAGTCTGCCATAGTTATTTTGGCAGTCATTGCGAACCGTTTTTTAATATTTTTAGTTAGTTTTTTTGCCTGTGTGTCTTCCTTCCCTTACCGTTCCTTCCTTCCATCCCAATGCACAATCAACTTGGCCAGAGTAAAAGGGAAAAAAAACAAAAATGCTGAAACAGGATTAAGAGCATCCTCATTTTGGCAAAGAGAGGCACCGTGTTCGCTCCTCAGAGACACGGCAACAGAGGCGTTGAAAAAGGCAGAACAAACTCTGTGCTCTTTCTTGTGCTGCTGTCATGGCGGCGCTGCACAGTGCCCTGCAGCCCTCCGGCTCTCTTCTCCACACTCTACATCTCTCTCCGCCTTTCTTCCTGCTTTCTGTGCCTGTCCTGTCTCATGCCACACTCCAGTCGGCCGCTGTGTGCTACTTTCTTTTGGTCCTTGGGTCTCGGTGAGCAGATTCTGGCACAGAGGGGTGGCACATAACAGTGGAATAGAGTTCAAAGCACGTGCGACTGCTCTGGCTGCTTTCAGTGGTTCATTAAGGCTCTTTCCAGGAAGGTATTTTAGAAGAGGAAACGGAATAAGTGTAGGTTAAGGTTCCTTATTTAACTTTGTGCATGATAAAAGCCAACTTTTAGAGCTGTGGAGGAAGCCGGTACGCCCTTTTAAGATGATGGTATTATGTACAATTATATGCGTATTATCAACACTTTATGTGATAAACATACATGAACAAGTATGGTTCTTGACATTCAGCTTGAGCAGCGAGTGTGAAGTGATTGGGAATCTTGCAAAAAAATCTTTTATGCAAGTAATCTACAGAAGAAGCTTGAAATTGATCCAGATTTACCTGCAGAGCCTTGCCTTAATCTGCGACCCGAAAATGGCCCTTGTGGATTTTGAGTGTTTGTAATAGGCCATATGTCAAATGGCAAATGCGTTCTAATGTAATTGTCCGATAATGGTTTCAGGGCACCGTTTGTGGGGCTCCCCTGCAGCACAGACAATTAGGAGTGGAGCGCAGGCTGGACCTAAATGCAATTAGGGAGTCACTGGTTACAGCTTCAGATTAAAACGAATCCGCTCAATTTATTGTAAGCCTCAGCATTTCTATTAATGAAAGCAAAACACCCCCTCACTTTGCATCCCACATAATAGATTTTATTCCACATTACGTCTTCTGATTAAATTTATGGGTAATATAATTCTTAATCATCGAGAGTTTTCATTTTAGCCGCCGCTCTTTTGAAGTCAAATAGATGGGGTAGAACTGGAGAAAATTGAAGCCACTGAGCAGATTGCATAGATATTATATGTAAATGTAGAAATTCAATTTTTGTGCAAAACACATTCAAAGAAGCTGGCAACTTACAGATGAAGCAACTAAGAACTCACGTCTTGAATGTGGTAGGGCCACATCAGTCATGCACATGGGCGAGGTGTACAATTACAAAAAGTTCACATTAATCAAATATGTTGCACATTATTTATAATTTTTTATGTGCTTCCCTCCGTAATTTGAGAGTAAATGTTGTGTATTTACTTGTACTGTATGTAAATTCTGGTAAATGATCAGAAAAATGATGTTAAAGCAGAATTAAGTAACTCATGCCCCTAGAGGCCATAAGCGCCACTGCAGGTGTCGTAGCATGTTGTGGTTTTTTACTCATTAATTGTCCATGAGAGTAAATACTACGCTGACAGAAAAGACAAATGGACAGAGCGATATTGTTCATCCAATTACACAATGGAGATTTTTTTTTCACTCAAACGTGGCTGTAAGTACTGTTTAAGTGGCGCTAGCCCGCAGTTAGCTATGCCTGTTAGCCTGTTAGCATCTTCTTCGTGAGTAGTGCTTTAAAGGCCATACCGCCTTTGCTCTGCCCTATCCCGTCAGATCTCGGAAGCTAAGCAGGGAAGGGCTTGGTCGGTACTTGACTGGGAGACCATTTGGTAACACCAGTTGTGTGTGAGTGAGTGGTTGATGGTGGTCGGAGGGGCCGAGGGGGCACAGACTGGTTGCCTCGCTTCCATCAGTCTACCCCAGGGCAGCCATCACTGAGTATGAAGTGAATGAATAATGACTCCAGTGTAGCGCTTTGAGAAACTTACAGAACAAAAAATATGACATAAAACAACTTTGAGGGTTGTCATATAAATGAAAGTCATTACTTGATTAAAGGTTATTACTCACTAAATAGGGTTGTCAAAAAAATCGATTCCTCAATACTAAAAAGTGGAGGCGCTCCGACATGATTGACGTGCAGAGGGGTGAGTGATTGTACAGCTACTGTATAGTCAGGCATGAATGTAGTTATGCTGACCTTCATTGAGAGATTGAAGTTTTTATATGGAGTACGGACAGTGCCTCGTCGGTGTACCTTTATACTTCAGTCTCCTCTCTAATTGAATAAAATGCCATCCCCTTTGCCATAACTCTCTCTCTCAACCACCTCCCTTCACTTATCCTGTCCTTTCTGAGATATCATTTCATAGAGCCCAGTGGACATAACGTTATTGATCTGTAACCTCATGGGCCAAATAGATGTGCTCTGTCTCCGGCCTTTGCGCCTCTGGACTGATTGGTGTTTGCTGCTTTTCACCTTACTCCTCCACTTTCCTCACTGTGCAGTTCTGTCTTATTCAGCCTGTGCGCAGTCATGCACAAAACCCCAGGCCAAGGTTGCTGAGCTTGTTAAAAACAGAAGAGCGGTGGGGCACGTATAGAATTCAAGTTACTTCGCGGATAGAAGACTGCAGCCCGACGCGCGCCGCAATTTGCTTTTAATTTCCATCCTAAGTGAGTTGCGTCCGGAATAGGGGAGTGTGCCATTATAGATGTGAGTAAAAGTGGAGTGAGAGGAATAGGAAAGAGTTACATTTTAAATCAGCTGAAATATGAAACAGTTTGGGAATTTTAAACAGTTGATTACTAAAACAGTGGAGGAACATTTTGTCAGGATGTTTGGTAATATCTATAAGCAAACCGGGTTTAAAGTGGTCTCTTGTTAACTATCTAGATTTTATCCATACACCTGGATCATTTAAGCACTCAAACTGTCCTGACTATCTCCTGGTAATGTTTGCAGCGCGGAGAGTTAGAGATACGATGAAGAGTTAAATAATAATCAATTCTTGAGATGCACCAATCCAGCTACCTATACCGATACTGGGGTTTGATTATCTGCAGACATCCGATATCAACCAATACCAAGAGACTTTCTTAAAAGTGGCTTTCTCTGAGTGAAAAATTAAATTGACTTTTTTCTCCATTTTAAGATCAATAAAGTCATATTTTACTGTCATGATGTTACAGATCAATTATCAATTAGGCCTATACATGCCTTTCAGTCATGTGACCTTTGTTGTTATGGTGGCCATTTTGAATTCCGAAGTAGAATTATGCAGTACTACAACATGTGACAATATCTCTACTCAGCATATAAATGAAAGACAACCGATCGACAGTGGCATTTTTATGTACTCGTAATCATTGCTCAAGAAGATAACAGTAAAAACACAGCCCCAGAGACGCACATTTACCAGTGTTTAAGACGTTAGCATTCTACCGGTTAGCATTTAGCTTCAACAGCTCAGCTCTGACCTCTCCAAGAGAAAGCCCTGAACCACACTCCAAACCTTGGCAACAACATGTGACAGAGGTCAGAGCTGTTACTGTAGTATTTCCTCAGTGTTCATATATGTGAGGTTTTCTCTTTCATCTTTGTGTTAATTTAGTCTGAGGAGTGAAGCCGATCTTTAGTAAATCCTGCTGTAACTCGACAGACAGAGCTGCTACGTCTGTGCCATATTTTCTGGTTATATCACATAAACGTGCGTCTCTGGGGCTGTGTTTTTACTGTTATCTTCTTGAGCAATGAGTACATAAAAATGCCACTGTCAATCAGTTGTCTTTCATTTTCATCCTGAGTAGAGATATTGTTACATGTTGTAGTACGACCGGAACTATGTATAAACATTTAACAAGGATCACTGGACTTTTCTACACTAATTATCCTTAGGTATATGACAGGCTTTAGGTTACATTAATATAAATAACTCACATGAAGTGATCTGATCATTACAACTGTTAGATCAGTTATTTCTTAAACTAAAATACAAACACTTGGCTTCAGCAGTGACCAATTTTATAATATTAGGCTTAATATTAGGCTACTTTAGGTGTTTCTATGTTAGTTTCTATGGGGCCGACGGTAAGGGTGGGTCATCTGGTGATCGGAAGGTTGTGGGTTCAAATCCCAGCTCCCGCAGATGCACACTGTCGTTGTGTCCTTGGGCAAGACACTTCACCCAACTTGCCTCCAGTGTCTGCGTACATTGGTGTATGAATGAGAGTGTGAATGGGTGACTGGTTCCTTGCTGTAAAGCGCTTTGGGCCTGATAAAGGTAGAAAAGTTGAGTCTATTTACCATTCTGACCCAGCCATGATTAGTTTTTGGTAGCATTAGCATGCTCCCGCTAGCTTTAGCATACTCAAATATAAAAAATACCTACAGTATCTAATTCAGCGATTAAATTCTCCAGGTTCTTAGCTTCAAAATGATATACAGCATGCCCATATTCACTCAGATTTAGATGATACAAGTTGTGTTTTTAAGGCGTTGAGAGCTAAAACTGCTATCGGTTCAGTATCGGATACCCGATATCGTATTTTTTCCAGTATCGGCTCCAATACCCGTATCGGATCGGTATTCCTTTCAAACACGTGAATGAAATTTAAAATAATCATTAGTTAGTTAGTTGTCGCTTTACAAATGTATTGAAATGCTGTCTTTTGGCACCTTATATCTTGCTTTATTTTATGTCATCAGGCAAAGTTCTATAATGTATGACTTGCTGAGTTCAGCTTTTATTTACATCCTCACACCGTTCCCAGCCTTCTCTGCAGTCAAACTCTAGTGCACAAATGGGCCAACAGACTGTCACTTCCTCCTAATAGCCGATTCAGAATAGGAGCTTGAAGTGCTTATCCTTTTCATTGTGGGAGTCGGCGAGCGCGGTACAAGAGGTCTCAGGCCAATTGCTTTCTGGGTAGCAGCGCAACGCCCACCACACTGCTTTCCAGTGTCTCGCCGCATCCCTTTGAAACTCCCCTTTCTTTGAAGACGCTTGTCACAGGTGGAGGAGTTGGAGAATAATTACCTCAATTCCTAAGATGCTCTGAAGCTCTCTCCGCTCTCTATTCTACCGCGCGCCGGGTTGTGATTATGAATGCGTTTCAAATATTCATTTCCATGCTTATTTCAGGATTGGCTCCAGAGAGAACACCTGTCGTGCACTTCGCTGTGTTTTTTTCCCTTTAACTTTGCCATACCTCCAGAGGATAAGACTATAGTGCAGAGGTAATTACTGTTTAACTTGATAGGACGTACAGACTGGGGAAGGCGGTGAGCGACCGTAGCGTGGAAAGAAGCAGTTGTACTTGGTGTGCGGCATTATGTATTTTATCCATCATTGTGCTTTACTCGGAGATTGGGGCAAAAAGACAAAGAACAAAGACTTTGCGATAAAGGGTTTTCAATGGATTTTTAATACTGTTACCTGGAACAATATGTAAATTCTAAAAAATGCTGAGCTTTTCATAAAAAAAACATACCTAGAGTGGTTTTGTTTCAGTCGTGAATGTTTCAATCATCAAAAGGCCAACGCACACCCTGGTAAACGTCATTCGGAAGAAGCCATAAAGTCTTTCTCCTGAGTTTTAAAGTTTGGACACCACCTCCAAAACTTTTCTTATCCTGTGCTCAGTCAAACCCTGTACAGATTAGTGTTTGTCACTTGCCATTCCTGTTATTGTCTTCAGTTTGAGGAGCCTCTTGCCTTTTCGAAGCAGCAGCAGCAGCGTTGCACTCACTGCTGGAGTTTTGTATATTTTATAACATCTGGGGCCAGATCTTGTGCCTGGCGCAGTCTGTGTGCAACTCTAAACGCAACGTGGTACACGCGCGATCTGTGCATGAGGCGCAGGTTTTGCGCTAAAGGCTGTGCCACTAGGGAGAGGGCGTTATTTAAGAAAAAGAGGCCGACTGAGGCGTGGTTCATTACAAGCAGCACTCGGGGCGCTGCTCTTCTGTGGAACCTTCACATTATTTTCCTCTTTACATCGCGCTGCCTTGTAATCTTCCTTTAGAATCAATGTCAAATTGAAAACAAAAGCGAAATTACCTTGAAAAGTCAGCTTGACGCACGGGCTTACAGTAGATCAACTTTCACACCCCTAACACCAGAACAACAACAACAGTTTTCCATACATAAACCACACAGTCAAGTGCCACAACACCACGTCTAATCTGCGTTTTAAGGTGATGCTTACATGGTGTGTCAGTGTTCACCTCCTGATGAATGAAGAGCATCAGCGGTGGTCGTTGTATAAGCTTCATGTTTCCTTTTTACATTGTTGCTCCTTGTGTTGACTACAGCTCAGTCCAAAAGGAAGAAGTTTCACAAACGGGGCGCATAGCAATTTTTGTTTTTTTTCCAAGAATCCTGCAGCTGTAGCGCGAATGTTCCAATAAGCTACAATTTTCTTGCAGCTACTGCATAACTCTGCAACTCCTCCGCAGCCAATATGTCAGTTTCTGATCAATTAAATCCTTACATTTGGTAACTTTGCGCATTCTAACGGTGTCCAACGCCGAGGCTGCTGCCTTTCATTCCCCGCCCACTCATCTTGGATCTGCAGCGAGTGGCTGCACCATTGGCCGCTGGCTGCTTTGCTTTGCGACGACGACACTGGAGGTCGCCATTGCTTTAGTACCGCCATATAGCCGCTAGTCCCCATTGGAATCCATTGCACTTTAGACACGTTAAAAACAACTTTAATGCCCGGTGCCTAATTTTGTGGAACTGTCTACAGCTAGATATTCCTCCTGTGATTATGCTGGGTTAGACACAATCAGAGGCACCGGGCTGGTTAGGATCGTAGGGGCTGGTTAGGATCGTAGATTTATCGTAGGATAAATTTTAGAAATCACCACCCGTCTGCGCACTCGTCTGCTCTACAGCCTGCGCTATGAACCACAAGATCTGGCCCCTGAAGTCCTAGCGGTCAAGGCTCTGTAAAGATAAAAATAAAAATAAGCAGAAAGGTTGGCACTGCCAGGGAAACAATCTATTTTCTCTCCCATTATAATCTACTATTTAGTGCTAAGTTACCAAGATGAAGGAACCATCGAAGACCAAAGCCACCTCAGAACAAGTAAACAGATCCAGAAAAGATGAGGTTTGCAAAATGATCAGTAATATTTTCCCCTTTCGTGTCCTCCATCTGCTTTCCTTCCCTCTCCAGTATCTAGGCCTGGCGTTCGTTGACACTTCACTTTCCTTTGATGCGCTCTTTAAAATATTTGGCCCCGGCTGTGACCAGGTGTAGCACTTGGTCCAGGCGAGGCCGGGTTAAGAACTCTTTTATTGCTCCAGTTTATGATAGCCGCGTGAGGGGAATGGGAGACCCCAGCTTTGCAGATTTTGGGAGGAGATAAGCCCAGCGGTCCCTCCTTAGAAATTCCAGCTGGATAATGGAATACATTTGCCTGTATAGGAGCTGCAGTAGGAGACAGGAGTAAATCTTCCTGGCATAATAATCCACTGTTTGGCCATTTAGCAGTGAGGATAATAACTCACGAGCAGTTAAATGTTTCTGCCTTCCCGAACGACTGTATCTTTTTTTTTATCTCTTTTTTTTTCCATCCCAAAACGACTCAAGCTGTGCAGGTAGTTGGGAGACAGCCAGGTCACGGAGTTCAACTATTGAAAACATAAAGGAATACAGCGGGATGAATGTCAGACATGTGCTGATGTGGAGTTGGCTAAGCCCGTCTCTCTGCCGTACATCATTGTGTGTAGGTGTTCCCAGCTTCATCATTCAGAGGTTAAACAGTGTACGGGGGGCCCGCACTAAACTGAATTTATCCGGGTCATGATTATAGTATTTATTGGTTGAGTAGTAAATAATAATAAATGTACAAAGAATGTTGAAGTTGTGTTGAAAACTGATTAACTGTGTATATTTTAGTTGGGAACCGATAGGGACATATCAATTACTTTTATAATGTTGTAACTGTACTTGGTCTTGCGTAATCCTGTTGTCTTTGGTTGTTTCTTCTTCTACTGTTTAAGCACTTCCGATCTGTATTTCCTGGATTTTGTTGAGCAATAGACTGAGGTGTATATGGTCATATGTTACTTATGCTTGTACCCGTAGCTTTCTCTGGAGTGGAACCATAAACGTTTGCCTCTCCCGTTAGCGCTTATTCTTCACAGCCATTTTTATTTTTTGGTCAAGATAAAGATATAGGCACTGCTGATGTGTCTTTTTCATTTACAGACATTTTAAGTTTGACAAAGTGAAGATTCATAGCTGGGTGCCAATTCGTAGGCTTATGTAGAAATGTACCAATCCAGCATTTTTTACTTCCGATAGCAATACCGATACTCGGGTTTTGAGTATCTACCGAAATCCAATACCAACCGATCACACGGGAGACGAGCTGTGAGTGAAAAAGTGAATGGTCCAATGAGATGTCTTTTCTATGCTACGTGGACTTTTCTACGCTACGTGACAGTCTAATAGACAATGCACAATATAAAGTGATCTGACCATGAAGTACTAATACACCTTGAACATTTTGTCATGTTTATAACCCTAAACATAAAGATTTTATTTTGAATTTTTTACTGAAAGTTCACACACAAGTAACAGACAACTGTGAAGTGAAAGCAAAATGATGCATGATTCTGTTATTTTCAAATAATAGAAAGTGGAGCGTGCATAAGTACAGTATTCATACAGCATTTTTCTGAGTGCATTAAATTGCCTTATAACATTCCTATTGACTGCAGAATGTTCACACCTTGCCCTAACCATTAAATAGATGCCATCTGTTCTGTGAGGGCCTCAGAGCTATGGTCAGAGTGTATTGGTCACTAAACATCATGAAGGCCAAGGAGCACACCAGAGAGGTCAGGGATAAAGTTGTGGAGAAGTTTAAAGCAGCGTTAAGTTATACAAAGATTTCCCAAGATTTGAACATCTCACGGAGCACTGTTCAATCCATCATTCGGAAATGGAAAGAGTATAGCATCACTGCGAACTTACCAAGACACGGCCGTCCACCTAAACTAACAGACCGAACAAGGAGAGCACTGGTCAGAAATGCAACCAAGTGCCCCAAGATAACTCTGGAGGAGCTGCGACGTACTGCCGCTGAGCTTTTCCTCAGCAGGGACTGGGAAATTTTGTAAGAATAGTTGGGAAGATGGATGGAGCCAAATATAAGGACATTTTGGAGGAAAACCTGCTGGAGTCAGCGAGAGAATTGAGGCTGGAGTGGAGATTCACTTTCCAGCAGGACAATGACCCTAAACACAGCAAAAGGGATTCCATAAAGTATTAAGTCATGCTGTATGAATACTTATGCACGCCCGACTTTTCGGTTTTCTATTTTTTGAAAAATAACAGAATCATGTATCATTTTGCTTTCACTTCACAGTTGTCTGTTACATGTGTGTGAACTTTCAATAAAACATTCAAAATAAAATCTTTATGTTTAGGGTTGTAAACATGACAAAATGTGCAAATGTTCAATGTGTATTAGTGCTTTCGAGAGGCACTTAATGGTCAGATCACTTTATATTGTGCATTGTCTATTAGACTGTGTCACGTAGCGTAGAAAAGTCCAGACATCTCATTGGACCATTCACTTTTTCACTCACAGCTCGTCTCTCGTGTGATCAAAACCCGAGTATCGGTATTGCTATCGGAAGTAAAAAAGTGCTGGATTGGTACATTTCTACATAAGCCTGCGAATGGGCACCCAGCTATGAATCTTCACTTTTCTTCAATGGCATTTCATCACTAAATTACAAACACGGAGACCTTCAACAATGGCTAATATTATTTCATTTATTTATTTATTTATTTCTGTCCCAGTCTTGATTAATGGACTCTATAGCATTAGTCATTTCAAAATGAGGTACAGCACGTCCATAGGAAATTTGGTTAAGTTGGTGAAAGTTGTGTTTCTTAAAACGGTGAGAGCCAAAACAGGTATCGGTTCAGTATTGCATATTTGCATTCGATACCCAATCCTGGTTTTGTTTTTTTGCCGGATTGGCTCCGATATCTGATACCAGTATGTGCACTTTAAAGACCATCAAGGTGCTCTAGTAATGTCTTTATTTTGAAACTTCCACGTCAACATGTATGTGTAAATAAAACGGGTAGACATCTTCTCATTCCTGTCATTCCATATGTGGCATGTCACCTCTGCTCCTTCTGACCTCTGTGAGATTGACTGGGTTCTCCTGGTGCTTGTGAGGGACAAAAGCCAGTCATAATAAGTCAGACTTGATCCTGGGACCCGGGGCCCCAGCAGCCTCTGACACAAAGAACCTCTGCACTCCTGCTCCTGCTCACAAAGGCAAAGTTATTACAGCCAAGAGCCCTGCGTAGCATTGTCACTCAAACTCCACTCTGACGGGACCAAGGAAGGGACTGACTGTTTTTCTTTCACTTAATTTAAGGAAATCAAAGCTATTTTCCCCCCTTCTACCTTTTGCTCAAGAACCCTCCATCCTGGGTCCTTTTTTTTTTTTTCACTTTCTCATTACTTCCACTTGCTCCCACTCTCCAATTACAGACTAGTCTTTCATCTCTCCGGCCAAGGAATGGAGTGATAGGATCGGGAGGAAGAGTGAAGAAAGAAGCTTTGTTGAACTTTGCGTCGCCCTCTTTAATGCCCCTATCTGGCCCTCTAATAACCCTGAGGGCCACTTGGGTCACTCAAAAGATTCCACTGTACTTAATAACTGCCATGTAAATTTAATAACTGTCAGAAAATTACCACATTTTTTAAGGTCAAAAGCACCGGAGCATAGAATCAGTCCCAAGCCCTTCCACCATTATCAGAAAAAATATAAAAGACATATTGATGATTGTTATTTTAATGAGAGGTTAGAGGAAAATATCAACATCATCTATTCATATATCTCAGCTTGCTTTAAAAAAAAAAAAAAAAAAAAAAGTAATTGTCGCCAGTAGCTGTGAAGTCATAATGGGAAAGTTGAAATCACTCGTGGCTTTCATGGCTGCAAAACTGTCTGGCACATTTGAAAGAGCAAGTCCTCGGTTGTTGTCATAATATTGCCGATGTCTAGGGGCTGAATCTCTGTTAGCCGAGCTGTTGGAAGTGTGGCTGGCTGGTCTGTCGTGTTTTTGCTCGCATCTGTTGATAATGGCTAAACGAAGCAGACAGACGGTAAACACTTAAGAGTTGGTATCTACAGTTGATGTGAGCAGTCTGTTACCGTTAACAAATTCAAATGTTTTTTGCTATAACTAAAACAGAACTAGCAACAAAAGGTAGCAGAGACCTCAAGACCTGCAAAGTTACATCTCCCAAAGACAAATGAAAACGCTGTGGCTTTTCTAGTGGGTTCTCCTGCAGGTGATCAGGCACCAGTGCACCAGACAAATGCTAAGATCGAATCCCGGTCATAGTCCTGCCTCAAAAGCTTTGTTTCCATAAAAGTACAAGTTGTCCAGGAACAGCCCAAACACAAACCTCAAATCAAACGCACTGTGCATGTGTTTTCTCTTGTTTGCCAATCAGAGGCCAGCAGTCTGTTCATGTCACGTTAGTATCAGTTCAGGGCAGTAGTGACGCTCGCCTAACAGGGTAGACCAGGCACTGGGCCGGGTAGGGCCTGCCAGTGGAAACGGGGCTATAATGTAGATACTAGTGATCAAAGTGTGTTTGAAATGATCACCAAACACTTGAAAAATGCATACAGTAATACCCCTCTTAAAATTCAAATAAAAGTAGCCTGGAGAGTGTGACTTTCAAATTCCCGACAAGAGCCAGATTGATCTTACAGTGCCAATAACATTTGCACTGACTGAATTGAATCATTCTGGGAGAGGTCACACTTTTCAATCAATCAATCAATCAATCAATCAATCAATCAATCAATCAATCACTTTTAAAGAGGCATTTGCTGCTGATTGGATCAAGAACACCACAAATCCATTCAGTGATTAGTTTTGAAAGCTGATTTTTATTTTTTATTTTTTGTTATTATTTTTTTATTGCTTTTATAGTATAATCCCCGGGGGGGGGGGCATTGGGTTACATACATTACCAAATTTTAACAGAACAAAAAAAATAAAATAAAATAATAATAATAATAAAGTAAATACATAAATAAATAAAAAATTAAAAATTAAAAAAAAAAAAAAAAAAAAAAAAAAGATTATATTTAGTCTCCGGAATAGCAGACTGTGATAGAACCAAAATAAAAACCTTGATCAACCTTTACTTCAATATTATACAGTTGTCCTAATGGTTAACCTCCTAACCTATGCCCCAGCCAAGCGCACCTTCTCCAGTTCAGCTCCAAAACAGCGGAAAAAATACATAAAAAATACAAAAATATATATATATATAAAATGTGACAAAACGCAACAAAATATGCAATGAATAAGGTGGCAAAAAGCCACAGAAAACGTAAAAGTGACTAAATGCATCAAAGGAGCGACAAAAATATGACAATGAGAAAATGGCAAAAGAAGTGTCAAAAACACAACAATACAATGGCTAAAGAGCGACAAAAAGCCACAAAAGGCCGACAAACCTAACAAAAACACTACAAAAAAAAAAAAAAAAAAAAAATTGGGCAAACCCTTAACAAAGATCAATAATAAATGCTGATTTTTATTTTTGTGTGTTATATGTTGCAGCATACCTCATACACCTTGTCATCGCTGCATTGTTAATTAGTATCTTTTTTGCCCAAACTCACAAATATCGCTTGCTGGTAGGGATGTCAGATTAACCGGTTTTACGATTACCACGATTATAAAAGGACGCGGTAGGTTATCCGTAAGAATTTCAGAAGCCACGGTTTACCGCGGAAATTTTCACGCTGACGCACGAGCCGCTGCACGCCATAAACAGCGCGTAAACTCACCGGTAGTTGAACAAGGCAGAAGGACGCTCTCCTCCAGTGTTGTATCCACCCAAAAACGATTGAAGTCAGCAGAGTGGGACCTCTTTAGGTATCCAAAACATGACCATGGCGTTGTTGTTGTCGATGGAACATCCGTTATGCAAATCCTTTCGTCAGAAAGTTGCAGCAAAGGCGCTATAGGCTATGTCGAATATGAAACAACATCTTGGAGATAATCCTTCGCTGTAAATGTCCAGGTCAAGGTAACGAACTGCATAATTCCCAAAAAAGTTGTCCAAATGTTGGGAAATAGCCGCCACAACTGGCTCAGGATGTAAACAAAAAGCTAACGCGCTCCGCTCTGCTTCAGTTTACAGAAAGGAAAGTGAAACCGCGCACATGTGGAAATCAGCTGTTCAAAATAGTCTCCTTAGTCATTTTGTAAACACGTTTCATTCTCTGTTCATCAAAACATCTGACAAATAATTAAGCAACAGCATAACTTTTGAGAACATAAACCTAGCCTAGCTTGTGGCCTAATAATATATAGTAAAATAATTATGGTCATTATAAAGAAGTAAAGTTGACATTGTTTTGTATTATTCATTGTAGGCAAATTATTTTAATGCAAAACCATCTTAAAACATTTTTCATTTTTAGAAACAGTGAATGTCGATAATCGTGAATAATCGTAAAATCGCAATATTTCTTTCACAATAATCGTGACTCAAAAAATTGAAATCGTGACACCCCTACTTGCTGGTAAGGTAAATTCAGTACTGCAGTATGTCAAAATGTATTTATCTGGTCACAACAAAGATTGACATTGTAACTCTTGCTTTTGCTTCTTTAACTACTTGGGAAACTTGAGTTCACTATGGGCCCTCGATGGCCAGGGCCTTTCCCAGGGGCCTGGCCCCCGCAGAGTGAGGGTAATTAGGCCAGGTGAATAGGGCAACAGCCTGTCCACAGTGGGGCCTTGTTCTCCACTGCAGCACGGCCCATTGTCTCTGGTCTAAAATAAGGAGTGGGGACATTCGCTCAGGAAACGGATCGGGGAAGGCTCTTTAATTAGACTTACTATAATTGAGTATAATGCAACTGTAATTGAAGATTTGCTACAAGGAAGGGATCGGATTGGGATTGGGGCACGATCCAGCACAATGGATTGTCCTGACAGAGGCAGAGGAGGGTCTGAGTCAGCAAAGGGACAGTCTTTCTCTCTGTAATGCTTGGAATGTTAGCTATGGAGCAATATGCCGAAGTGATAGCAATATTGTGTAATTTTACTCTTTGTATGTGTAATTTTCTTTCTTTTTTTTTCATCCAGGTAACATAAATGCTAAATTATTTCTAGTTTTGATTCGATGTTGTATCATTAAAACGTTTCAACAGTACATCCAACTATCATCATCAGTATGGTCTTTGAGACTGAGCACTGGTCTTATATACACATCTGTACAGTAGGTGATGACCCATTAGGCCATGTGTCAGACTGTGTTGCCAGATAAGATGGTATACCTTCCTTTGAGGCATTCCCTTTTTACAAAGGGGTTGTTAGCTCTATGTGTGCCAATTCAAAATTTGTTTAGGTGTTTTATGACAATTGTCATATAAGCTTTACATTTGTTTGAGTAATAAGAGAAAAGTAACTGCAATGACTGGTCAAAACCTCACATTTCCACAGAAAAGGTCTGCAATAATCTACAATTATGCAGTTTGTACGCATTTTCTAACATGCAAATTAAACTTTTCAAAGGGGTGACTTGCCTCCTTTTAACCATGCTTGGACCGGCACCGAAATGACACAAATGTATAATCCCACGTGTCTTGTTCGATGCAATACCTCAAATTAGCATGAACCAAAATGCCAACCGTGTCGGCAAACAGGGAAGCGTTGTATGTTTCAACACATTACATGCTCGTATCTGACCCCTCCCACTGCTGTCTGTTCCCCCAGTCTGCAGGCGTGCTCCTCTTCCAGTCTGTTTTTCTCTGGTGCATGGAGCTGCTACAGGCAAGATAAGGCTGGTCTCCCCGAGTTAAGGCTTAGCATAATCCCTCATCCTTCTTGAAAAAAAGGGGGAAAAAATAGTAACTCAGGCTCATCAACACATGGCAGAAGAAGGAGTGGGAAATAGAAAAGGAAGTTAGGAGTCAGGAGATAGGGGACGCACAAATGGGGGGGGGGGCGGGGGGAGGTGAGCTGGGTGTGTAGCCACGGCACCGGTAAATCTGTACCGGCAACACAATGGCGAGAAAAGAGGAGGAACCGTTTTGCATTGCCGCTGATCACAGTCGAAAGCTAATCCGTTGACAAGGAGGTCGAGGGGAAACCCAATCCGCGACACCCAAAAGGCCTGGCATGCCTAAATCTGGCAACCCAACTTTCTGCGGCGGACAATGTGCCGAGAGCGGCCGCCGTGCCCTCCCCCCCCTTCCCTCCATGAACGGGCTGGCATTTGGCCTAGCAGTTCAAAGATGGGCAAGCTGCTCTCCACCTCCACAAAAGGAAGGGGCTATGTTGTATAGGCTGATATATTAAAAAAAAAAAAAAAACCGGCTTAGAACATGTGTGCTTGATGCATATATGTGTGTGTGCAGGGAGATAGGAGATGAATCCAGGCTCAGGGGGAGGGAGGGAGGGAAAAGGATTTGCGATGCCAGTATCTCTCACATCTGACCTGGAGGTACAGTACCATGAAGGAACTATCACACACGTGCTGCAAGGACCAAAACAGCACTGTCCTCTTTCACAGCCTACAAGGTCATAATGCAGAGAAAGAAGTTGGGTTTAATTGTTTTTTTTTGGGTGGAAATCGCTTCATGTGTAATGCTTGGATGCTGCGATTATGAATTCTGCAATAGAGTGGCTTGATATTGCCTAACCTAATTTTTCTGTAACAATTGGCAACCTCTATGCGTTCATCGTAAATAATGTGTTTCCTCTACTTACCTTGCACAAACCCTCACAAAAAAGCCACAGCACCATCGGTGTTTTAGCATTCAGCAATTCACCGATTAGGAATGAGGTTCAGCACCGTATGCCCTTTCCTGAGTCTGACCCAACCTTTCTCTTACACTAGCTTTTAATCCTATTAGCCCTTTATTGCACTTTACGTTGCAGCACAGTAATCATAAAATGGAAAATGCTTGGTAACTTGGGATAACAATGTTGCCAAAAGTCTTTGTACTGGTTTAGGGTTAGGAGTAGGTTCATGGTTAGTTATATCACCATGTAATAAAGCACACAGGTTCTGTTTCCATGATTACCTTTATTAGCACATTATTCCACTGTTAGGTTCCATCCAATGATCCACTATAATTGGGCTGTAAACTAGGGATGTGCATTTAAAGCAAAGTACTATTCGATAATCGTGGGGTACTAATCATTAATATTCGAATATTCGACAATAACTGCCGCCAGACTGCCCCACCCCCACAACACCCACCGCTGCGGAAACGGATATAGATCCACGATTTTTCTCTTTCTTTTTATTTTGACAGTGATGCAATTCACAGCGCAACATTATAGAACCGTTTTCTGTCTTTAATCCCATTAAACACACAGGATATTATATACAATACAAAAGGTGCGTGTGCGGACCGGGTTTATCCTTCATAAATCACCCATAATACCGTCGTCACGTCAAACAATTAAGTGCGGAGACTTCAAACAATAATTATATAAATTTTGAACATTTTACTAAACATACCTGAGAGACAGCATTGCTGACGTGAACATTTTTAACATGCTCGTCCTCATAATCCGAAAAATAGTTCAAGACTAATCCAAGTTTTTATTCAGAAGATCAGCATGTCCACATGCACGGGATGAAGACGGGAACGAAGTCTGTTTACAATAAGTCCCGCCGTGGAAAACACCCTTTCCGCAGAGTTTACATTGTACCTCTGTTTCAGTTGTTTTTTGGAAATGGCTCCACATGGAACTTTTTGACGACTGCTGCAGTAATTTCTCCACCGTGTCTTCTCCAGTTTGTTACTTTTTCTACGGCTTGGCATGTAGCCCGCCACTGTGTATCGTCAAATGGTACGCTGCCCCCGTGCGGAAGCCGCCAGTAATACAATTTTTCCCCCCTCCAGATATGGTACACTATTCGATTTTTTATGATTTAACGACTATTCGAATATTCGAAATCGATGCCCATCCCTACTGTAAACTAAAGTGCTACCAATATTCTTTGCTAAATCGGAGGTTTACGGTCTTTTTCAAATAGGGAAGTAAAATTTCAACCTGAAACGACTCACATAAACAGAGTGGCGTTTGGAGAGTTTTACTGGACATGAATCATGATTGAAATTGAATTAACGATATGAAATACATGGCGATGATGAATGATTGACCAGAGTCTTCCCCGGAGTCTGGACACTGTGGTGATAGAAGATGAGACCCGGGGGGGGGGGGGGGCAGTTGACAACGACGAGCAGAGCCGAGGAAAGGCCAGGCAGAGGAGGGGCGGAGGAGGGTCGCAGGACAGCTGGGAAGTGGCCGAGCGAATGATCCTGGGCGATGAAGCAGGAATGAGCAACTGCGGTTATTGGCTGACGCGAAGGTGCGGCTTGAGATGGGACTGTGATTGGATGATTGGTGAAGAGCTGCCAGTGATGAGGCGATGAATGAGCGCTGCAGGTTGGTCTTCCACGCTTAATTTTTCTACTGAAGCTTCATTTTTGCGTAGTCTATATTTGCATGCATATTATGCTCAGTTTCTTTAATCGATTAATCGGTTACTTTATCAAACAATTATCAATTAACTGTTAACCATCGACTTGACGTCATCTTACATTACATTTTATATAGAGATTTCTTTTCTGTAAATATCATGAAAGATTGTCAAAACAAGTTTCAACTTTCATATACTACTGTATTTTTTGTTAAAGAGGGGGTATCATGCTTTTTTCAATCACATAGCACCAGTCTATAGCATACTACAATGATGACGTAACCTTCTGTTGGTCTGTATATGCAGTCAATTAAAATAACTGCCTTGAATAAAATTGCTCTCTCAAAATGGCTGTACTGAACGTCTTGAAATAGGCCTCTGTCTCTTTAAGAAGCTTTCCGACACGCCCCCTTCAGCACACTGCTGTGGCATCTAAACAACAACACTGTGCGGGGAGGGGGCTCTGCTGAGCTGAGGAGCAGTGGTTGGTGGCTTGTCTGGTGACAAAGGTCCAGAGGCGTCTCCAGGAGGTGGGGGCGTTCCTAGGAGGACTGAGGCATAGCTACACCTAAAATGGCTGCCGTCGAAGTTTTTACTGATTGCTCAAAAATATGTGAATGAGCCAAGGCAACACTCCAGGCATGTGTTTAATGAGGGAATGACATAATAACATGATATAAAGCTTGAAAAAGTCGATTTTACATAATACCCCCCTTTAATACACAGCTTAACGATTGATTGTTAGCGTTCCTTATATTCAATTCAGCCCCAAATCAATTAACCAATTAATCATGAACGCCCCTTATTTTGCAGCGCCCTGTTTTCAGATAAAATGGCAATGACGCAATTAGGGGTGTCACGATTTCAATTTTTTGAGTCACGATTATTGTGAAAGAAATATTGCGATTTTACGATTATTCACGATTATCGACATTCACTGTTTCTAAAAATGAAAAATGTTTTAAGATAGTTTTGCATTAAAATAATTTGCCTACAATGAATAATACAAAACAATGTCAACTTTACTTCTTTATAATGACCATAATTATTTTACTATATATTATTAGGCCACAAGCTAGGCTAGGTTTTATGTTCTCAAAGTTATGCTGTTGCTTAATTATTTGTCAGATGTTTTGATGAACAGAGAATGAAACGTGTTTACAAAATGACTAAGGAGACTATTTTGAACAGCTGATTTCCACATGTGCGCGGTTTCACTTTCCTTTCTGTAAACTGAAGCAGAGCGGAGCGCGTTAGCTTTTTGTTTACATCCTGAGCCAGTTGTGGCGGCTATTTCCCAACATTTGGACAACTTTTTTGGGAATTATGCAGTTCGTTACCTTGACCTGGACATTTACAGCGAAGGATTATCTCCAAGATGTTGTTTCATATTCGACATAGCCTATAGCGCCTTTGCTGCAACTTTCTGACGAAAGGATTTGCATAACGGATGTTCCATCGACAACAACAACGCCATGGTCATGTTTTGGATACCTAAAGAGGTCCCACTCTGCTGACTTCAATCGTTTTTGGGTGGATACAACACTGGAGGAGAGCGTCCTTCTGCCTTGTTCAACTACCGGTGAGTTTACGCGCTGTTTATGGCGTGCAGCGGCTCGTGCGTCAGCGTGAAAAATTTCCGCGGTAAACCGTGGCTTCTGAAATTCTTACGGATAACCTACCGCGTCCTTTTATAATCGTGGTAATCGTAAACCGGTTAATCTTGACATCCCTAGACGCAATTGAGTTGCTCAGTAACACGCGCTTTGCTTTATTTCAGGGTTGTACGCAAAAAAAAAAAAAAAAAAAAAAAAAAAAAAAGCGTTTCAGTGTTGATTATTTTGCGGAATGGAACTCCAAATTAAATTCACATGAGATGAATGTTTTAATCAATTGGCAATCCGGAGATGACACCAGATTGATCGAGAATGCTTTATAGTCAACAAACAATTTCCACTGCAGCGGGTCTAGTGTCTGATTTACATTTGTGGGAAACGGAGCCACACGCAGTTGAAGCTGTTGACAAATAGCTAGTCTGACGATACGACTGTTCATCACGTCTGGCCTAGTTCTTTTTTCTTTCTCTTTTTGAAAGAGGTTGTGTTCTGACTGACTTTTCTCTTTTTCCCCCTTTTGTTGCTGTCTGTTTTCGCAAGCAGATGAAAGGATTATCAGTCATTTTGGCGAGACGGGAGAAAAAAACACAAGCTATAGAGAGCAGAGACAGTAAAAGATGGCACCAATAATGTCAAATGCGTTTTTAGTGACACGCCTTCTGAGAACAGTTCTAATGATTTATACATGCAATATGCACTTTTGGGCTCACTACTGCTTTCAAAGAGGAGACGCTATATGGCGTTTCGTTGATCGCACAGAGACAAAACAAGATCTGAGGCATTTCAAATTTGTATTATCGCCCTGAAAGATTAGAAGTCAATTGTTTTGGAGTAGTATAATATTTAGTATTTTCTGACAATAGGAAGTGAGTAAAATCGTTCTGATAGATTGTGCCGTTAGTTGTGGAAATGTAAATAATTGTACATGGTCCCTTTTATATAAATTAAAATTTTTAAAAAGTACTTGAATGTGTAAAAGCAACTGTATTTGTTATTCACGATAGACTATATTTTCCACACATAGTCGATCCAGTTTACATGCATTCATTGACCATTGTTTTTCCTTTGTTTCTTGTATTCAGTGTAGGGCAGGGCGATATGGCCTAAAATCTATATCACGATATAAAAACGAAATATCACGATAACGATATATTTAACGATATAATTGACAATGGACAAATTACTTACAAAATCCAAGCCTCACGCCTATTGGGGAGATTAATTCATTGATGGAAGGCGCATTGAGTTGCTTTATGTACAAAATGCGCGGTATAAATAAAGTTGCCTTGCCTTGATATTTTATTCTTTTTTTTTTTTTTCGCTAATACTAATTTCCTAGCAAGTATGATCTACTCAAGCAGTTTACATCCTTCATGTCATTTTACTTTGTAAGCGCCTGTCCCTGGGTTCTACAGTCAGTGTTTCTGCTGCTCTGATGGAGCCGAGCGTACCATCAATTATATCGTGTCCACAACGATATAAAAAATTACAACGACATCCAAAAACTATATTGCGATAACGATATGCGATACGATATGGCCCACCCTAATTCAGTGTATTCATTCTTGTATTTGTAAATCACAGCAAAGCAGCATAACCATTGCCATCTTTTGCTTGTCAGAGCTTCAACAGGTCAAACTCGTACATTCACCATTTCAATCCACAGACTGAAGCTCTGAACAAAAACAAGGCTATTTCTTTTGAAAGCTGCCATTCACTCCTTTCTGTGCAAACACTGAGTCACCTCCGAACGCGGGGCACAATGCCAGTCCAAACATACGCAGCATAAAGTGGAGCATAGGACCTGTACAGTGACACGGGGGAAGCTGACAACTTCGCCAGGTGCAGCGGTTAAAACAGGCTCTATTTAAACACGCTTGGCGCTGTGATTAGTCTGTCAGAATGATGTTAAGTTTTCAAGTATCGGCCACTTAGAGGAGGAGTAATGAAGTGTGTTGACAAGCAGCCCTCAAGTGTAGGTCATTACATCATCGGAAAAGTGCAGCCACTTTGACGTTTTCATGCTGTATTAAATGCCACCAATGTTTTATTGCGTGAATGATACTATTACACATACTATTTTACAGTTACTCTATCCAGACACTTCTCTGTGTCTGGATTTCCATCCGCTCGCTCAGTCATTCACTCATACAGCTCATTCATAGCCTCATCAGCAGGACTCTACACTTTTCCTCATTTGTATCAAGGCACTTTGTGACCATGTCTGTGAAAGGCACTAGTTAAATAAAGTTCTTCTTCTTCCTCCACTTCTTCTTCCTCTTCTGCCTCCTCCTCTTCCTCTTCCTCTCCCTCTTCTTCCTCTTCTTCTTCTTCTTTTTCGTCTTCCTCTCCCTCTTCTTCCTCCTCCTCTTCCTCTACTTCTTCTTCTTCCTCTTCTTCCTCCTCCTCTTCTTCTTCTTCCTCCTCATCTTCTATTTCTTCCTCCTCTTTTTCCTCTTCTTCCTCCTCTCCCTCTTCTGCCTCCTCCTCTTCCTCTTCTTCTTCTTTGTCTTCCTCTTCTGCCTCCTCCTCTTCCTCTTCTTCTTTTTCGTCTTCCTCTCCCTCTTCTTCCTCCTCCTCTTCCTCTACTTCTTCTTCCTCTTCTTCTCCTCCTCTTCTTCTTCTTCCTCCTCATCTTCTATTTCTTCCTCCTCTTTTTCCTCTTCTTCTTCTTTGTCTTCCTCTTCTGGCTCCTCTTCTTCTTCTTCTTCTTTTTGACTAAATAGAAAATGAAAAGAGACTAAAATCATCATGATTTTAGTCTCATTTTAGTCTCATTTTCATTTTCAAAAATATCTGGATATTTTAGTCCAGTTTTAGTCTCATGAACAACTTTTAATTTAGTTTTTAGTCCAATTTTAGTCACAAAAATATGACTGACTACAATTATTTCCTCTTCATCTTCTTCAACTTCTCTTCATCTTCTTCTTCCTCTTCTTCCTCCTCCTCTTCTTCAACTTCTTCTTCCTCTTCCTCCTCCTAAACTTTGGAACAAAGTGTAGTCTGGGATTGCCGTTATCTCCACGAGTTCCAATGGGCATGATTAACAGGCGGCTAAATCAACCAGAGAAACACGTGATCCATTTCCACCAAAACAAGCATGGTAGGTTACTCAATTCAATTCAATCAGCTTTATTGCCAATTATACTGCATATAAATGAAGAGAATCACAATCAATATCAGATACCTACTTACACACTAAAAGCCCTTTCACACCAACGAGATAATCTCCTGTCGGGAGTGGCTGGCCATAGAATGTGAATGAAGAGTGGAAAGCAGCACTTGTATGCAGCTGGCTCAAATGCCACGTTTTTTGAGCCACTGCTATCCCATTACTAAACTCTTTGATGGTATAAGAGCGTTTTGGAAGTTGTTTTCTTTCCTCCGCCCTTGAAGACATCGCTCCAGTCAGCATGCAAATTTGAAAGAATGAAAAATCTTAATTACTTGCATCCCTATTCTTCTGGGTGGGATTGACAATGACAGTTCCCTGCATGCTCACTTTTCCGCATTGCAGGCACCTAGTGTTTTTGATTAATCCTGGCTCCAGGTTATGCTGCAGACAGGTGTGCAGCCATTGTGAGGAGCAGATCCTGGTGTGATCGCGGAGGATTAGAAGTTGGCACGTCACTGACTCTACCTGAGGTGCACTAGCCGAGAAACTGGGTGGAGCTGTTTGCTAGGGCTACATGTGAGACGAGGAACACACAACAGGAGGTTAATTGGAGCCTGGGACTTCAGCCTGGTGCTGGGGCTTTGTGGTGGATTAGCTGAAAAGTGAATTTGGAGATTTTGCTTTATTGAGTCTTGGCTGCAAGTGCGTATTTTTTGTCCTGTGAGTGGTGTGTCTCATATTCAAGGTTGTTTGATGACTTCGTTTAGTATAATGTGAGTTCGCTCAACTGAATATCAATACCTTACGCATATGGCTAGCTCATCACATTTGGCATGGTTATTCTAGACATGCAGTAAGTATAAGTAGCCCAATATTGACCAACGGCTCATGGTGCCACTTGTATCTTTCATCACTATTGCCCTTAAATTAAAGGCATCATATAGTCCTTCAGTTCACAGGGTATTCACTGAGCTTTTAAGAAAGCTGCTGTCAAACACACATTTATCTGCATCTTTAAATACTGCAGTATTTTCCCCCAAATACAGATGTCCAACCAAGAAACAAATTAAAAAGAAACTGGGGGTGCCAGGTTTTTATTGTTTAGCCCTTTGGTCCTGAATAGGCGCTCGGCACAGGAAAGAGGGACATTAGTGTTTGTGAACTGGACCTAGACCTACGTCAGGATCAACTACTACAGGAAATGAGATGGCTGTCCTTGGAACTTAGAAATGACATCAATTTGTGGTCCTTTCTTTCCGTTTCCCACCAGGGGTCTCCGCAAGTGTTTAAGTGCTGCGTTCTGGTGGTAACCTTTGTGGCAAACTGAATTCTTGCAGTGCAGCTCGCGTTAATCATGTGGCAATTTTTTGCAAAAAAGTTTTTTAGAAGATGGATGGAAAACGTAAGGTATGCTGCTACATACGTAAATGCAAAAGATGTATTAAAAATACAGTGAACAATATTGTAGAAACAAATGCATGGTCCGTGGTCGCACTCGCTCCCATTCTGTCATATCCATGTCACACATTCCCCTCGTGAGCCAACTCTTGTCACTAATGTGTGTATTCTATATATATTTACGTTTTCTATAAACAATGCAGCTTTAGGGAGACTCAATTGCACGTGAGTTTTGTCCATGAAAACATATTAAGAGTCACATGCACTAACTCGAAAGATGTTTAATTGTTGCAGAGACTTGAACAGGGAGAGACCACACACGCAAGATCTCAGCCAGCGGCAATTGGAGGAAATGATCATCTAGGTATAAAGAGCATTCACCAAAGTGAGATCGAGTCCATTTGAGTGAAATCATTTGACAGTTGGAGCAAGTTACTGCATGTGGGCTCAGTAAGGAATTTTATCATCCAAATTCAAACCAGTCACAAGGGATTAATAGTGTTTTTGAACAAAATGGTTACTTACCAAATTCACATGGGCCGCCTGCACTGTCCGGAGATTTCTAGTTTGTGAGGTAGTGTTTTATGCCTAATTCCTGTTCCAATTTTAACAGTGCAGAAAAAGAAAAAAGTGCTGACATATTTTATCATGCCCTAACCATACTTTAAATTATGCATTTGCAACTCATTATTTTCACACAGCGAGTGAGAGAAGGGCCAATTTGGGGGGCATACATCTGTGCCTACTCGGTCTTATCTTCTTACAGTATACGCAGAAACCTAATCCGGTCACTGTTAGACGGCTAAAGTACAGTAGATAGAGCAAAACTCCAGGATTTACAATAAAATTCTCTGATCAGTGGGATTTACAGTGAATGAAATAATGTGCTGAGCCTTAGTAGCGTATTATTCGGGGCAACCTACATTTTAATGGTCATGATAGGCTACAGCTTAATGCGTGAACATATTCCTAAATAGAGTACCACTAGATTTTGAAAATACACAAAAAAAACAGACCTTGTTTAGTCAAGGGATGATGTGGAAAAGTGTATTTAGTCCCATGAAGTATAAAAACACCAGCATTGACAGCTTCATCCATATGCATGAGAGATCTTCCAAGACAAAATTCTCCAAACAACAACTGCACGATTCCTTAAGTCTCTCCTCCTCCCTTCCGTGTCTCCTCCTTCCTAATCTCTTCTTGGCCCTGATTTTCACAGTTCTTTCTTTCTAATTGCTCATCTCATTCTAATGCTACGCCGCACACAGTTCACGCTCAATCTGCCACGTGTTGGCAGAGGAGCATATTTTATCAACAACAATTAGCCATTTACATAATAATGATGGTTACGTCCTTATTGTAACAGAAACAGAATTGGCAGAACCGCATGCCGACAATATGTTTTAAAGACAATATTACTTCATATGGAATGGGCAGTAGTGTGCTCTAAATGGTGGGCACAGTTTAATTATTCCTTTGAAATACTAGTAAGTAGGGCCCGACCATTGGCTGGCCGATATATCGGGCCGATATTTGGATATTTTCAGTATTGACTCTAGGCCGATATTTCCGTAACACGTCTCTATCAAAAGTGATAGAGACCGTTTTTTAGAGTAAGTTTTTTTGCACTGGAAAGAGCTCAGTCAAAGCCTCCCACAACTTCCTCTGGCCTCAGGGGAGCGGATAAACATTAAAACGGTCAAAAAACGGTCACAAGTTTGTACACCTATTTTATGTTGTAGACTTTTGCGTATAATTTCGGAACCATAAGAGGTAGAGACGTTTTTTGTTGTTGTTTTGAAATCAACTGATTTTTGTCTTTCAAACAAGCTCCCTCTAAAGTACCTGCTAAACATGAATATACAGCGCCATCTGCTGTCACAGTTCAACACTGACACGTTTAGAAGCTCCACACACAGCATTATAGATGAGGCATTTTTAAAAATTTGCCCAATAATATCAGTGGTGCATATCGGCATCGACCTTATAGAAAAAGCCACACTATTTAAAGTTCTATATATTTCTATGATTGAAACCTTTATTTAATAATGTTTAACTATAGGCTGTTTGATGTAAAAAAATCTAAACAAAATAAAATAACTTAAAATATCGGCCTATACTGTATGTCGGCTATCGGTCATCGTATCAGTATTGGACCCCAAAAACCCCTATCGGTCGGGCCCTTCTGTTATGTAAAGACTTATTTATTTATTGTTTGACCACAAAAGGTAATTTCTGTGTAACCTTGTCACATTGGACAGATATCAACTCTTGGCCTGGGGTTGCAACATAAACTGAACCACCAGCTTCGCAGCTTTAGAGAGCATCCTGTTTTTCCCTGTGTTGTGCACCCGTATATAACTAGGATTTCATTGTCTCTATAAGCTTGTCTTGTGGTTGTTTATCGCACATTAGGCAAACATTTAGCTTTAATAATAAAATAAGTCACAAAGCCACACACAACTAGCCACCAACTTCCAGCCGACACAGTAACCTTGAGGAAAGTGCACGGCGAGGCAGCTGACAGAGTGCGTCGTGTCCAAGCCTAAACTGTTGAACTGGCATGTATTAGCATAGTGTTAGCGTCCCCTGAGGAGCAGCGCTAGCGTCGGTGTGAGCGTGGGAGAGACACCTACAGTGAGAGCTCGTGGCCTCGTGCGCTGGTGGGCGGTGCACGTTGGCCTGTCTGGAGCACGGGGGAGGAGACTGACCCTGACCAGCTGTCCCAGACACTCAGCACACAATAATCCACTACACTGGTCCGACTGGGTTCCTTTTGCGTTTTGTACAGGTGACTGATTAACCCAGTAAAAGCCAGGCATTTAGAGCCGGAGGGGCTGGTATGAAGAGGGGTTAGCTGGATGAATGAGCGTGAACCGAGAGTTTCTGTCCCGGCTTAGTCAACTCTGACCAAAAGACAAGCACCACGACACCTGCATCCGGGCGCTGCATCAGTTAGAGAGACACCTTCACAAAGACAGTAACAGTCATTTCTTACCTAAATGTGTGGCAGAGTCGGGGTGATGTCATTGTGTGATGGGGAAATAGTCTTTACTACAACTGAAAATGTACTACTTTTTGCTATCATTCAAATACCCTGGTATTTCTGCGAAGTCCTGATCTAACCCTATTTGTTTATTTGTTTGACACAGGGCATTAACATATGAGACACGAAACACACCTAGAGCTAACGTACAGTGGGAGGAAAAAGTAAGTACAACGTTTGGAATTTCTCACATTTCTGCCTAAACTTATCACTAAATGTGGTCTGATCGTCATCAAAATCACAGGAATGAGTGTCCGCTTAAACTAATACCACATTTACATTTTATCATATTATTATTGGCCAAAACATGTTAACATTCACAGGAGAGCGTGGTATAAGTAAGTACACCGCCTGAATCTGACTGAACTGCAGCAGTTTTGTAAAGAGGAATGGTCCAAGATTCATCCTGATCGTTCTGCAACTACGGAAAAGAAGTTATTGCTCCAAAAGAAGAGTCAGCCAGCTATTTAATACGGGGGTGTACAGTACTTACTTATTCCATGCATGTTGTGAATGTCTCAGGGTTTTCTGCTAAATATCGTGATAAACTTGTGAATACATTTTTCTATTGATGATAGCACATTGTTCAGGCCCTGAGGAAACAAATCAGCCCCACACCATGATTTTCCCTGCACCATACTTCAAAATGAGCATAGGGTTTTGATGTTGCTGAGCTGTTCCATTTTTCCTCTACACATGACGTTTTGTGTTCCTCCCAAACTATTCAACTTTGGTGTTGCGAAGGTGCTCTTGGATGCTCCATACACTGTAAAATGTAAAATTTGTTTCAACTCAAAAAACTCATTCCAAGGCTGCCAAGAAATTTTATGTGTAACCAATAACCATTTTACAATCTAGTCGATTTGAAATTTGAGATTCACCTCTTTCGTTCAATTGTATTCTTAGGTTGACATAACTGTTTCCAGTTGTCTGAAGGAAAAACTTAGCTGATTTAATTTGTAACTGACGTTTTTCACTTCAGACAACTGGAAACAGTTATGTCAACCTAAGAATACAATTGAACGAAAGAGGTGAATCTCAAATTTCAAATCGACTAGATTGTAAAATTGTTATTGGTTACACATAAAATTTCTTGGCAGCCCTTGGAATGAGTTTTTGAGTTGAAAACAAATTTTACATTTTACAGTGTAGCACTACTGGAAAACTATTCAGTGGACTTACTTATTCCACGTTCTCCTGTGAATGTTAACATGTTATGGCCAATACAAATATGATAAGATCAGACCACATTTAGTGACCAATTTAGGCAGAAATGTGAGAAATTCCAAACGGTGTACTTACTTTTTCTCGCCACTGTATATTCACTACACTCGTAAGAAAGTTTGCTATGTTTTTTTAAGCAGTTGTCCTCAAGTCCAGGCAGGTTCTTTGTATAATTAGGCCCAGCGTCATCAGGGCTGGTTACCTGATTTGTTTTTTGTAACATGAGACTCATTTTTCTTGCTCTTTCCGTCAAGCAGAAGTGGCTCGTCTGTCAACTTGTCTGAGATTTCCCGAAAAAATTCTCTCTGCAGCTTGACGGGCCTTGTTAATTTGGAATGGGGTGAATCTGCGCAGGATGAAAGGGAATACGAGGTTTTGGAACAACACCGAATTCACTGCTACTTTCACGATTCAGACTTGGCATGCAACATGGCTGCCCCCTCCATGTTGATGCTTTTTCAGAGACTTGTGAAAACAAACACCATCGGCACACATTTTGGAAGCCTATAGCGCATGTAGATTAGCAATGGCACTGTTTTTTGTTGTTGTTGTTTTTCACATTGTAGAGTATCTTTTTCTACAAAACAAACTACAGTTACAAATGTATTATTATTTATCTACTTGCTCATTACTCGCTTCTGTACAGATTTGACTCAGTGGATCAAGTCAAGCTGCCAAAATCAGTTTGGCTGGTTTATAGTCGACTAGACGTGATAGTAGGCAGTGTTAGGCTAGCTCAAAGACATAACCACAATGCAGATGGGAAATCGGATTGATAACCCTCCAGAGGGAGAGTGGTAACTTGCATAATAATCTGAAAGAGAATTGAATCAGTACAAATGTGTAGAAGTTTTAGGATATTCTACGTACGCAATACAAGTATGAAATGTCTAGTCTGTCTCTCAACAGACTAGACTCCCGGAGCTGCGCTGTCTGATGGTGTGCCCTGTAAATAACATTATTCACATGATTCATACTCACTCTAAACTCATCATTCAAAGGTGGAAACGCTGGGGGGGGGGGCCCTCTTCCCAAACATTCATCCTCCATTTAATCAGGTAATCCAATAAACCGCTGTGATGGGCCTCAAAGAACGTGACGTCTTACCTTTTAAAGCAAATTAATTTAACCTCACAAGCCGTGCCGTATCTGCCTCCAAACGTAAACAAATGTCTCTGGAACTGACGGACTGAATCACGGTGTCTGAGAAAGATAGGTCCAGGACGGCAAATGATTCAAGAGAATGCTGTAAATGTCAGATGCAAATCGTAATTTGCGCTGGCATTCGGAGCCATTTCACTGAGCGGCAATAAACCACTACTGTTCTCATATCCACCAAGACTATTCGCAGCAAATTGCTTTTATTTACCCAAAATGTTATTGAGATGGGAGCGGATTACTGGGGATTTGACATTCTACACAAGCCAAGCGAGGACATTCAGCTCCGTTTGCATCAGTCATAACACCTCCTAACCACTCCAATAGAGAGTTAAGTGTTCTACTTTATGAGTTGTTATCGTCTGGGAAGCTGCCGTACTCTGTATAAAATATTTACAGGCCATTAAAGCATTTTAAGTGGTCTTCTGTTATAAGACTGATACTAGAAATGACTCAATGGACATATACAGTATCACAAAGGGTTAAAGCTTGGTTTTCCCTCAACTCAGCAAATAATGGTCATATTTTTAAGACTTGCCAATAACGGGTAAGATGTCCAACGCTCTAATCTCCGACGCTCGGCTTGAATGCCCTGGTGTTTTGGACCAATCCCGTGACGGTTTTGCCGTGAATAGGCGGGTTTTATAGACGACAACAACAAGCACTTTTATCGATACTAATTAACAACACAACAACGGAAAAACATGAGGTGCTGCTAGTGATTTATTGTTTAGTTTGGGTTTGAGGTTGAGCTGTGATGGCTAATACAAGATTTGTTTGATCCAATCCACACAAAATACCCCTCCAAAAGTCTGTCCTCTTCCCAAATTATTTTGCCAGGATCCTTTCCAGATTGACATTGTTGAGCTAATGGAATTGGCACTGTAATGTCAATCTGACTCTTGGCAGATTAAATAATGAGCCAAGGACTTTAACATTAGTCTGTGTTGTAGATTGGAACACGAGTCTATTTTAACATGCTCAAGTTGTTGTCCGCTTTCTTATCACTTTGCATCAAATAGAAGGTGTCAGAATGAAGAACTGATCTGTGTACTTTAGGCTTGGAGAGAGGATGATTGGCATCACAGCACTTTTGTTTCGTGTTGATTGATCAAATATTCGCAGAGATATTCATATTTTCGGATTATAACTGACCTACTGTCTGTTTATGGAGCTTATTAACGTGCGCCACTTTACAAGTTCGGTGAAGTCTGTAGTTTAATTAGGTCAGATGTTTTACTGAAAACGGATCAAAAAATACAGTAGTTGGTGGCTCTTTCCGCACAATGACACCAAACCCACACCCTTGGGCCTACTTATAAAGCAGGTTGTAATATAGACAGGGTAGTCAAAATGCTTTGCTTTATTTGTGCCTGCATCAGCAAACCATGCTCGTTACCGGTCTGGCAGAGAATTTTGCTGTCGGAGTGCTTCTTGCCCCAGTTGAAAGTTCTCTGATCTTGGTATCCTGAATGCCCTGTTTTTGCTGTTGCATAAATTTGTGCATTGAGCGGCGTTGCAGGTCACCTTTGCGCAACACTTCACACTTTCAGATCTCACTCGGCTGCAGTCAGCTCTTACAGTTCGGCGTGTTACACCCATTCATAATTCATTTACTCAGACTAACGGCGTCACGCTCTGAAAGTCTATGATCTTTTCGCTGCACCAAAGTAAAAGTTTTTTTTTTTTTTTTTCCAGACTAGCCTCTTTGCTATTGGAAGTTGCGTGGATATGAACGACATTCACATTATCGTCATATTCAAAGCTATATCTTAATATGTAAAAGCAGGCAATTCTTTTTATGTTTTGTAAATGCCCCTCCAGTTTTGCATTCGGCCTGCACAAAGGTAGAAATGGTCCTGGCCACAATACTGCTGTGCATTCCGTACGGACTTTGGTCATAGACTCCAAAGTAACACAGGTCTGAGTTATAGAAGAACAGGGATGGATTAAGGGGCGGCTGCACTGAGCACTATTAGAACCCAATGGCTCTCTGGTGGGATGCTGGTGTTAAATGGGAAGCTCAGTGCCATTTTAACAGTGAGTGTCCACAGGGAAAGGGCCTCGGTGGTTCGGGCCTGCCACAGCAGCCAAGATGGAGGGTTAGCGCCGTGACAAATTTGAAATTAAATCAAGCCCTTTTCCACAGAAATATCGACCGGTTTCTGAGGCACTGAGAAATGTGTGACCGGTGTGTAATGGGTATCTGTTGTCAGGGGTATTAGAGGGGCTTGGGTAAAAGTACTCCAGCTCATTTAACTATTCAAGTAGAAGTAAATGTACTCTATCACTCTCACATAATACACAGTTGCTAAGTGATTATGTTATGACTGTGCATCCGAGTCCAATGGAACGCCATCGCCATTCTCTTTAATAGCTTTTTGCTGAGTTTAACCTAAGGGGGATAGTATTGTTCTCAAACGTCTGATTACTGTGCTCTGGATTTCCTTTCGCTATGCTTTGTAGACATCCATTTAATTTTCCTACGTAGGCCTGTATCGAAAATGTATTTACTAACATTTTGACAGGAAAATATCCACTTAGTATAACAACTGTATAAAGTGTGCAACTGTTGTTGTTTTTTTGGCCTTTGAATGACCCAGGATGTGAGATAAAGTTGCTGGTTCTGTTGTGTTTGGAGCCCTTTTTTTCTGTCAGGACTATGGTCTTTTGTGACTAGCATTGGGCCTAATTGATTTGATTGATTTATTTGAGCTATTATTTACAGTGCGTTATTATTTACAATATTTACATCATTTCATTTACATTATCACAAAAAAACAAAACAATAAAAAATAAATAATAACTCAAAAGGAGTAGGCAGAAGCAAGAACGCTTATAAGTGTCTACCCCAATTTCAAAATACAATACAATACAATACAAATAGAAAAGTTTGTGATTTCTGAGTGTATTTACTTTTATAATTTTCTCATTTTTTTTTAATCATTGCTTATATTACCATTTTGGTCACCATTCTATTGATTTACTTATTGTTTAAATAGTCAGTGTTTTAGATATACATATACACACATACATCACTAGCGCACATATTATACATATATTATCATCACCATAATAACAATGACAATATAGCACATCTTGTTTCTTTGGCCTGTCTTTGCACTTGGCAGGCAACCGGTAACTGGACATTACAGACCTCCGACTATAGAATAAAATGCGCTGGAACGCCGCTCAAAGTGGTAGTTGCAACATGTAAACTCGGAGATGATCAGATTACTCCGAGTTCCAGATATGAGATGAAGACAGCAATGGCGGCCCCCAGTGGAGAAGTGTAGCTAATGATAAAACTTTAACAAAACTACTGCACCAGTGAAGTGAACGTTACTTTTGGTCTCAGCCTTATGTATCGTGTTTTGAATTATAGCTAATGTGGAGAAATAATTGTGCACATAACGTTAGCATAAATCTTATTAGCTAACTGTTGTAGCATTATCCTTTTTGTTTGCAAGTTTATTCAGCTGGAACCCCCTGGGGTCTTAAGTTGTAATGTTCACAATAATCTTAGTTTTCTGAATCTGTGTAAATGATAGCTTTAAAAATGCACACCTTTGCGTAAGGTACTGTATATAGCAGACACTGAAGTGGGAAAGAACCAGGTATAATCCCGTATTATAAAATGGAGAATGCAGGTGCGTAAGCTATAGTCAAATTGATTACACAAGTTCTTCAGAAGGACGTCTCTGTCAGAAAGGACGTCTCTAGCTCCTGTTTGGGGAAAAAAAAAAGGGTGGTACGTTTCTTCAAAGAATGCACTGGGTGAGTCTTAAATCCCAAGATATGTTCCCAGACAGCTTACCTCCGCCAATAGAGAGCTGTGCATGAAATGGTTGAATGTTCCCTCTTAAGAAGGAAGAAAGCGCAGAGACTGTCAGTTGCGAGACGTGTGGTGTCAAGGCGGATTTTGAATTCTCCGAGGAGCGGAAAGAAAAAGTCTGCTTCTTAAAAGTGTTTTTCTGGCAGACCATCTAATCTCCATCTGAAAATATATACTTGAAGTGTGTGTAGTAATCGGATTTAGTGGACATTATGTTGCATTTGGAGGGAAAGAATATGGTCCAGAACTGAATTTGTGGTAGAAGCTACTGTACATAATATCATCTTATGTAAGCCATGGATAGACCTTAAACACTTATAATGTTTTGGCGAATGCGAGAGAGTTTAAAATGCCATTTTCAGACCACTGACTGCTGTGTAAGTGTCAGTAAGAGAACGCTTGTTCACCTGCAGTTGACCTCTGCTGGCAGCTGGACAGGGGAGCCATGGAGCTGCCTCATAATGATCTGGGCACAGGACGTATCTGCCTCCGAAGCGAAAAATATTACTCACAAAAAACATACTGCAGCATCATGCATTATAGAACTTGAAGGAATCCTTTCATCTCTGGCTACTTTTTAATACTTTTATACATTACTAAGCATGATACAATATGTATCATACTTAGTTGTGGCGTGAACAGATATTTTACGTTTTAAAGCTTAACATAATTAATGGACAGGAATCTTCATTTTCAAGGACTGTGTTGGTTTGGAGCGCTCTCTATGGGGAGCAGTGGGGATTGCCAGTGTAAAAAAATACAAGCTTTAATTTTTAATTCCCAATATGCTAACAAATTAATGGCGACATGATAAACACAATTTGAATGTGGAGCTATCTCAATCAAAACACAGATCGAAGCACTTTAGCAGTTGCAGAAGAGACAACCGAATAAAAATTATTTACCATTTTAATTTTGAAACAACATCAGGGAAGGAAACGATTAAAAAAAGTTATAATTATTGCATTATAGATACATACTCTGGTCACAAGTGGCCAGTTTAAAGGCAAATGATGATTATCTTTTTTGTGCATCCATAATTAAAGGTTAAAGAGGGGAGGGAAATATCTAATTTATGCCCTTGCAGATCAGATAACTCCTTATATCACAATCATCTGCCATCTCAACATCAGATTTATATTCTCTTTATAATGATGAATTCCATTCAATACCACACATCACGCAAAACGCAAATAATATCCTGACCCCTGCACAGTTCTACTATAGTAACATAATGTTTGGACGTGTTTGACATGTGCAATTTGCTGCCCAATGGTTGTAAAAGCCCTATTAATCTAACATTGGATACATGGCAGGGTCAGAATCTGAGTATTTGTTAATGCTTCCACTGAGAAATGCTGTCAATTTAATGCTATTGATTTGCTGAGCTTGTGCAGTGGAGCGGTGTGGCAGGCTATTTGAATTGAAGTCAGATTTTCTGCACCAGCTCTGCCCGGCTGCTGCCTCCGTGCCCCGGCTGTCTTGCTCCTTGCTTGTTATTGGCATTACTGCTTACTGACGTTTTCCCTTTTCAAAATGTCCACTAAAACCTGTCTCAAACTTGTAATTGTTTGCGTGCAAGCGGCCAAGGTTATTGAAGGGTCTGGACAGGAGTCGTTAACTTTGTCTAACCTTTAACAAAGCTTCAGTTGTGTAACCAGGAGTCAAGGTGAATGGGGGCGAGTTAGAAATTAGCAAAATTGTTTGGGATTCAATTGTAAAACGAGGGAACTATAAATAGGCGCCGCTTTCCAACAGAAGAAAAAGGGAGAAAAGCAGATTCAGAGATGAATAGAAGAGCTGGATGGTGCATGTGACAAGAAATAAACAATGGACAATACTGCAATACTGTTAATGTTTAAACTTAAGAGCTTTAAAAGAAAAGACTACAACGGGGAACATAAAAATGCCCCCCCCCCCCCCCCCCATCCACCAAAAGCACTCACTCCCAAAGAAATCTGTCTACCAAACTTAAGGGCACCCACTTTAGCGGAGGGCAGCCTGGGTGAAAGGCCAGGGGTTAACTGCAGCTCTTTGGGCTGGAACCAACTTTGATGACAAGTTGTGTTGCTCATGTGACAGCGCTGGAGGTCAACCAGACCCCAGCGGAGGTTTAGGCGCTTCATCACTTTAACGGCACCAATAACAATCAATTTGCCATGTGTCCTGCAACACAAAGCATTAAAACGGGCTTTTTGTTTCTGTCACCTTGGAGATGCGGTGGATTTTCATCTTCAAAAACGAATGGCAAATTATTTCTTTTCTTCAACTTATTTAGTTTTGAACTGTGACGTGTTTTGTGAAGCAAAGCACGGACACAGATGTTAAATAATTGAGAAACGGTTGATCTTTTACATAAAACTACTTGCTGCATAGGGTTTAAAATATCGTTGACACAAACAACCGAAGACACCAGCTGTATTTACATTGAATAGAGCTGGTATCAGTAGCTAAAATAGCCAGTGTTTCTCAATAACATATGCACATTTGCAGAGACTCTCTTGCACCTTCCAGCTCTCACCTCTTGTTTATTGATGGCTCATTTGTAGACAGCTCTAACTGCACAATATGTCTCCCCATTACGATCCTGACCTCATTCCAGCTTGAGGACAACATTATTCATGTGTTGCACCCGAGGAGGGGAAGCCAAAGAAGGATTGGTGCATTGGGGATGTCGTTTGTATGTGTGAGTGTTGGGTTAAAAAAAAATAAAAAAACAAAAAAAGGACAGAGGTCTATGGGATTATCATCAATAACTCCCCCCCTCCGCCCCCAAGTGTTGTGAATGGGCGCAGAAGAGTGACAATGAAGAGGCGCAGCGGGGTCACAAAGGGCCAACCACTCCACCAGAAAGGGTCCTTGTCCAAATGCTATTTTAAGGTCCTCTTTCCTTCTCTCTCCACAGCTTGGGGTAATTTAAGAGTGTCCACAGCCAGACAGTGTGCAGAGGAAGTAGGCATTTATCACTTGAGGAAGACACCGGTGTTCGCAAGGAAAGAAAGATGAGGCACTGACGAAGGGAGGAAGGAAGGAAGAGGTAGGAAGGAAGGAAGGAAGGAAGTTATGGTGATACAACATTTGGTTTGGTTTGCATCATGGCATATACAGTAATAGGCTACCTTGAGTATTTTCACACCTAATGCCCACTTGTAATTGTTAGAATACACCTGGGTTAGCTTTCTTTATCTTAATGCCTTAAACCAGGGGTGCCCAAAGTGGGGCCCTCGGAACAATTACGTTGGCCCGCCAGAGAGTGACCTACTTTTGCGCCGCATACTAACTATCTCCCATTAATTCTCATGGTAAATATGGATGCAGTACACTTTTGGCCACCAGCGTCAATTGGGGGCGCTGTTTCACTGATTTCGCAAAGTTAAGGAAACACTGTTGTGGTGTCTTGGTGTTTATCAATCATAGAGCGTTGTAGCATCAACTTTCCCAGTTTTCCTACTTTTATTGCAAAGGTCGTTGACATCAACAAAGGTACGTGTTAAAAAGAATTGATGCTGAACAGACACTTTCAAAATGATCTCATAATGGCATTTTCTTTGAGTTAACAAATGAATGAGGGAAAGTCACTGTAGGTGCTGTAGATACAGGTGTTGTTTACATTTTGTACTTTATTGCTGCAATTCTACTGAAACTATGCGTTTGCCGCAGTTAACATTTGTTTTAATGTAGCATGTTATTTGCATATGTGGCAATGCGAGGGTTAACTTAGCTGTTTTAAACATAAAATTGCCAGACAACGCCAGCTGGAGATGGCCAGCACCAGAAACTAAGTAAGCACGTAGGTTCGTTGTTGAGTAGATGGATCACAGAGGCCAGGCATTGTATAGAAAAGTTTGACATTTATTTTCACATTCTTTAGTTAAAATCATGTTTGTCCAAAGGTCGTTTCACAGTTCGTTTAGTTACTTGTTTTCAGTCCATCTTGCAGTTACCACAGTCTACCATGACGTTGCGCACCTACGGCGCTCCACGAATCCAGGGACATGGGAATAATAACAGAACAGGCGAACAAAAAGGCAGAGAAAAAGGTGATAAAAGGCAAAAAGGCAGGCGGCAGTGACGACCCTCCTTGGTCCTAGACATCTACAGAAGTAAGAAGGCACATCACTACAAGTATAATTTACGATAGTTATTTCTAGAGTAACCACGCCACAAACCTGAGCGGGCATTTGCATGGCTCGGGGCTTTGACAGCGGAGTCCGAGTCAACGCAGCCAATCCACTCAACTACTAGCATGACCAGTTACAGGGAGACCGCGGGCCCATGACGGCACCGCGACAAACTAAACGTTAACAGGGACTATAGTTAATACCAACTTAAGATTTACATTTAGCGACAATATGATACTACTGGACTGGAGAGTGACGAGGAGCAACAACCACAACACCGGAGACTGGGCGTACAGGAAGTCAGAGGTCAAATAATAAACGGAAGTGCTATTTATCAGGTGACGGCTGGCGCGCACAGCCAATCACCATCAAAACTACAAGTGGCAGTGCCCGCCTGCAGGCATACTGCCACACATAGATAGAATCATATGCAAATGTATAGGCTACTATTATTAGTTGCAGTTTATATGTGTTTCACGCTTGACATCGCCGTGTTTGGCCCGCGACCCACGAGCACTTTTTAATTTTGGCCCTCGGAGACAAAAGTTTGGGCACCCCTGCCTTAAACTATCCCTATCAAAGCCACCAATAACACTCTAATCAATGTGCCCTGGCCAAGTTGTCTCTTACCAGCCTTACTGGCATTCTTGGCTCTCTTTTGACGCCACCTGGACTATTTACACCCTCTTCAGTGGAAGCATAGTTAGACTTGAATGACCAATACCACCACGGTGTGTTGAGAGTTCATGTCTCCGGGTCAACATACTGATGATGATCCAGCGTCTCCGGTCTCTCTTTGCAACTGTACATTAGGACTTCTTTGGAGAACAGAACATCTGTATGCACCCTGAGGAAATGTGTGGGTGCGTTTTTAGAACACATATACGGTATCGTCTCACCTTTCATTTCATCGCTTATTATCCACCTCGTCATCGGTTGTTGTCAGCTCAAACGCGGTCCGCTTGTCTGCTCCACCTGTGGTAATCACGCTGTCAGGTTAATTGCAGAAAATTGCCTGATCCTTATGAATTGTGATGGGGAAGTAGGAACCTCCCTTTCGGTGTGAGAGAAAATTAAATCACGTCTGTGTTGCGTGCGTATCGAGCGAGCAGTCAGGCAGAGAGCTCGGATTCCCACCAGTGTTTTGTCACGTCAGGAGAGTCTTTCCGTTATATTGAACTATGCCTGACTGGTTCAAACATGCACCAAACAATGATTATGCACATGTGACATTTCCACATCGAGATAAGCTCTTTGCTTTCCCCATTTTCTCTAAATGGCCTATCAATTTAATGGATTCAAATGAGCTATGGTGATTATTATTAATTATATTTCCTCTGTTTGAGGCTCTCAAAGTAAATGTTGAGGTTGATTTTCTGAAATAAATCCAACTAGTTATGCCAAATTTCAAATGTTAAGAAAAGGACAAACAAACACTTGACAAAATCAGTAATCTGAACGCCACCACCAGGACTTTAAATATCATACATTCTCTGAGCGCTTTATTGTATTCAAATCATTCACTCCCCATTTTATACCGCGGCGACTGACATGAGTAATATCTGGGTTGAAAGGTGGCCGAAGCGACACCATGTTGCTGTTGTTTCAGACTCCCCCAGTCTAATTAGAAAGTGGGGCTTGGACCGTTTTGCTGGCAGGACAGTGCTAAGCTAATGCGGCGTGAACAAATCATTATGCCCCGCTACAGATGGGCCCAGCCATGCACAGGAACCTTTGAGCTGTCTGGAAAGCCTCAAAGCAGGAACATCACAACAGAGACACCCTGCCAATTGTTGATGACAATAAGTTCCAAGGACAGTTTGGGATATACACAAATCATCGGGTAGTCCAGTACATGTAAGCAATATTTTGAGCAATCCCGGAAGGAGCACCGATGCGGAGAACAAACAGCCTGCTTTCTGATTTTGTTTGATCTCCTGGCAAGGGTCAGTATTTACCAAAAGTGGTCCAAGAAAGCCATAAACTGACATGTAATACACCTCGGGAAAGAAGACTAGCCTCTGTCCAAATCGGTTTGATTGGAAATATCACAGTACGATGAGGTTCCTGCACGTGGTCATAACCTTGGTCGGTGAACGACTCGGCACCGAGCCAGTAAACTTGAATCTTTGTTTACTCAAAGGCTGAAAGAATCAAAGACGTAATCAGGTGTTTCGTTTTGTATTTTGGAAAGCTGATGCCACCCAGACCGAACATTTTGTTTTCTTTAGAAGGGTGGATAACAGGTCAAGGTCTGGGTTCAATTTCAATCCAATGTATTGATCCGCGCAATAATTCCATCAAAGCCGTTTTCCAAGGCACAATAAGTCCTCTGGCTTTTTAAAAACACCATTCTTGGCTTTTACTCCCTTTTTCAGATCTTCTTTAAATCATGTCTCATACTGAAAGTCTTTGTAGAAATCAGACAGCAGCGGCATTATAAGCCCAGAGGAGGGCCTTGACTAAGACACGCAGGATTCTTTTGAAGGTTGTGGAAGATGGCTATTGAATGATAACCTTTTCACCTCGGTCCCCTCAGAGGTCGATTGGTCGAAACAGACAACGCGCATGTAACATGTTTTATTAGAGCATAAAACTCAGCGGAGGTCATGGCAAGTCTGGACTTCCTTTAAGGCTTTTATTTGCTGGATGTAGCTAGGTTTCTCACTGAGCTCTTAAACCGCTTCAGCCGTAAACATGTATGGCTAAGTGCATGTTAATGGCCCAGGGGTTAGGTTAGGGAGTTTGAGCTAAGTCAACTATCTGATTTAGATGCTATATCTCACTGCAGTAAAAATGTAAGTAGTGAAGGAGGCCAGAATACCAAATGCTGAAGTGAAAGCATGATGTTAAAGGTCTTGTAATCTATCCATCCATTTTCTTCCACTTGTCCGTTGCCGGGTCGTGGGGGCAGCTGTTGGAGCTGCCCAAATCACATTGCACCAGCCCCTATGGCTCCTCCTGCAGGTGGTGGGTCCACAGAAGGACGGCCTCATGGTTCTGTTGGTCTCTCATAAGGGGCTTCTGAACCGCTCTTTGTCTGACCCGTCACCTGGACCTGTTTGACATGGGAGACCCTACCAGGGGCACGAAGCCCCCGACAACAGAGCTCCAGCATCAAACCCCTCCAGCACATTAAAGGGATACTTCGGGATTTTTGACATTGGGCCTCATTTCCTAGTTATCCAGAGTGTTGTTGATGTCTGGAGATATTTTTTTCTTAAATTCATGCAGTTCTTATATTTGAAGAGTCTAGTTGCGCTAGGCTAGAGCAAGGCTAAAGCATTTCTATGGTAAAGTCTAGCCTGCATTAAAAACAGTCTGACTCACTCCACAGTGCACCTGAGGTAAATCATTTATAACGCCAGACTAACGATATAAATGTCTGTGTTAATAGAATAATTTTGGAAATATAACTGACCTTGTATCACATGAATTACCGCATTTTGAGGGACTATTTTCTCGCAGATCACTCCGCCGCTGCATTAGCTTACAGCCACGAAGCTGATGCTGCTCAAATATAAGTTATTTTACTGTAAATGCAAATGGTTAAAATTATTCTATCGACACAGACATTTATATGGTTAGTCTGGCGTTATAAGTGATTTACCTCAGGTGCACTGTGGAATGCGCCAGACTGTTTTTTAATGCAGGCTAGCGTTACCATAGAAATGCTTTAGCTTGCCCTAGCCTAGCGCCACTAGACTCTTCAAATATAAGAACTGCATGAATTTAAGAAAAAATATCTCCAGACATCACAACATTCTGGATAACTAGGAAATGAGGCCCTATGTCAAAAATCCCGAAGTATCCTTTAAGGTGGCGGTTCCAGGAGGGGGTCTTGTAAATCTAGCCTGATATATTTGTTAATGTCTAGTACTGGAAATACATTTGTTTTCTTCAACTTTGGTTTTCTTCAGTAGCGTTGTAAAAGCAGACATTTGTGAATAAAGTCCATGGTGCTTATGTGTATTGTAACAGGCTGAAAATGGTGAATGAATACCTTTGTATGTATATCTTATTACGAAACATTGTTTTGATCTTGAACTAGCAGGCTTGTTGATGTTGTTTACATTATTGTGACAGTATTGCACCTTGAAAGTTGTGAAACATGCTTATAAAGAATGTTGTTGTTAGAAATGCATTTAGAAGGTTTGGAATGAGTTTGGACTGACACGAACAATTTTAAATTCACACACCCTTTAATGTTAATAAAGATTTTTAGAAAACACAAGTGCAGGCCCTTTAATTAATTAATTTGTTCCTTAATAATGGGCAAAATTATTCCAAGTACATTTACATTTACTATGTGCATTAAGGGCATTTTTTGTATCTCATTGTAACTCATTGGCGAGATATTTGAATTCCATGTAAGCCTTTGGTGTGCAGGAGAGGCTTCTGCATAGCGATTGTGTCTCAAGAGCAAATCCTTGGGACTTGAGAGTGTCCGTGAGAGGGAGCAGCATGTAAACCAGGGCACCATGCCGTGACACTTTTATGAGTTGCTTTTTTCACAAGAGCCCATACCACTGGCCCTTTATCACCCCTGACCATGTAACGTATCCTACGCCAGCCACAGCAATTGCTTACTCTATATAATCTGCCACGGAGACGTCCATAAACTGCAGACTTTTACACGGCATAATTTGTTGCCTTTGTTAAAAAGTAGCAGCAGTCTTGTGTAATTGGACTTTTAAAAGCTCCCCATAGGTTCATTTGGGTGTCATTCAATGCAGCAATATGCATTCTCGCCTCTAGGGGGCCACTACATCACAGAACAGTTGAAACATCAAGCGTGTCACGAATGGATCGGCTGGTTGTGTTTGACAGGCGTGAAACACAAGCCAATCAGAAAGCAGTTTTGGGACAATAAGGAACCTTTGCTGTCACTTGCCATTTGGTGCATGCTTTTTGAAGTTTAAGTATTAATTTGAAGATATTGCTTCTTGTTTCGAACATACGTCACAACTGTGAAATTTTGCGAGTTTCTGTCGCTAATGTAACTCCAAACCACATGCTGATACTAATGTTGAAATCACTTGTGCTGGAACCATCGATAAAGACCTCCCTAGGTCTCAAACAATTAGGGACATACTGTATTTCCTGCAATTTCCCTGTAAACGGAGGCGAGGAATGCTGTGGATACGTGGAGATACCGATCATGAGATACACATCTCCACAACTCACACTTACAGTGGCAGCACTCACAAACTGTTCCCATTAGCTGTAATTGGCCGTGTTCGAAGGCCCATCAGTCTAGTAGATCTTGAGCCGGTCTCCAGCCGTGCACTGTGGTCTGTCAAAGAGTACAAGTGAACTTTAATTCTAACTCCTACTTCTTTAGCACGCAGACCTGGGTCCACTGGAGTTGCCAGTCAGGGGAGTGGCTGACATTTAACCGATTGTTAAGATTTAAACAGCTTGCCCGCAGGAGACGGAAGACACAAAATGGAGTGTGTGACTGAAATGGGATGGCCCACAAGACATTATCAAGCCATTCACTCCACACTGGTCTGCATGCATAAGTGACGAGACCTTTCGGAGATAGTAAAATGCAGTGGTTTTACTACACCTGTAAGTCATGCTGATACTCTGTGTGATTCTGCTTCAGAGATGCGTTTTAAGATTCCCATTGAAAGAAAAAAAAAAGTTCCATTACCCATAATCATTTGAGCCACATCAGCGTATTCGAACAGTTTGAGTAATGAGCGAAGCTTGGAGCGCGGGTAGATTACTAAAGCCAGACTTAAATTAAACATGACTGATGCTTGTCCCCCTGTTTGTAAGGTCTCAATTCTGTCGGAACAAATCCATCACCGACTTGTATTCGCTCCGACGTCCTCCACCTGAGTCCCCGGAGGAAAAAAAAACTTTATTTATCCGCCCCCGGTCCTGCTGACGAATGGATGGAAACCAGGCGGGTGAATTAATAACAATGTGCAATGATAATGGCAAAAGGGTTCCAAGTGATATTGATGACTTAATCACGGACAGCCAACCTCCAGACGGTCATGATTTGAAATGACTCATTGCTTTGCGGAATCCCATTTTTATCTTGCGCCAATTACCGAAGCTGAAGGCAGGTAATGCATAAAACTTATCCCTGGTATTTATTTTGCACTGGGAGGTTTTACTGATGCAAAAAGCAGCCCTCAGTGATTCCGTTATACTCCCGCCTGATTCTTAATAAAGAGAAGAATTATATATTTTATTTTAACTCCCATCCTCTGCGTTTTTTTTGTGTCCGTTTTGCTCAAAGCCTTGGGAAGATGGTGTATGCATGACTTGTGCAGGCAGAGGACCTGCCAGTATGTGTCTGCGGCTCAGCACTTAAGCACAAAACCAGTATCCGTGGCTCGGCTTTGGCAGGGCAATAGCGAAATGTTTCAACAGCATAAATCACACATGAAGAGAGGTAGGCTGCGGGAGTCAATATTTTAGATGAAGCGTTTTATTCCAAACGCTGACATCTTGAACATATATCACACGCGGTTAATAGAAGTATGCTGAAACGTAAAACAGCAAGCTTGATTTTAACATTTGAGGAACAATAAAGCTTGCCTATAGCAACACACTTCAAAACGTATGAATACAGAGGCAATGTTTGTGTAAGATTCACGAACTCCTTTATGCACTACTTTTTTATTACCTACAAAATACTATGAAGCTTAGAATCAAATAATAAATACACACTCACTATTTCTGGCCCCACGCGATTTGAAACCTTTCTGTCTAAGTCGAGCTGCTGTGAATTAGTGACCTATCAGTCAGGTTGTGTCCACACTGAGCACTCTCCCTGTTTGGACAGGTGTGTGGGGGCACTCTGCCACTGTCTGTGTACATTCTCTATTGGCTTGCATTTAGCAGTACTTCACCAGCCCGCAGAATTGACAAACGGTCTTGCCTTTCGACGACCATATAAAGTGAGTCGCCTATTGTCTTTCTCAAGTTTGTGCGTCAACTGGTTGAATGGTAAACGTGCACTTTGGAGTTCAGGAGTTCAACGGGGACTCAATTTCAGACCATCTGTTACTGTAAAATGTAAAAGTGTAGAAAATGCTCAGTCCAAACATGAACGCTATCAGTATCACTTTAGAATTTGGCAAACCTGGAAACTAAAACTGTACAAAAGTCAGCCTAATATAGCGCCTTTTTTAATAGATTGTGCACAAGCAGATTATCTGTTTTGTTTACCTTTTAGTGTGCTAGTGTTGCTTACAGAATGTTCATCTCATCATAGTGTGTTCGGAAAGTGTTTAAAATTACATTGCTCCCAGATATAGAGCCTTTTCAAGATTGATCCACTTGCTTAATTTGTTGCAGCGCTCACCATTGCAACTTACCGTCTATACATTCTATGGTGGCAGGGCGTCCCAATAACGCAATAAAACTATTAGCTAATAAAATGTTAGCTACAATCTGAAAAATGTAGCTTTATCTCAAAACGTCACCCTATGTTGTTTTGGTTGGGTGTTTTGAAGTTTTTGGTACACTGCAACATTCCTGTGAAGACTGTCTGAACAAATATTATCTAGACCATCTAGAATTTTCAGCGGAACAACAATAACAGTATGAGGTTTGGTCTTTCATCCTCAGTTGGTAGGAAGGCATAAAACAATTATCACCGTGAGCCTCCCAGCAGTGTACGACATGTCATCGGTGCTTACGACTGGTTACACTTTTATGGCAGCGTGTGCACCCCTGAAGCCTGGCTGTTAGCCCTGTTAGCTTTTGATGTTTGCCTAAAATGTCTAAACGACCCCATATAAACCAGTGGATGAAAATGTAGTCTGCTGTGTGACATGCGAGTGATTCTTAACTATAGAATGTAAAACCAATGGCATCGCAGTGGCATGGCAGGGTGAACTGCTGGAAAGCTTTACACCAGATGTTGACCCTCACATCGCCTCAGCACCGTTTGCTCCTGCTGATAGAACCCCACAGGTTATGTTATGAACGAACAGGCCAAGTCACCACACAGCCATGCCACGATGTGCTTATAACTACTGCTTTCAACATCCGTTATCCATGTGCAGCTGCACACTGGAAAAGAAAATATGGGTTTCTTATCTCGTTTAGGATTACATGTGGTGATATTTTCAGTATCAACACAAGCGTTCTGTTGATTTATTTGATCATTTATGCAGACAGCAAACATTTTAGTTTTTAATCTATTAAATGCTGCATTTCAAGGAAAGAGAAAGCAAACTTCAGTAGCCTCATTGATATTTTAATTACTAAGGCAGAAGCCACTTAAATATTTAGTCACTGTGGAACACGTTTTTTTTTTAAGTAAGAGTAGCTTCATTATAATATTACTCACATAGAAGTAAAAAAGTAACACACAGTAAAACTAAAACTAAATGAACAAATACTGAACATATTCGGGGAAACAATGCTTTTATACATAGAATTACTTGAAGATGGCCCTTCACTATTGCCTTTGTGTTTTTGCTCTTGTGCGTGGGACTAGAATTACACCTTATCTCCTACATGTTTATCCCACCTAGTCCTAGCATTGAAAGAGAAAGCAAAACTTTCTGAAATGTAATACAATAAATGACCTTCCTCCTTACCTTGTTATTGTTGTGAAGAGAGGGAATCCAACCACTTATCACGTATAACCCACAGTGCATAAATCTATCTATAGATATTTTATATTCTGTATGTATAATAATCCTTGGATTAAAGTTCAATTAACATTTATATAATCATAAATCCATAAGTCCATACACATTTCTCTTTACAAACAGATCCTTAAGATTAAATGCAGAACTCAGGTCAGTCGATGATATTTGAAAATCTTTACTGAATGTCTTGCCATTACATGCAAAATATATGTGGACACTTAAAGTAAATGGAAATCTGAATAAATAAAGGCAGAAATGATCTTAACCCTGTTCAGTTGTAGTGCAGAAACAGCCAACTGTTCAAAATCCAGGAAACAATGCTACACATTGTTTGACAATAATCATATCAATGGAAATTGTAATTTGAAGATAGCATTGTCAGTTACCCTGTCTTTTCTTGTGCTATGAGAGCTTGTGTGGAATAACCATCCAACTACTGAAAGATAAAGCAAATGCTCCTCAACTGTTATTACTTATCTTTACTTCCTTTTATTATTCTTTTTCATTTGCCATACAATGTGAAATACTAAATCAAGAGTAACCAAAAAGAGTAGAAAATAAGTGGATAAATGATTAGAAATCCAAACTCACACTTTTACTGCACTTTCGGTTACAGGTTTATTGCTCCATTCTTTGTATCTCTGTGTTTACGAACTTTATAAAGGTGAGAATTAACCAGCCCAGCTGTAGTGCGGAAAGAAGACGCACCAAGTGTTTCCAGAGCCAAACTTCAAAATGTGCTAACAGTATATACTCAGGAAACAATGCTTTTACTATGCATTGTTTTGTCATGATGAATAGCATCACTGGGCATTGTCATTTGGAGATGGCTTTGTCACTTGTGCGGAAAGATGGCATTGTCGCTTGTGCGTGAGAGTCTAAAATGGCTGCTTATCTGTTACATGTTTGCCGCTATTTTGATACTAGTGTTTTCCGGTGCAGCGCTGATGACACCTCAGGCTGTTGTCTGTGAGCCCACGGGTGCCCGGCCCAGCTGTGACTCACACCAAAGCTGCTAACAGATAAGCAGTGGGAGAGCGCTCTTGTCCAGGCCGACACACTGAGACACAGAGAGAGAGAGAGAGGAGAGAGAGATCCGGAGCACAGACGTGAGAGCTACTGTAAATATCACACAGTTCAACTCCAATGGCAAGGTCAGAGTGCTACGGAGAGGAGAGTGCTATTTGCTGTGCTTTTTTAGTTAGTACTTTGTCAATCATGGGTTGTATCTAAATTATAAATCAATACTGACACGTTTATATGAGACAAAACACCAGGGTGGGGTGGCCAGGGCTGGCATGGAGGGTGAGTAATAATTCACTGGTTTCTCACAGTTTTCACATCAAGTACAATCTCATAAAATATTTGACCTCCTACCAGGCCTAGATTTAAATCATGTCTAAAACAGCAAGTCACCTAACTTAAAAAACATTACAATAAATTCATCTCACCTGAAGAAGCCCAAGTGCCTGTAATAATACCAGGAATAATTCGGCATCCGCGCAGTGATATCTTCACTTTACTGTGCGGATGCCGAAGTATTCCTGGTATTATTACCCTTACAATATAGTTCCCCTTTTTATCCGCTTAGAAAATCACATTGTTTAATTTTGTGTAATTATACTTTATAGTCTAACACTTCACGTAACCATACTTAAATGGGAAAACGTGGTAGAATTTGGTAGCTTCTATCTTCACCTCGTTTGGAGCTATAGCGGAGAAGAGAGAGGCTAAAGCTAACGCCGTCTGTGCTGTGTTTACGTGACTGAAGGCACACGTGAAGACAGACAGGTACAAATGAACTGTCTAAGCTAGGTAAGAACATATCTCAGTATTTAAAAACGTGGCCTATTCCTTTAAGGCGGGTGGTAAGAGGTTATATTAGGTTCCCGTAAAATACGACCATATATACTGTAAGCAAGGTCATCTGAATGCTGAAAATTGTTAAATTCAATTAAATCTATTTTTTTTGTAAGCTTGACATAACAGCTTGACCCTATGAATCTGTAAGGGCCACTTCTAAACCAATATAATATAAACCTTTAAAAAAAAAAAAAAAAAAAAAGTTTAGACACGCCCCTGCAAATGCTAATGATTCCGAGCTCCAACTGCCTTGGATCTTCCTGTTCAGAGCAAAAACAGAAAACGTTATTGATAATCCTCCAGTTGAAGCTCTGTGATACAGACCCCGCTTTCGCATTGTCTCTTTCTAATCCTACAAAGTGACCGCGAGCCTTTACCTGTACTACTTTCACTGTGAGGATTAAGTGCATCTGTCTATGCAAATGACTGTTAACTGTGCCTATTTAAAACCCAATGGCAAATCCTCTGTTTTTGTATAGCGTCAATGCAAAACAATAGGCCGGGACCACCTTCTGCCACCCACGCACACACGGACACACTCACGCTGGGGCCTACAGAAGTCTCACAGCTCCCCAGGAGGAAGGGATTTCGCTCCACTCTTTCCAGATGACCTCCCCTAAACTTGGGTCCCATAGGCTTAGCACACAGAAGGCAGCACAAGGGGGAACAGTGTTGCAAATTTGTCACCCTGAGTGTTAAAATACCCCCAGGAATGTTAATCTGGCCAGTTCTGCCGGCACACACTCCCGTAATCCCCGGCCCCGCCGCTTTACAAGGATTTGGTTGTCCACTACTACCACTACTACTGCAGTTAGTAAGGCTATACTATAGTTCACCACTGACCCACACACTGATCAATTTTGCATGGCGTTAGTGTGAACGCTGGGCATTTGAAACCGGGGTCGAGTTACCAGCTACTGAACTGATATAGAGTACTTTCATGCGTTTTCTAAAACCTTTTACTTTTGGACTTCTCGAGTAAGTATTCAGAAAAGACACTCGCATTTTAGCATTCGTCACAACTTATCAAAGACGTTATTGGCAAATCGCATTGAGTATCAGTTGCAGTATGAGTAAAACATTTCTTTTTAGCAGAGCACTATATCAGCGGAAAGTTAGTTAATAGTAATTCCATATATCAGGGTTTCCACGGGGAATTAAAAAGCATTAAAAATGATGGTCTAAAACATATTCAGCAGCTGAAAAAACATTAACATACAGTATTTGGTCATTAAAATGGCATTAAAAGCATTTAATGTGACAACTGGCTGCACTGGGGTGAAACCATTGGTATCAACATCAGCGATGGAGAAAAACAATGTTGGCCGATCCCCACAGTAAATGTTTCTCCTCAATATGACTTCTTTTTTTTTTACCGTTGTACTCTTTTTTTTTTTTTTCTCTCTCTCTCTCTCTCTGCATAAACTCACTAACCCGAGCAGAGAGACGGAGCGGGAAGCGCCGGGGCCTTTTTAACTCCTTGACCTTCAGACATGAATGAGTCCGTTTTGCCGCTGACTGGGACAAAAGGATTCTGAGAGCACTGTGAGCATATGAGTCAGCCGGCACTTACAGTATAGTGTGGATAAAACAAGGATTTGGGCAGTGGAGAGGAACACGGGAAAGGAACGGGAAGGCAGAGAAGAAATCATGGCATGACTCCAAACTGACCAGTGAGCTGTGAGGACGGCTACTCACTGAGAAACAGTGTGAATTTTTATGGATATTTTTGGTGATCTGATTGTCTTTATTCTTTAAAAAAAAAACTTTTATATTTACTATATCAGTGGTAATTTGCAAGCAATGGAATGACAATTATTTAATCTATTTTCTATTTGTTTCTCAAATGTACAATCAGATTGCTCAGGTCTGGAGTCTCTAGATTCCGATTCCTGGCTCCTGTATATATGCCATAAGCGCAACTGCAGGTGTCTTAGCAAGTTACGATTTTTTAACTTATTAAATGTCTTGGAGAGTAAATACTACGCTGACAGAAAAGGTGAAGGGAGAGAGGGGTGTTGTACATCCAGTTATACAATGGGAATATTTTTTTTCACTAAACTTGGCTGTAAATACTGTTTAAAGTGACGCTAGTCCGCAGTTAGCTTTGCCCGTTAGCCTGTTAGCTTCTTCTCCGTGATTCTATTAGTGTGTATTGCTTGCTCAAGTTGCAAGCGTGGTTTTCTGGCCAGAGACACCAGGGGGAGATGAAAGACCCCCCAATCATCCCATTAACACTTGTATTACCCCCAGAGGAACTACGAAAAGGATTTATTAAGGTAAACACGTTACTTAGTACTGCTTTAACTACCTTCTCTTATTTACCTACCCTGTGATCAATTATTGTTTGTGTATTCCTTGCACTAACTTCTGCCTGTACACTGAATGATACCAATCAAACAAACATTCATATCCCGGCTACAGCACGGCGTTGGCCTTGTAGGATGTCATCAGTCAGGTGATAGGAAGTTGTCCATACCCTCAGTGCAGTGTCTGTGGGTAGTGATGATGGAGGGGCAGCTGCAGGCTCCGGCCTCCTCAGCGCTCTGACATGTTGACCCAGTACAGTGTTGATGTGTCCCTGCTCCTCTTTTGTGTTCTCCCTCCTCTCATTCATCCACGCTGACGATGATGGCTTCCTGGTGTGACAGCCCTGTTGTCAGAGCCGCTGTTGGAAAAGCATATGAGGCATAGGGCGGCAAACAAGTGGTGTGAAAGCAACAAGAGGTGAGCAGTAACATGCGTGTAGGACAAGCAGAGTGCGTGCCAGGACATACACAGGACGTGTGTGAAATCAGGCCTGTACGTTCACATGAAAGGCTGCGGGATAGTCGGCTGTTATCTTATGCCATGCGTAAAGAATGCTTTTGTTGCTTAAGTGTTGGAGATTATATGTTTCTCTCTAACTTGTTATTCTTTCAGTGGTTATTTTCCCTTTTCCTTTTTGGAGACTATTTTTCCTTCGTAACCTTGTAAGCGACAAAGTAATTTAAGTTTCTTCCGGCTAAGAAAGTGATCTTAAGCTGGGCATGGCAAAAGTAATGTCGTAGTGCTCAGGCACATTACCTTCCTCAGAGGTGTGGATTTGAGTCAGGTCCTTGCCTCGACTGTTCAATCTATCTCTGTGACCGGTGGAACTTTTGGAGGTGGTCGCCGTTTACCCTGGCAAATAGACATAAAAATACAATCAGCAAGTGCAACAAGATCCAGCCCAAACTCTTCCCAATATCGGATTTGCAAAAGGGACGCAAAATAACAACATACCTGGCAAATAGACATAAAAAGATCCAGCCCAAACTAAAGGGGAGAAAACAATGGACAATATTAGCATCTCCACGCAATTTTCTTCGCATGAATAAAATAGAACATCGGGGCAAGGACGGGCTCAATATCAACGTAAATACAAGTAAAATTTGCTTATAGGAGAAAATAAATGCTTAAAACATTGGATTACAATGTATGACTGACCTCTTCCCAATATCGGATTTGCAAACCCCGAATTTATGCCAGGGGCATGTCGAAGGTCACAAGAAGAAGAAGCGGCTGGAGGACCAAGTCCTGTATCAAACACCAGGTATGGACAAAACTTAAGTAAACAAAAGGACAATTTTGTGTAATTATAAGGTTATTACACTCTTCACCCCTTTTCATGCTTAAATGTCCTGCCCAATAAAGCTTGCAGGTAAAAAAAAGAAAAAAAAAGAAGCTAACTCATTGACGCATTGACCCATCTATTGGAGCACTCAGGGTCCGTGGACTTTCAGTGAAGCACCTGGTAAAGAGCTGAAATTAAATGTGAGGAGCCATCCCAGATGATGCAAGTGGACCACCTTGTTTGAAGCAAGAGTGTTAACCCTTTGACCACTGGATCATTATGTGGTTTTGACTCACCTGCGTAAATAGAATTTGTGTTAGAAATGTTTTTTTTTCTTTTGTTTTATATTCTCATACCTTGCTAGAGTCCTTTCCTTGTGTTACTTGTCTGATTGGTTTAGTCCACGTCTGACGGTAATAGGGAAACATAACCGTCTTTTAACTCTACCCCTCAGGTACTTGCTCCTAGTCTGCCTATATTCCATTGTAATACAGTATAAAGTTCATGCACTGACTACAGCTCAAATGTAAATGTAATTGGGCGATTGTTTACCCAAAAGGAACAATTAGCATGCCTACATTTCAATGCTTTCATTTGGCCGATCAAGCTGAATCATGTCTCTCATTGATATCACTTTGTAAGACGGTGGCTTGACTTGAATTACTCTACAGGTGTAAACGTAGACCAATAATATCACCCATCATGTAAACATATTGGCGTTCCTCCTGAGCAGCTCCAGACAGACAGAAGCCTATTCTTATTTAACCAGTGTATCATGTGTTGTCCGCCTGAAGCTGGTGGCAGCGCTTGAGGGGGATAGTTTTACAAGAGCAGACAGGACCTGGCAACGCGGGCCAACACTCCAGTCTGATATCCCCCGATGAAATGTTCTGGGACAGCCTGCAGTTATTACCCCGGCCAGCGGATGTTATTTGACTAAAGTGAACACGAGTAATGAAATGATGTATGGGCTTTTATCGAGCCGGGCCAGTGCATGTTATAGGCCACATGTGCGTAAGAGGCAGCCCCATCTGTCTGAAAGCAGCAACAAAACATGATGAGATTGAGCCCAAGTGGAATGTGGTCCAGTTTGTACCAGGAGACAACCTGCCCCGGCACAGAGACACCAGAAAGCTATTTGTTAGGATTTGATGGTGTCGCCCTATTCTTTGGGTTCTCTTTGTTTTCTTGCCAGCAACGGATGAAAGAAGCAGTGATACTTCTCGGATAGATTTTTGGGTTTAAAAATGTGGGAACTGCCAAGGGGTGCAAAGTAACAAGATATATTTAAGACATTTTCTCAGTGTTATGAAGCAAATATACCCCCCTTTTCTCCCAGTACTAATAATGATTTAAGTATCCTTTTGCCAGTCAAATTAGAAGGTTCAAATGTTTTATTTATTTATTGTCTACTTTTTTATGGTTTGTTTTTTGTGGTTAATGATATGATTAATATCGGAAATAGCAGCATAAGTAACGGTGTTGGCAGTAGTACTACCAGAGGTAGCAGTTATTTTAAAGTGATAGTCTGTAAGAATGCAAGTAATGCTGGTGATGTACATACCATGTGTGTAAGTAACTTGAGATATGAGGCCAATGACTTGTAATGACTTGCTGTAAAATTATATTTATTATTGAGTCTAATCTGCCTATAAGTGTTTTATAAGCAATCTACAAGACTATTCATAAGGTATTTAAAAGATGTCAATAGGCCATGAACAATGTCTTGTAAAGGTAAGCACTTGAGTTGCCTTGTGTACAAATGCACAGTAAAAATCATGCCTTGCCTTGCTTATTAATTACTTTAATAAGATGCTTATTAATAGCTGCTCATTAATACCTTTGATAAGCACCATATTAAAGGTATTAATGAGCAGCTTATTCATTTAGGCCTAACTCCGACATGTGCGACTTGAGGTGACTTACCGAATAGATTGACTTGACTTGACAAAAGCTACAACTTGACTTGAATTGACCCCATGACCAATTGACTTGGACTTTCTTGGGATTTGAACCTTCATGACTTGGACTTGAGTCGAGTCGAGACTTGCATTTAGTGACTTACTCCCACCTTTGCAAACCAAATATGGAAATCATAAGACCAGTGGCCATAAGGCAGTGCCGAATAAACATGGAGAGTTGAGTCTGGATGGGCATCTGTTGAAAAAACAATTAATAAATCAACTTTATATGCAAATTGGGCAGGAGGAAGAGGATGTGTTGTAGCAACTGCACAGTAACAAACAAGCACCACCAGTAGTAGTATAATTATTGGGAGAAGTAATCATAGAAACACACTTTAACTGCGGGGGTCAAATTTGAGCAAGATTCGCGAAGCAATTTGATGGAGTCACCCAATTGCTTGGTTTGTTTTGTTGGCAGCCTGGCACGACAGAGGGGTAGGCCGGTCCAGCTAGTTAAAAGGAGCACGGCAGACTCTTTGGGGGTGGACGGGGGACGGGGGGCACTGGGTTGTGTGGAAGACATGGGAGGGCGGACGCACTTACAGCTTGTCCCTCAGTTCCTGGAAGCAGACACTCTTTGTTTGACACCTCAGCTGAAAGAGAACACTGACCAGGCACGTCCGCCGCTGGCTGGCACAGGGGCATATCCTGTCTCAACCCCACACCTCCCTGTTATCCCGGCCAGCGGTGAACAAATGATATCTCGTTTGGGCAAAGATAAAGCAGCGGAGGGGAAGCGCCGCCAAAGAATGTATCAGAATTTTGGCCAAGAAAATCTCTGACGAGGGATTTTTCATTTTGCGCAAGACCCGGATGGCGTTCGGGTTGCCAGATGCCTTGTTTGAAAATCTCTGGTTTCACTTAGAGAAGAGGGCTTTGTCTATGCAACGTGAGATCTGATGTCTAAAGGCGGCCCAGTGTTGAGTCCGCTTCTGTCCTTAGCATATGTACACAGTAACCCAATAGGCTTGTGGAGTTCACTTGTCATTTATGCATATTTATTACCACTCCCGTGTCACTGCGGCGCACATCACACCAGGCATTCCGTGTTAAAGCTGCAACTCATACTATTGGAATTAGGGTCCGGTGTCCCAGGCAGATGGATGCTGCTGTAGTGAATGCCCTTAGCATGTGGAGCCAGTAATATAATAGCAGAGAGTGGAGGTAATTTATTTTTATTACAGGTAGAGCATGGCATTAAAAGCAGTCGGGAAAAGTATACAGTTGTGGGAAGCAAATATTGGAATAGTTCTAGGGTGACTTAGATTATGTGTCTGTTGGATTTTTGTATTAAAGTGGTCAGACGATCACGTTCATGTTTGGTGGAGCAAGTTTCCAGCAATCACATTTTCACCAGTTAACATTCAGAAAATAATTCGCCCACAGCTTTATAGGAGGACATACTTTTGCGCAAAACAAGTAATTAAACATGAATTCTTTTACCGTCCTTGTCCATATCTCAAAACCCCATAATGCATAGGGAGAAGCGGCAGAGCTCGCACAGATGGCTTGTTACGTGGGAGAGCCGAGGCAGATGTTTGTTTCTGGGGAGGGACTAAACGTGACCGTTCATCTTCAGCTCTGTTGTGGCCGGACCGGAGAGTGTGACGAAATTGAGTTAACGTACATTAGCATGACTTGCTCTATGACAGGTCACCGCTATTTTTCAAATGTCGTGCAGCTCGCATCAGTTCAATTACATTTCTTAATCTCATTTTGTAAATATTGTCTGTTCTAAGCTCTTTGGGGCCTCTCCGCAAAGAGCCTTCTGCCATTATGCACTTGTGCGTTTGGCTGTTTAGCTTGTGCGGCGGAGAGCTGTGGGTTGGTCTCCTTTTTCCTCGGCAGGGGCAAAGAGTCAAGCGTAACGAAATGTGCGTATCTTCTGCATCATTACAGTGCTACTTCAGGTTGGATTCACCGATTTGAACTGGACAAGCTTGCATCTTCCGTTGAGTTGTTCCCTCTTCACTTTAACAAGGGGACAGTGCTTTTTATGTATTTATTTTTGCATGTTGGTCAGCACTCATGGTTCTCACAGGATTAGGGTTCAAAAGGTGCCTTCAAAAGTGCCAACGCATTTCACTGATTCATGTCCTGTGTTTGACGTTTTATGTCTCTAAGGAGTGCATAGAAAAAACAAAAACGATTTCCTTTTTCCCATTTTGTTGTTCTTATTGATATTAGCGCTTTGAGAAACGTGGTAATACAGGCTTGTAAAGCGCATTACAAGTGTAAGGCATTATTATAATTTTTATATTTCCACCTCTATTGGGCTTTCAAAGCATACAGTATTCCCATCATATCACATGCACATCCATCCTTTTTATAATACAGCACTCCTGCTGATAATGTAATGACAATAGCTATAAAACTGTTATGTAAGAATACTTTGGTGTTTGTGTCAGAGTTTTTCATCACAGCAAAAGTGTTCAGTCTTGCACACCGGTATGTAAATTCAGACAGCAATCTTAACCACTTAAAGCAGTTCTAAGTAACTCATGCCCCTAGAGGCCATTAGCGCCACATGTCGTCGCATGTCGTCGCATGTTGCGTTTTTTTTACTCATGAATTGTCCGTGAGAGTAAATACTACGCTGACAGAAAAGACAAAGGGAGAGAGGGATATTGTACATCCAGTTACACAATGGAGATCATTTTTTTCACACAAACTTGGCTGTAAATACTGTTTAAGTGGCGCTAGCCCGCAGTTAGCTCTGCCGTTAGCCGTTAGCTTCTTCTTCGTGATTCCATTAGTGTGTATTGTGCCTCCAGGTTGGAGCAGGGAAAGCTGCAAGTGTGGTTTTCTGGCCTGAGACACCAGGGGGAGATGAAAGACCCCCCAGTCATCCCATTAACACATGTATTACCCCCAGAGGGACTACGAAAAGGATTTATTATGGTAAACAAGTGAGGTTTAGATACAGTATGTGTAATTATGTCTAAGGCAACAATGGTGTAGCTGTAGTCCATGTAAAACATACCAGAACGTCTAACTTTTAAGAATAGACGTTGGGCTCAAGAAGTTTCCTCAAAGATTTCCTCAAGGTGCTGTGTATGACACAACGGCATGTCCCTTTAGCATATTCATAATGCTGGTGGCTGGTTGCATTAATGTTGGATGTAATGTGATTAGGTAAAGTCCTCGGAAGAGTAAAGTCAAAAGTCACTCTTGTGTCGAGACGGAGTGACTTCCCCACCACATCTAATTCCTTACTGCACGCATTCAAAAACAGTACGTCCTAGTCTAAGTGTCCCTTGTGCCTAACCTTTACAACCAGTTTTCTCATGACCTGGTGACTTACCCTCATAATTGCCCAAACAATTAAGATTAAATGTTCGGAAATGGGATAATTCTGTAACGTGCATCACAGAAGTCGTTGTGGTCTTCGTAATCGTAATTCAACACAGAAGGTTGCATGAAAAAAAAAAAAAAATCTATTTCCGAGTTCAAATCGAGTCCCAGGACTGTATATGCCCCGTTGCATAGGTAAAGGTCCCTCCAACAAAAGAGGTCTTTGAGAGGAAAATCAAATCAACATCCGAGAACCCAGTCAGGAGTTGGGCGTTCATGTGTGCTCAGAATGAAAGAGGTTGTTTGTGTTGGTCAGAGAGCAACATATCTACGATTACAGTTTAGGGCCAACAAGTCCCTCAACGTGCAGAGAGACATTTTCTATTCCACTGCGATGTCAAGATACAGATGCTTTTAAATTACCTGGCGCAGTCTGGATGAATTTCCCCAGGAAAAGGGCACATATACACAGCCTGATCACTGGCATATAGTGGACTACTGAAGTGCAAACAATGACCTTTTGGGGATTTCCTAAAGCTGTTTTGGATATAAAAAATTTCGGTCCATTCCAAGTAAAGGTAGAAATACAATGCCGGTCACTTAGTTGTGTGGATATAGACATAACAGACATTTCCTCAAATATGAAAACTGAATCTTCCTCAGGTCATGTCTGCTTTCTTCCCTTTCAGTGTTCACTGCACTAGCCTGGTAGCACCTGCTGGAGATGTGCTTATATTGATCTAATAGTAAATCTATCACAACACTTGATTCAAAACACAGGGATGATATTTGAAAAACATAACAATATTTTTATTCTTTTTAAATTTTCCACTCTTATTAAGTCCATTGCTGCAGGGAGGACTAATCAATATACATACCTGGCATTGTAAGAATCTGTGCATACTGTACACAACCCCTTGCTAATACAACTTTTCCCGAATATCAAGTCAGTGAAGTAAAGTTATACGTTGAACACAAATTGATCTAACACGGGAGGCTTTATGTTCCTGTTGTTTGATAAAAAAAAAAAAAAAAAAACATTATACCTTGGGGGCATGGGGTAACACATGGACAGCTGCCTCGCTCCCCCTCCGCAGACCTCCTTTCATTTCTGGTTCGACGTTTTAAAAAGCAAGGCGAGAGGAATGTAACAATCTGCACACCTCTGTGGAACAAAGACTGTTATCTTTCTCTGCCTTCTACCGTTTCCTCTCCCCTCGGGCTGTGCAGACACAAAGACGAAAAGCATTGTAAATCACCGCCGTAGAATGCCGTTCTCTTCTCCCCCTTGCTTCTAGTACTGCCGCGGTTGTACGTTGTCAAAATTGATGGTAAAATTTTGGCAAACGCAGCTGCCAGTGTCATAAACTAATTTGAAAGATTTGTGATTTTAGACGAAATGTTACTCATTCTGTCGCGTTTGTTCACCTTTGGTAAATCAGGAAAATCGACTGTAAACGTCTGCCAATATTTTGAAGTCAAATTCAGTAGCTAACAAAATCATTAAATGGATACATATAGTAAAACTTGAATGTACATAAAGTCTCTTTCAATCTGTTTACTGTCATATTCTTGCAGTAATATTCTATCAGCTACCAGTATTTTACCATATAAATGTATTCTTAATGCATTTTCGAGCTTTGGGGTGGATGAGTCTCCTGCAATACTCTGAAACTGCTCCGTTTATTTTCCCCCTCTCACTGTCTGCTGTTGGCTTTTCATCCCTCAGTGCAAACAATATTAATTTTCTATTAATTTTCCCCTTTGATACACCCTCCATGCCTCTCACGCTCCTTGCTGGCGCTCAGCCCTTACAGTAATGGTTTAATTGGTGCCGTTTCGATGCGGTTGCGGCCGGTTGCGGAGAGAGTGGCGAGTGGGGTGTTGAACCGTGGAGGCTAGACTTTTTTGCCTTGTGCTGCCTCCGCTGTCTCTCGGAGTGAACGTGCTGTGTGGCCAGCTCCAGATAAAGGGTTTGTGTTTGTGTGAGCAACTAGCAATTAGGGCCCTTCTGCAACACAGAAGAGGGGGAAAGAGTGAACGTCAGCCACAGTTCCAGCGCATTGGATCTGCCTGTGGACTGAGGAGGAGGAAGTGGGGCGAGACAGATAGGGTGCAGTGCCCACAAAGGAGCAGGGGGAAGAATGTATTAAAAAGTTGCAACATGTAAGTCACATGAATAAACCCCTGGCACATCTTGGCTGGGAAACTTTAATTGCTATGAACCCGATTCATTTTAAACCGTTCCAACATTTTTGTGTCGGTCCAAAGCCATCGATTTGATTTGATTGATGAGAAGAGCGATTGTAAGAACTCTTTCAGCCTAAAATCTGGGAAATTGGAATAAAAAGAACACAAGACATTTTAGGTGAAGTGGATCAGGTTGTATCAATCTGCCCCTCAGATTTAAGTGCAGATGATGAGTTATCCATAGCCACATTATTCATTTACATTTTTTTATTATCTCGCTCATTGCTTCTGGACCATTACTATGTTAATGCTTCTTTAATGATAGCCGTGACAAGCTAACTGCAAGGCCCTACGCTTAATCAACAGCACAATTCAAGTCACTGACCACAGATAATTGGATGGTACCTGACTATGCCAATTATCTGGACAGGATGCTCAGCTGAAATATTGTTTCCCCTCCAGCAGCTTCCAACTGCCAATAATTATTATTTGACTGTGAATCATTAATGTAGTGAATGGGAGCAAAGCAGTCAGTGGAAACAGAGCCAGTGTTTGCGAACATTGCAATTATTTTTAAATGTAAGTTGTTAAATTGAAAAAGTATGAGAAATTGATGGGGAAAAAAAGAAAAAAAAGGCTACTTTACTGAATTTTAACACTGGCACAACAATGTGCTATTTTCAGAGTGAAGCAGCACGTTGTTTCTCATCTTCAGACTTGACACAGTAAGTGGGCCGGCTGTGGGCTGAACAGACAACCATGTTATGTACAACACTGGTCGCTCCCCAATCTTTTTCCTCCTACACACCGTACAGACTTGAATATTTCAGCTCACCGGTGGTGGCGGGGTGAGCGAGGGGCCGGTGGTACAGTGTTTTGATCACATCTCTGCAGCGTGCACAGCCCCG